>OY101451.1:46279919-46637419 GCA_956483635.1 Panzeria rudis | reverse complement strand
ATCATTAAGTTTAATTGCATTGACAAAATCCAAAATGTCCTTCTAACATGTTTTTCAGCTGATTGTACATCTTCTTGAAGTTTTCGTTTACATCATCAGTTGTCTTCTTTAAAACATTTAAAGTTGAATCAACTATGGATGTTTGCTGTTTAATTAACTTATCTAAGTCTTCTTGGTTGTTTAAGATGTTCTTCATATTTGCCTCCATCTCTTCGCGATCATCGGCGTCCATCATTCCAAAAAGGATGTGATATATTGACCCAACAAACTCAAATGGAGCTCTTTTCTTTCTAGTTTTTCCGATAAACAGCTCGTTATTCTGCACAAGCAAGGTATACCCTTTGTTCATTGCTGACATAACCATTTGACACGATTCTTCATATACTTCTATATTTGGGCACACCTCATTTACTTTCGTTATAAGCTTCCCAATTCTAAGAATCTCTTCAAAATACAACGATAAGTCGAAATATACTACGAGATTCCACCTTGAATCGATTGAATCTACTCGTCCTACATGATCCAGATAAATAGCGGTATTTGGCGAAAGTTCCTTAACTGACACGACTTCGTTATTTCCAATAGGCAGACCTGTACCTGACTTCATCAGCAGTAAAAACAGGAACACCACTTGCGGAAATATTTCATTCCACTTCTGCTTTGTCTTTTTTGATTTTTTTAGTTCTGTTAAACAGGTTTTTACTGGTGGATGACTATTGGTCTTTTCATCAACAGCAACCAACGGAATTAGTTTGTTAACAGGTCGCTTAAGCAAGCCGTTCGGTATTTTTAGCGTGACAACTCTTACCTTACCGTCTTTCCCGTAATGGCTTTCTGCAACTTTCGCTAGTGGCCAATTTGCTGGATTAGTTTTTTCATCTTTTATCAGTACAATCGTACCTTCTTTCAAGTGTTCATTCGGAACCTTCCATTTATTACGTTGCTGAAGAGTAGTGAGGTATTCATTTTTCCACCTTGTCCAAAAATATTTTTTTAACTTCTGAATCAACTTCCATCTGGTTAGTGAGTTTATATTACCCTCTTCCACATATTCAGGGCAGTCATTTAATGGTCTACCTATTAAAAAATGACCAGGAGTCAAGACATCCGTCTGGCTAATATCACCTTCACTGATCCCAACTAGAGGTCTAGAGTTTAACACTGCTTCAATTTGAATTAACAGAGTACTCATTTCTTCATAAGTAAATTTAGCTTCTCCGATGGTTCTTTTCAAATGAAACTTAACTGATTTCACGCCCGCTTCCCATATACCACCAAAATGAGAAGCTGCCGGAGGAATAAAATGCCATCGTATTCTTTGTGAAGCAAGTATAGGAATTATAGACTGGTTGTTACGAACTGCGGTTATGAAATCCTCATCCAGCTTCCGGTTTGCGCCAACAAAATTCGTTCCATTATCAGAGTAGAGGTCAGAACTTACGCCCCTTCTTCCGAAAAATCGCTTTAATGCAGCTAGAAACGCTTCTGATGTTAAATCGCTGACAGCCTCCAGATGAATCGCCTTAGTTGTCATACATACAAACACAGCTATATAGCCTTTATATGACTTTTGCCCTCTGCCTTTCGCATACCTCAAATGAACAGAACCAGCATAGTCTACCCCGACATGTTGAAATGGAGAAGATATCGTTACTCGATGCTCAGGTAAACTTCCCATTAGCTGCTTTGAAGCTTTTTGGCCATAGCGGATACATTTATGACAGGTTCGTATATATTTTTTAATGCAGTTCTTCATGTCAAGAATCCAATACTTTTTTCTCAACGTTGCTTCAACCAGCCGATTTCCACCATGTAGCGTTGACATGTGGGCTTTTTTCACTAGTAAGGAAGCCAAAAATGACTTCTTTATTATGATTGGATATTGCTGACCATATGGTAGATTTGCATTTCGTAATCTGCCACCAACGCGAAGTAACCCGTCTGCGTCTATGGAAGGGAACAAGCTCACTATCTTACTATTTCTGTGTATTGTTCCATTCCCCTTTAGACTTATAATCTCTTCCCAAAATTCGTTTTCTTGATGAGCTCTCAATATTGTCTTTTCTGCTTTTCTTAATTCATCGACTGTCAAACATTGTGATGAGTAAGACTTTTTCCTCAGTCTATCTATAAATTTGTTTACATAAGCCAGCACTCTCTCCAATTTCGAAAAGCTTGAATATTTCTCGAACAACTGTTTCAAAAGATTAAATTGTTTCTTCAGAGTAACGCCACCAAGTACCGTTTCTACTTGTTCTTTCTTCGGCGATTTTTCCGATGAAAGTATCAACCATTCAGGACCATTCCACCATAGCGAATGCTTCCTCAACTTGTGAGCACTGATTCCTCGAGATGCTACATCTGCTGGATTTTCTTTGCTACAAACATAATTCCAGTTAGCGTTAGGAATAAGATTTAGTATTTCATTCACTCGATTTCTCACAAACTTATCCTTGTTTTTGTTTTTTGCTATCCACGCTAAGGTAATTGTTGAATCGCTCCAGGCATATATCGCGTATTGCCTTTTAAGCACATTTGATACCTTAAATAGTAACTTTGCTAGCAAATTTGATGCACATAATTCCAGCTTTGGCAACGTTTTCCTATTTTTTATAGGATTGACCTTTGTTTTTGAAGCCACAAGTGTAATTGATTCACTAACCTTTATAATTATATACAACTGCTGCATATGCTTTTTCTGAAGCATCAGCAAACCCATGTAGTTCAAAGTTCTGTTTTGATTCTAATTGAAACCATCGAGGTACTCGGATTTCCATTAAATTAGGTAAATCGTCTATAAACTGTTGCCATTCTGTTCTTATGTCATCTGATAAAAGCTCATCCCACTTACAATTTAAAAGCCATAATTTTTGTATAAATAATTTGGCCACAATAGTGATTGGTGATAACCATCCCATTGGATCGAAGATTCTTGCTATTTCTGCCAGAGCTTGCCTCTTTGTCAATTTGTCGCCCGCTGAAAAGTTAACGTTGAACCGAAAATCGTCCATGAGTGGATCCCAACGCAGCCCCAATGTTTTGATTGACTCATCATCCTTCATTTGAATTATTACATTATTGTCAGAGTTGCACATGTGACTAATTATATTATATATATATTATATTATATATTATATTATATTATGTCATTTGATAACCATTTTCTTAATGTGAAGCCATAAGTTGCAAGATGGTTTTGTACCTCATTTTGTATTTGCCTGCATTTGGAAATTGTATCAGCTCCCGTCATCAGATCGTCCATGTAGAAATCTTGTTTGATAATATTACTTATTTCCTCGTTATGGCAATTGTCTGCAATATAAAACAAAGCCCGTACAGCTAAAAATGGGGCAGACGAAGTCCCATAAGTAACTGTTGTAAGCTGATATTCTTTAATCTGTTCTTTTTTGCTTTCCCGCCATAAAATATGCTGGTAAGACTGATGTTTTTTTGCGACTTTAATTTGCCGGTACATTTTTTCTATGTCGGCAATGATGACGTATTTCCACAATCTCCATTTTGTCAGAATATCGAACATATCAAGTTGTAATCTAGGTCCTGTATACATTATATCATTAAGACTGTTACCATTTGATGATTTAGCCGATGCATCAAAAACCACTCTTAGTTTTGTTGTCAAACTTTCCTCTCTAATAACCGCTTGATGAGGTAAATAATATTTTCCGCTACCCAATTTATTAACTAGTACCATATGCCCAAGGTGCAAATACTCTTGCATAAATTTACGATAACGTTCTCCCAAATCTGTATTCGTGCTTAATTTTCTTTCCAATGAAAGGAGTCTAGCTACGGCTTGCTTTCTAGAGTCTCCAAGCTGACTGTTCTGTTTTCTAATAGGTATATTAACTATTATCCTATTTTCTGCATCTACTTCAGTGGTTTCATTGAAAATATCTTGGCATATTCTATCTTCTTCATCATACAGTATTTGTAGGTAACTCCTCTAGCTCCCAGAAGCGTTCTAAGTTTGACGTAGCTACTAAAGCTTTCCCAGAATTATGTTTTTTATTGACGATACCAGATAAATCCACCCAAATATCGTGGATTGCGCCAATATCCCATTCTTTTTTAATATGCCTTCTTCCATTATATGGGTTATTATGTCCATGCCAATAACTATATCTATACGATCCGATTTATTTAGAGTCGGATCTGCCAATACATAATTGTTCCATTCGCTTGTATCGAATTTGAATGATTGGCTTGGTTGTGCTCCAGTAAGTTGCGGTAAAATTAGCGCATCTGCTTCCATAAAGCGATCACTTAAAAACCTTGGCTTCAATAATAATTTTGTTTTTGCTCTCGACACCCCAACTAATGCACCTCCTAGACCATAAATTTCTGTTTTGGATTTATTTCGTGGTAACCCTAATATCTGAGAAGCTTCTTCTGACATTGTGGTTACTTGCGAGCCTTGATCGATTAAAGCTCTTAATAATATATATTCGCCATGTGCTGATTTTACCTTTAGCTGTACAGTAGCCAGCAACACATCGACTGGTGCTTTGGTGTTCATCGAATTAGTGGTTGGACTTGGTGATGTTTTAGCTGTTTGTTCATAATTAATATGCAGAATTGTATGATGCATTTTGCCGCACTGCTGACATTTGGTTTTTTGAAAACATCGTTTGTCCATTTTATGATTTAGGCATATATTACAAATTTTAGCGCCTCTTACCCAAGTATTTCTACCTTTGCCTGTTAAACTCAAAAATTTAGTACATTCATGCATCTTCTGACCACTTTTTTTACAGTAGTTACAGTAGCCATTTTCCGTTGATAGCATCGTTGATCGAAATTGATGCTTTTTGTTATTACTTGAATCTACGCTGTTATTCTTTTTGTTTGAGGATGCTTCTAAGGCTTCACACTGTAGTTCAATAAAATTCATAACATCATCTAATTTTTGAATATTTTTAGACTTTTTTGTGTTTTGTTCATATAACACCAGACCTTCTTTGTCTAGTTTTTTTCAAAATAATTCTGGCAATAATTGGATCAGCATCTTTTAACTGGACTCCCATTGCTTTTAGAGCTTGAATACTTTCATTTGTAATATTTAGCAAATGTCTCAAACTGTTAGCCGCATTTATATTTGTACTTGGTTGATATAGAATTTTATCCACTAGCTTCGTGAACAATATCCTTTTATTATTATATCGTTGGTTTAAAATATCCCAGGCGACTTCGTAATTATCTTCAGTAATTGAAAGATTCTGAATTATTTTAAATGCTTCTCCTTTTACATGATTTTTTAGCCTGACCAATTTTTCTACAGCTGAAAGCTTACTCATATGTACAAACTGCTCAAACATATTTTTAAATGAAAGCCATTCCTCGATGTCACCATTAAAAATTGGAATTTTTATCGCTTCTAACACGACTGTTTGTTTTTCTTTTTTTAAGTCAGAAATTTTCATTAATATGCAATTTAATGCTGCTTCATATTGGTTATCAATCATTTCCAATTCTTCATCAATATCTTCCATGACATCGTGGTTAACTATTAATTCATGGTACATTTTTTTAATGTTGACCATCTTTTTTTCCCAAATATTTCTTTTATGTTCTAATATTAAAATATTATCACCATCAATATTTGTCAAGGTATCTTCTAGCTTTTGTATTTCTTTTCGGAATTGAATAAGCAAGTTCATTTTAATTTTTTCTCCTGGAGTTTCATTTTTTAGGCCTGAAGTCTTGTTTAGTTGATCCGAATCTTGTTGTTGTGTTTTCTGAAAAAAATTTTGGAAATGATGATGCATTTCTTGTATTTCACCTCGTGTGATAGATTCTGTAGTTTCCTTGGTATTTTGTATTTCTTGTTGTGTTGTATTTTTGCAACGATTTATCATTTCCATTACCATGTTAAAATAGTTCTTCTCAAAATAGTCTTCTGCCGTTGTTCCCCATTTGTTGAGCTTATCGTCGTTACTTTTAAATTTAGCTTCTAGGCCTTCAATCCTTGCTTTGTATTGAGCTACTGATTGACTCCTTAATGAACCGCTTTCCAATTTTATAAGAATTCCAGCGATTTCGTCACCTATCTCTTTTTGAGATTCATATAATTGCTGTCTTTGTGCCATTTTTATTATTTTAATTTTTTGATAGTCGCTGTTTAGCCACGACTTACGCTTTTTGTGTTTATTATTTTTTTATTAGTCGCTGTTTTAGCCACGACTTACGCTTTTATATATAAATATTTTTTTTTGTAGGCATTGATTCACAATTAAAAACTTTATATCGAAGGACCAATGTTACTCTCTTATAAAGGAAAATAACCATTCGAATGTTTGTAAGACACTAGTTTATTCTAAAAAAATCTTTACTTAAATACTAACAATAAAATCTTAAAACTGAAAATTAAAATGCTCATGCGTACGTTTCTTGAAATTTAAAGTGATAACATATGTAAGATAAGATGTATGTAACCTAAGTAATTATGAATCAATAAAATGTGTCTAGACTGATTAAAATAGAAAATATGTAGCCTAAACAAATATGAATAGAAAATATATAGCCTAAACAAATATGAATCAATAAAATGTGTCTAGACTGATTAAAATAGAAAATATGTAGCCTAAAGAAATATGGACCGCAACATGTATTTGATAACATGTGTAAAAATAAAACTAAACGGCATATGTTTAAACCGTACTTAGACTGAGCACTTAAAACGAAAATCAATTTTATCTTATTACTAAAGTTGTTAACACATGTTCAACTAAATTGAACACACTGTGTGAACAGGCTAATTGTTATTATACGTACAAGTTTTATATGTTTGTATATTGTTGTAAAAGAATAAATTCAATTGTTGGCATAAAGTACGTGCTACGGCGGCACAGCTGACTCTTGCATATTTGCTAGCAATAGAAAAATTATTGTGGCTAGTTAAACGATTGCACATATTCGGTCCGTTTGTTTACTTTTGCAGTTAAATGCAGTAAATGCCTAATTACTGAGTAAACTGAAAAATTTACTCTGAAAAATGCTATTGTCCAAGAAAGTACGCGAACGGAAAAATAGTAAAAATTCGTAAGATTGAGGAAACAGCTGATGGCAATTTATTTGCTGAAAAACATTTACACTTTTGACTATTCAACACTTGTTCTTATTAGTAATCGATACAACACTTTTTATAACACGAAAATTTTAAGAAAATATAGATAATTCATTTTATGTAATCTTTTCCATTTGTTTTTTTATACTTTATTTGATTTTTCTAATTTGTGTCTTGTTAAATTTATTCAGAAGTACATGATCATTTGTGTTTGCCATTGATTACATTAAAAACAAGTGCTGTACTAAGTAGTCAAGTACTTAGCGCTTTCACAACACTAGCAATTTAAAGTAATTAAAAAAGAACAAAGCAAATGGTTTATAAAACTTTTATTTCCTTTTTAATGATATTTGCTTGAAAGTAACAAGCGAAAAATCTCATAATATCTATTCACTTTTAATTTTTGTGCCAGTTTTATTTAATTTGTTCTTTTTTCGCTAATGTTTTTAAAAATTTTATACTTTTTTCTGCTTACTTTTGTTTGTTTACCACTTGAGTCACATGTTTCTCATTTTATTAATTTTACTGGCAAAAGTTTCTGCAGTAAAAATTTGTAAATACTCAGTTATGAACTGTCACTTTACGCTCTCAGTTTGTGTTCTCATTTACTGTATTTTGTGTAAACGAACGCAATTTAGTAAAATGCAGTAAAGTTCAGTAAAAATTTGTAAAAACTTTTGGGTACTCGAACGGACATATTGTTAAAAATGTTAATTTTTTGCCATTAATCGTTAATTTGCTTGTTAAATTTTTTTAAATTAACAACAGGTGTTAGTACTATTCCATTCAACGCGATCAAAAAAGTTTTTCCGGTTCCACCGGGAGCGTCCAAAAAGAAGATCCCACCAGTACCGTCGTTGTTCTTGATTATTGAACGTTTGCGCGTAGCAGGCAGCCACGTAAACCAACAGTCGTTTACAACCTACATGACAGAATCGTACGCATATTTTTGTTGTCGGTTCAACAGCGAAACATTCATTTGAACTGATTGCCTCAATGCATCGCAATTATATTTTTTTCGCATCGCAATTCAATTAATTTAATTAATATCGTCAATCACATGTACTCAATTAATATTAATGCTTTGTTGTAAATTTCTTAGCTTAGTTGCAAATCTGGATTTGATGATCTAGTATAGTTACGGTGACCATTCGTCCTTTTTTTTAAGAGGACAGTCCTTTTTTTGACACGATGTCCTTTAAATTTTTATGTATGTATGTATGTATGTATGTATGTCGCAGTCGAATTTATTACTACGACAAATTGTCCTAGAATAAAGAAAACTTTTACATGTTTTCATTGTTCTATGACAATTTGTCGTATTCACAAATTCGACTTCGGCATATATATTATATACATATAATATATCAAATAAACTTAATACTACTTAAAATACCCAGCAAAAATATAATGTTTCTAGAAGCAGTAAAAATTATTCATGTCTTCCACATGCAATGTTTTGAAGCGCTTCCGAGGATGCTCAAAAAGAAGACAGAAATCTTGTTTATAATATTTAAATTACAAAGTAGGGCGCATTTTACAATTATTCAACACAAACTCAAGGTACCACCATTCCTAAAACAAATACAACACCAAAAACACATGTATCTTGTTGGTAGAAATACCCTAGAAATATGTCAAATCCATTATCTGTGAGTCGCACACATTCATAAGCTCAAATTTACTAACACATGCCCGTTGTTGATAGAAAAATCCCAGGCATGTGTGAAAATCTATTGCTGTGTGACGCACACATTCTCAAATTTACTAAAACAGCTGTTCTTGTAGTGGTACCTGCTCAATATACCTTGCACAAACACCAAAATAAATAAAATCATACTCAGTAGCATTGTAGCTTTCAACAAAATAGGTTCTAGAGAAAATATGCCAATTTCACCAAACAATTGCTTAGGATCCATACCTCATTCCTTTTTATACTCATTTTTAGTCGTTAGAGCGATGAGTCTACATGCATAGTAGCTATGTTGGTATTTTGCCACATACAGTGTGTAAAATAAATGATGGAGAAGAAAGTGTTTTTTATTAGAAATAAACAGACATTTTTAGAAAAACTAAAAGGATTGGTGCAAAATGTATTGAAAATTTCTCCATTTTACCAAGTAAAAAATAACAAATTCAGTGTGAACTGCGTTATTATACATTTATACGACCAACACAATTTCTTGTGATAAAATGTTAATGAACATCTTTGCGTTTACTGTATCGTGTTACTGTACTTCAAAATTCTCTCAGCAATACAGTTGCAAAATATTTTTGGACAGCAATGCTCTAGAGAATTGGGCCACGAATTGTTTCAAATAAACACTAATACATTTAAAGTATGCTTTCCTTCTACATTTCTCATCCATTCGTTGTATGGAAGAGAGAGATTTATAATAAAACACGATTTGTTTTGTCTGTAGTTTAACGATGATACAACTGGATGAGGCAATAAGACGAAGAAACATGATGTTATAGCATTTTTGATGCTTTAAAAGAAGTGCTGTTTTATATCAAAAAGAAGAGCTCCAAAGTGTGACATCGCGAACAAAAATCATGCATGTTCGAAGCAGGAGACACAACAACAACCATCTTCTCTCGCTTACAAACCTGCTTCGGCCGAAGCAGTAGTTTTTGCTGGGTATTTATTACATTTCGAAATGTCCTTTTTTTTGTTGTTTAAAAATATGGTAACCGTAAGTATAGTACGCATCTGATGTAAAATATCGTCAGACATGTGATCTTTATATTTGGTCCACAAATCAATCGGTTTGGATGGAAAGCGTGTTGAAATAATTGTTTAGAACAATGTTCGTATTTGATGGTCATTTGACGAAATCATAGCATCTCCGACGGTGTAATCTCAATGAAAGTCAATCTAACAACCCCAAACGTTGACAGGCTTCTCTTTACGTGCCCTCAGTTCACCATTAATTGTTTGCAGCCGTTGGAATGATGATAGACCACGAACGTTGACTAATAGCAAACGCATATAGAAACACTAATCGTTGCTCGGATGGACTGGTAAATGCCATCGGTGCATCGGTGGAAAATACGTTCGGTTAACCTAGAACTGAATTTCCTTGTTTACGCCGTTGAAATTTCTTTGACGATTGATTTCACGAATACTAATTTGGCATTTCGGATTACAGCAGCGTTCGGGCGAAATCAGCATTTTGGCAAATTTTAAAGAGACTGATCAATGTTGTGGATGGTGCCAGTCAGCTCGTTTTAATGCGTTGTCAGTAACGAAGTGTACTCTTTGACTATTTTCCAGATATACGGCCAAATGAAGAACACAAGGATGTATTTCATGAATGGGAAATATAAAAGTGCGCCACATTGGTTCGTTACTGCTAAACTTATCGTCCCATTTGATACTGAGTGATTTCATCATTGGAACTCTCTGCACCAGCTCCAATCACTGCCATGTCACTTCCTTTGGTCACATACTTCAAACATATTTGAGAGATTTCACGGAATGGCAAAACTCTACGTTGATGTGGGCTTTAAATGTATTCGAGAGTAAAGGCTTATACGACAAATTCCAGCGATTATCAACTTCAATATTCCGTTAACTTACTTTCACAATTGTTGCTCTCCCATTATCGGCAGTAGACTGGCGACGATACAGTGGATAACCGTCATATCCGGTAATTGTTTCTACAACTATGCCCGTGGATAACATTTTGAGCATTCCCTGTCTATCATGCACGGTGAATTTGTATTTAATAATTCACAGGGGCCAGGAATCATGTTGGTAGTTACTACCATATGCAAGCCCGGATCTTCTTCATTCGGAATAATGAATTTCCATAATTGCTGCCATTTTAATAAAACTAAATGAGTTACTTTCATCCTAGAGTGCATTTGCAAATCGTTGGAGTTCAAAACTTTTTCAGGACCCTAACAAAAAAAAAATATTACGCGTATTAGATATGTATGTTGAAAAAAAGTGGTAGTGGTAAACTAAATTTGTATATGACAATTTTTCGTAGATTAGAGGTTTTTAACACTAAGCCTGAGCGTAATCTGTAAAAACGAAAAAACAATTATTCCCTTTGAAAAGCTTAATTTTTTAATTTTCCAAATTTTGCAATATTCGGAAAACTTTTCCAATATCACTGTGCCTAAGCCGCATTAATTTTTTTGCCAATAATATAAATTCAAAACTTCTGTAGAGCCATGAAAAACAAAAAGAAATACGTGTATTATATGCCGAAAAAAGTGGGCGTGGTAAGTTAATTAATTAATGACCATTTTTCCATATCTTAGAAGTATTCGTACTACGTTTAAGCGAATTATAACAAAAACATTGCGCTTAGCAAGGAACATCACTTAATTTTTATCTTACATAGATTAAGTCTTAGTTCAGATTTTTACAAAAGGTTTATTAATTAATCCAATATTTCGTTACACTTTGTGTAACTTCTTCAGGTTAATTTTTTATTTTCTTTTTAAATTAATAAACCTTTTGTAAAAAACTGAGTTAGTTCTTAATAATCAATAATTAACAATTTTAATATTTATTAAATACTTATACATACATATTTTATACTGTTTTAACTATTTTTTTGTTTTAGTTCCACCTACTCTCCGAGCTCTTCCACACAATGGTCAGGTTACTGCGAGGAAAGGCAGTACTGTTACACTCGAATGCAAAGCGTCTGGTAATCCGGTGCCAACTATATATTGGTTTAAAAAGGACATGTTTTCCGGACCTACACATTTATCAGACAGCTCCACTTTAATTTTGGAAAACGTAGATAGACATCATGCAGGAGTGTATCAATGCTCGGCAGATAATGGAGTAAAGGAAAGAGTTTCGATGGATATCCAACTCACAATATTATGTAAGTTTAATGGCGTAGCTAATAAAACACATGAATCATGAAGTCTAGAAAATTTGTTGTATATCTTCGATTTTACTTTTCTTTTTAAACTAAATTAGTGCGTCTCACAGAGGGTAAAAGGCCAATCTAGTGGCGGAAAAATAAAAAAAGAATAATATTGATCTAAAAACAAACAAAAGCAGCATCAAAGCGGACATATCAATGTATTTAAGAATAAAATTTATTTATAACTGAGGCCCAAATTCGCAGTCATTAATTAACTACTGACAATAGTTTGACAATGATATTTTATTCACACTTCTTTGTTTACCATTAGTTAAACCGCCATATGCCATTGGTTAACAATTAGTTAGATGCTTTGGAACATGGTATAATAATTATATAGGTGATAGCGTAACGTCAGCAGATTATTTTTTGCTCTGGTAGTTTTGTACACAAGCCACATCCAGCACGTGTATATTTTTGACAAGCACACCATGCTTTGGAAATTATTATATGCATATAGGCATACTTTTAGGAACGAAAAAATAATATTTGCTCCATTCGCTTTGTGTGTTAAAAAATGTTTAAATGGCCGGCTTAAGATGTGAAGTATTCTTTATTTCTTTATTTTTGCTTGTTTATTGATATTTGATAGGGTTCCCATTATTTACCCATATTAAAATTATTAGCTAAACTAAACACTGTGAATATCAAGTTTTAGTTAAACAATAGTTATCATTTTAGTTTACTAATAATTAACAAATGAGTGTTAATTTGGGCCTAAGTGCCCTAGTTCGGAAAAGATGGCCTTTTAAACATTGAGAAAAATTTTTTTTGCAAGTTTTTAATTCTTAACGTTTTCGAACAATGTAACTTTTTTTAACAAAGCTATTGATCAGCTATTTTAAACGCGTTTTGTTTATATATTTGCTATTTTAGTTAATGTTTAGAAGCGTAAATATAAAAAAATTCTTGAAAAAATTTTCTAAATCATTATAGAGACACAAAAAAATACACCTGAGTACACATGCAATTTTTGTGAATCAGCGTTGCCAAATGTGCAGATTTATCTGTATTTTGCAGTTTTTGTAAGCATTGAACAGTTTTGAGGTTTTTGGCGTAAAAAAAGTTTTTCTACAAATTGTGCAGATTTTTCAGTTATTACATTTTTGTTTTTTACTCTCATTTTCGGTAAATTTATTCTAATTTCTAAAGCCATACTTTTACCCAATTTGCTTAATATAACAGTGGCAAGGTTTACTCATACTTTTTTAATGCAACAATGTGATCCAAGAGAGAATTCACTCACATTTAGGTCTAAGAAAGTTGTGTTTTTCTATATGGAGTTTGCTATTGTAGTTCTTATCATTGGTCACAAGTACAAAAGCCCTAATTCAAATAATTGTAACTTTACAGGAGAAGGTAAAAACATAATAGAAACTGTAATTTTCTAAATGTAACTTTTGTTAAATGAATGTTTTCATGAAAATCAAACACAAATTTTATGTGCAGACTATTTTTTAATTTTTATATAGGTGTATGTGTGTGAAATATGTTGGAGTCACTGAAAAACTCAGTTTCGTAAAAAATACGAGTTAGGCCTTTCAACTTGAGACCATCGCAATTCTCATGGCGAAAGTTTAGTAAATTACTCAAACAAAAAAACAATAATTTCTTTCCCAATAAATAACTTGTGTACTTCAAATAAAACAAAAACTTAAATACGGAAGCAAAAATTTATTTATTGCATTTTGCTCCTTATGTCCTTAAGCCGATTCGGAAAAAAAGTTAATCGTTTCCCCTGTGCAATTTATTTATTTTTTATTTTATTTTTTTATAAACAAACACAACCCGCGAGCGACTAGCTTGTCTGCGGAAAACACCCAGGGCCTACGGCGGGAATCGAACCCACGACGTTTGGACTGACAGGCTAGCATCGCTGCCACTCAGCCACAGAGGCTTTATGATAAATGTCCCATAGTGCAACTCATAGACTTCCTCTATTTCTTTTAATCCAGAAAGTTGTAAATTTGGAGAGCCATATTTTGCTAACTGTTGCCGTCAAGGCTTCAATTGAGGCTTCTGAGATGGTAAAACGTATCCAATCCTAAGCGTTTGGGACGATCTCGTTAAAATGATCCTGCACAAAAGCGGTAACCGATTCCATTGTCATAGTTAGGTTACCGCATTTTTTTGCAAAATTATTCAATAGTCTGTTAACTTCACGTTCCCTTAAGAAATACCTAGTTATGTATCTACCTCATTTCATGTTAGTGTAGGCCATGCTCACAATATTGTCTTTACATTTCAAGGAATTAAAAAATTGTCATGTTTTCTCTCCGATATTGATAGCAATATTTAATTTCGATTCACCGGTTAGTAATACATTATCCGAAAAATAATTTCATTTAATTTGTCGTATTATGGCTTTAGGGGCTTTCAATGTGCATTTTTTTCACCTGAGAATCAATGTTTTATTCTTAATTTGCAGCTATGTGGCAACGCTGCTTAATATACATATTATAGAGTAAAGCCCTGTACAGACGGTTGTCAGATCTTACAATATTGTCAGATCTGCCAATGTGCTGACGATGTACTGACAATAAAAAATTGTCAGCACAAGGTATATTGTTAGTTCACACGGTTGTATCAAAGTTGTTAGAAAAGCTTACAATTTATTGGCAAACAATTATCTGACAACAATTGTATTTGATAATATTGTGAGTAAAAAAATTGGCAGTTCACACGATTGTCAGATGCATAAATTGTCAAATCTGTTGTTTGGCGCTGCCAGACTCAGATCATTTAACAGAAACTATCAAAATTCCCAAGAAAGGTAACTTGTCCGAGTGTGGAAACTGGAGGGGAATCACTCTCCTAAGCATGGTGAATAAAATGATATCGCATCTAATTAGTCATTGTCTCTCGAGCGCATTGGAGCCTGAGCTAAGGCCGCAAAAAGCTGGTATTCGCCCACATAAATCGTGCGTTGATCACGTGAACACCCTCAGAATCGTAGTGGAACAGTCTGTAGAATGGATATCTCCGCTCGATCTACTATTCATAGATTTTGAGAAGGCTTTCGACACCCTGAGCCACAAATCTATCTGGAATGCGTTGAGAGCTGGTCTTCAAATTAACACTGGGAAAACCAAGTCAATACGGCTGAATGCAAGTTACAACGAAAATGTAAAATATTTCAAGTAGGTGTCCTAATTAGAGATGTTTTCGTCTATTTATGCCCTCAAATATTCAATAAAAACTCTATGATTACGTTCCACGGTGCCCAATGTTTCATGGTGATATGCTGTTGAGAAATTCATATCAATCTTTAACAATTTAAGCAGTTCAGTTAATACCTGGTTTTTAAACTCGGTTCCCAAATCTGATTTTATGGTGTTCACCGAACCATAAATTAAAATGAAATTTTCAAAAATTGCACGAGCTACAGTGTTTGCTTTTTTGTCAGGTATTGCTATTGTAACTAAATATTTTGTCAAAACATATATTAGCGTCAAAGCGTATTTATTTCCAAATTTAGATTCGGCTAATGTCCAAGACGACTACATCAAAAGCTTTAATTGGTGTTGCTGTTAGTACTAGTTTTTCTTTATTTCCTGGTCTGACTTTGTTTAGATTGCATTTATCGCATTGCTTTACAAAAGTTGCTACATCTTTCAACATATTTTTCCAAAAAAAATTTGTTTTTAGTTTCGCGTATAATTTCTTGCGTCCACAATGCTCTCCATGGAGTGGATCATTGTGATAGACATTCATTAAATTTTCTTTTTTTATGTTTTTCAAATACTTGCTTTATAATATCTGTTAATATAATTTCTAATTGTTGTAATATTTTTATCCCATGGTCTTTTAATTTTTGCATACTGCAAATTGTGAAAAATGTATCATCCTTCGCCCATTCTATAGCATGAATATTTCGACTGACGGCTTCTGTTGGAGCCTCAAAAGCATTTTATCTAAATCCAATGTTTCGTTATCAATTAAAATATTCAAACATAGTGCCAGTTTAAACTTTCTATAAATTTGTATGCGCAATTCTGTTAATTTTTCGTTGGTATATACAATTTTTGATCTGATTTTTGGTATTTTATTGTTGAAATCGCGCGAAAATTTTTCGTATATTGGGATTTTCTCTATAGTAGCAGTTACTCTAGTATTATTTTCTAGTTCGATTTTCTGGGTTGTTACTGCAAAAACATCTTTACTAGTATTTTTTAACTCATTCAAAATTCGTGAAAGTGCATCCGCTGCCCCATTTGTTTTGCATTTTATATACTCTACTGTAAAGTTATACTCAGATAACTCAAGTCTGATTTTTGTTAGCTTTGACGAAGGATCTTTTATGTTAAATCGGCAAACTAAAGGTCTGTGTACTGACCTCACCATGAATTCAGTACCATAAACGTAGGGTCTAAACTGTATTATTGCAAAATGTATTGCCAAGAGTTCCTGTTCAATTGTAGGTTTCTTCGGTTCTGCCCGATTGAAAGATTTCGATGCAAAATAAATGGGTAAGTCGTTGCCACTAAAGTTTTGACTTAAAACTGCTTCACATCCGTATTTGCATGCATCTACTGTTACTATAAACTGTTTCTTGAAATCTGGGTACTGTAATAGGTTCGGAGATAATAAACTTGATCTTAATTGTTCAAAAGCTGTCTGACATTTGTCATCCCAAAAAAAGTTTACTTTTTTTCGAGTAATGTAATTTAACGGTGCTGCCAATGTTTTTTTTAATGAATCTGCGATAGTAATTTGTAAAAGCAACGAACCTTCGAACTGAATCTATGTCTTTCGGAACCAGGTAGTTTTTAATTGTTTCAATTTTTAAATCATCTGGCACGAGTCTTTTTGACGTACATTTATGGCCTAGGAAATTTACTTCAGCTCTAAAAAAATTACATTTGTATGGATTAATTTTTAAATTGAAATTTCTAAAAATTTCAAAAACGTTCTTCAAATTTTTTAAATGATGTTGCTGGCTGCAACCAATGACTATAATTTCATCGACATATCAAAATGCTTGATTAGGTGGCAAGCCAGAAAATGCAATGAACATCATCCGAGAAAATGAGTTTGGGGCAATGTTTAAGCCAAAAGGTAATACTTTCCATCTAAATGAACCATGATTTGTACTGAACGAAGTTATATCTCTAGAATCAGAATGAAGTGGTATTTGGTGAAAACCGGAGAATAAATCGAGTATCGAAAAATGC
Source organism: Panzeria rudis (assembly GCA_956483635.1). Lineage (NCBI taxonomy): Eukaryota > Metazoa > Arthropoda > Insecta > Diptera > Tachinidae > Panzeria > Panzeria rudis. Next base: position 46,620,263 of record OY101451.1, on the reverse strand, counting down.
TTAGCGCGTCCTAAATTATCTAAAATATCATCGATACGAGGAAGTGGGAATTTGTCGGCTTTTAACTTTTTATTAACCGCTCTATAATCGACTCACATTCTAAACGCTTTCTGTCCATCAATGCTCTTTTTCGGTGTCAAAATCAAAGGGCTATTGTAATTAGATTGGCTTGGCTCAATTAAGTTATTCTGTATTAAATTTTTTACTTGCCTGTCGATTTCATGTTTTTGTGAATGAGGCAAACGATAGTTTTTTATGTATACAGGAGAAGTGGCATTTAATCTAAGTTTCTGTTCGTAGAAGCTGTTAATTGTCATCCTATCATCTTTTAAGTCAAAAATATCGGCAAGTTCTCCGCATAAAGGCAATTGGGTTTTCAATACATTTTTCAGATTTTCAATGCGTTTAGATTCTGATTTTACTTCATCGACTGAATAAACATCATAATTTGTGAGATCTTCCGATTTGATATTAAAATTTTTTATACATTTGAAACTGTCCGTTACGCTAACTATTATTAAAATTGATTTATTTGAATCGCTAATGCATCGACTTATGAAAACTCCTTCACAAATTTCTTGCGAATCTATGAAAACTGGTTTATCTTCATTCTGTAATTTGAAAAGCCTGGGAGGTATTACGAAATTGTTATCATTCAAATCATGTACTATGGGAATTTTTACCTTGTCGTTGTAAAACCAAAAAGAAAGTGTCATAGTTTCATAATCAATTTTGCATTTATGCTGTTTTAGGAAGTCTTTGCCAATTATTCCGTCGGATGGAATATTAAAGTCATCGTGGACAATATGCAATTTTCGTGGGATCAAATGGCTCTGGATAATAACGTTTGCATTTAAAGCACCTAGGGTTGAAATGGTTTGGGTGGTTACCCCAGTGATGTTTATTGTTTCATCATGATTGAAATATGTTTCTTGTGTTATAGAAGAAATTTTAATAAGTGAGATATCCGCTTGGGAATCCACTAAAAAGCATACTTGTTTGTTCGTTTCTTGACATTTCAGACGAACGAAATCTGAATAGTTTAAATTAAGACTGAAAATAGATTTTGTAGGCGTATCTTTTTTTCCTGTTACGAATTGTATGCTATTTTCTGTTCCTAATACTGGTTTACATCCCCCAACGATGCCTGCTGAGGGACCTCTCCGTTTAATGTCAGGGCGCTCGCATTTCTGCTACTTGGGTTTCCCTTGTTACGGTTGTTATTATTAAAACGAGTGTTACCACGGTTAAAATTGCTATTTCTATTTCTGTTTGAATTATTATGTTCGTAGTTTACGTGACTGCTTTTATGGTTTCTTGGATAACTATTGCCACGTCTGTAGCCACTACCACGATTGAAGTTGCTTCTATTGAAATGATTGAAATTAGTTCTGTTACTTCTGTTAGAAAAATTATTTGAGTTGTTACGCGACTGAAATGATAAAATTTGTTTTTCACTAGATTCATTGGGTTGTTCAATGACCTATTTAGCTACAACGTCATTCGGATCGGAAAATGCTGTTGAAGCAATGATGGATTTTACCAGATTACACCTAGTGTTTAATCGGCATATACTAACGGTCTGCTCAATTGCAATTTCGTGGGCTTTTTCCTTTGTTATACGTTCTATCACTAAAGATCTTTTGAGAGCATCCGCTAAATCTTCTACTTGTTTCGTGAAATCCGCGTAATTATTGTTTTTTATTTGTAAAGCAGCGGTTTTACCTTCTACTACCTTTGAATTGTCAGGTTTTATCTTTTGTTTCAGAGCATTTTTTATTTCCGTAATCGTATTAATATTTTCTGGTAAAGCTTCGCGGGCTTTGCCCTCTAACTTTGACTTTACGAATGTTATAAAAGTAGTTTTTAAATTATCATCTGTCAGTTCTGCAACTAGATCGATTTTGTCTAGAAATGATTCTAGTCCCAGTGGGTTTCCGTCATAATTTTCCCTAATTATGTTTGAACACATGCTAATAAAGGTTTTCTTTTGATCCAGTGATGCCATGTTTGGCTGTATATTGTCCGCGCCGTGAGGGTTGTTTAAAAAGGTTTGTTTTAGTTCCTGTACTGTCTTATTGTCTTCCTCATTTTCTCCATTTTCACTGTCACTATCTTGTTCTGCTACGTTATCTTCCGACTCAGACTCTGATTCCGATACTAGTTCTCTTTTAACGGGTTCCAGCAAATAAATGCTATGAGGGACTTTGATTCTACAATTCAATTTTCCAAAACATCTACTTAAAATTTCTCTACAGCGTGTTATACTATTGTATGTTTCTGTCTTTGTAGAAGTTGATAGTTCAGCTGTATGCAACCTAGTATACGCTAAAATTTTATTGTAGCTATCAATGAGTAGTTCAATATATTCATTTATTTTCGTTTGCTTTGTCGAAAGAGGTCTATTTTGCAAAATTCGCTTTTTTACTTTATACAAATTGGAGACCAGTGTGTTAAATATTTCTTTGTCAAATTCTGACATGTGCTATATACAACGCTTTCGAATAATATGTCTTTTAATAAAATATTTTATTTGTTTTCATATTTTTTTATATAATTTATTTCAATAAAATATTTTATTTATTGTCATGTAATGTTATCAGATAATTTTGTACATGTATATACTTCGGTAGATTTATTGTAGGCTTATAAGTAAAATAGTTTTAGGCAGATTATGAAAATAGATTTATCATAATTTTAGATATATAAGTATAATAGTGTTAAATATGCAAATAAGTAGCGTAAATTTAATTGCAATGGTAGGATATGTAAGTATTTATAATAATGTTAGATATACCTAAATGTATGTAGAATAGCTTTAGATATTTATAATAGCAAAATATTTGTTGATAAACTTTAGATATAATTTTAAAATAGTTGTATATATACTTTAGTTATAATTGTAGAATAATTATAAATTTTATAGAAATAGTTTATGATAATGTTTACATATGTCTATATTTTTTGTCCTTTTGTTTGTTTTTTTTTGTTTTCTATATTTCTTGTTAAGTATTATTTCATATTTTTCCAATAATTAAATAATTTTTTTTATAATAGTTTAATTTAAAAATATAATTTCCTTGTATAATTCTTTAGTTTTAATATTTATTAGAAAAAAATTTGCAAACGGATGTATAAATATGTTTTAATATTTACAAAAGGTTAATACAAATAATTGTCTACTAAATTTGTACCCAGCCTGTTGCACATGCATTATACCTTTTCTTGTCTCCTTTTCTCATCATCTGGATTTGATTTTTGTTGATCTTTGTTGTTATGTTGTTCATTCTTCTTGTTGCTTTCTTGTTATTGCTTTTGTAGACTTTATGCTGTTGTTTTGTTGTTGTGTTGTTTTTTTCTCGTGCTTATAAATTTTCTGATATTCTTTGTTGCGAAGTATTTTTGGTTGTAAAAGACGCATGTGCTTTTATCATTTGTTTAGTTTTCATGATTATTTTAATTTTGTTTTATTACAAAAATTTAGAAAATATCGTTTTTGGAATGGTCACTGTATTTTCTTTTTATTTTTCGTTTTATTGGTTTTTAATTGTTACTTTTATGCAACACGTTTTAATTTTGTATTAATATTTTAATTGTCACTGTATATGTGGTTATTAGTTGTATTATTTAGTCTATGTCCAGACGAGTCAACTTTTGCTTCTGCAACTTTCTTAAATTTTCTTTTGAAGCTGCATTCGTGTCCATATAATGAAATTCTTGTTGCGCAGCTTTTGTTTTTTTACGTAGATTTTGTTGTTGCTTAATATTACGAAGAAGAAAACAAAAGAGAGTTGCATGTACATAAAGCAGTGTACCCCTTCCCTATCTTCTCACCTCTTTCTCCCATATACTACAAAGTTGCGCAGCAAAAGTTGACTCGTATGGACATAGACTTATGTAGCTTCTTTTATTTACTTTCAAATTATTTTTTTCGTCTTATTTTGATCTTGTTCTTATTATACATATTCTTTTCAAAATAAACTTTATTCTGCAGTTTCTCTTGTTTTGCACTTTTTTCTTATTATATGTATATTTCTTTTTATATTGTTTTCTTCTGCACCCTTTTTTTCTTCATTTGTATTCTGCAGCTTCTCTTCCATTTCTCTTCCTCAGCTTCTCTTTCACTCTTTTCTGGCACTTATTATTATGCAGCTTCCTTTTTTTTTAATTTTTCTGGATACTTTGTTTTATTTACTTTTCTTGATGTTCGGTTTTGTTTGAACTGGTTTTAATTTGCATTTTCTGGTTTTAATTTTTTTCTGAAGTCTCTCGACGTTTGTATTATTGCGTTTATTATTCAGTTTATTCCAAACAAAATTGTGTTATATTTTTAACAACACTTTTCTTAATATTCAGTTTATTTAACTTGTTTTTATTCTGCAGTTTCTCTTTTTCTCTCTTCTTTTTATTGTCATGTTTCATTACTTTTAATTCTGCAGCTCTTTTCGACTTATTATTAAACACATTTATTCATTTCTTTAACACTGAAATTTTATAAAAAACATCGCTTTTCATTTATTTTAATAAAGACTCACACATGCATACTATTTTATTTTCATATACATGTGTTTTTTGACAGTTCATCTCATAAGATTGTTGTTATAAGAATTCTTATAACAACGCTCTCATAAAAATTCTTACAACATTGAGCTAACACTAACTTGAAGTCTACACGTAACATAATTCTCTCTGCGATTGAATTTGACAATCTCATCTTACATATTATGTTACGTGTAGACTTCAATTAAGAATTCTTATAACAACAATCTTATGAGATGAACTGTCAAAAAACACATGTACGTAAAATAGCGTGCATGTATGAGTGCTTATTATAATAAATGAAAAATTATGTTTTTGATAAAATTTCTGTGTTAAATAAATGAATAAATGTGTTTAATTGATTTATAAATTTAAATTTGTGTGAAAAATTAAAATTAAAGTAACTAATTATGTAAAAGTAGTACATGTTAACTCGATGAGCATTTGCATAAAATGAAATCTTATCGGAAAAGTAAAATTACGTCTTCCTCTAGTATGAGATTAAGAGAAAATTCGACATTTTGTTTTTAGTATTCTGCCGACGTTTTTCTCATGTTATCTCAAAGTTAATGTCTCGTGAAGACGCTGTGTTGACGAAACTTATTATAGAGTGGTATTCTAAAGTATTTAATTATTTAATCAGGGTTGTGTTTATCAGGGATGCGAATCCCTTACAGCTTGAATGAAATACATTGATCACTTCAGTCATAAATGTGTGTTGACTTTTTCTTTTAATTTTAAACACACTTATTGGGGGAAAATCTATCACGTTATATTCACTAATCCTTTTGTCCAGCAAGTGTGCATGTTTATTTAATTTTCGTAAATTTCGCAAAGTTATATATTCTTGCATTCCGTAGAATCTCAATAGTTTGGAGTGTACAAATAGTTTTGTCCTTAATGTAAATACATCAGCATAAAAATACCCTTTTAATTCAACAACAATTTCAAACATGAAAAACAGCATTTACAACATTTATTTACATATTTATATCTACATACAGCACTACCAATTAAGTACAACTGCGGCAAAAATCGACCATCCTAAAATTAACATATCTACATTAGGCATGTAGCTTATTTTTACGACAAATTTGACACACCATTATGCGGTGGCAAATATTGTACAAATAATGAATACCGCATTCTTTAATGATTTGGGTTCAAAAATGTTCCGCGGCAAACTTTTTTGCAATTGCGAAATAAAAATGTGTTTGAGTTTTCTTATCTTTTATGCTCTATTCGATTGTGCACGCAATTTTTCATATTTGCAAAAATTTTAAAAAGTTATTTGCCTCATATGCATACATACACTATCCTCAAAAACAATAAAAAAGACAAACCGATACAGAAGACATAACTTTAGAAAAATAAAATTGGCAACTATGCAAATAACTACATGCATACATATGTACATATGTGTGAAAGCATTAAATATAATTGAAGGTGAAAACAGTAAATTGAAGGAATTAACTGTACAAGTTAATATTGCAAAAGATAATGCAATATTACAGACGGACATACTTACATTGTAGTACAAGTACACTCAGAAGTTTCGTTGCTTTTCGTGGAAATCACGCAAAAACCGTGGTACAAGCGAATTGTGCGACTTTAAAGTTAAATGGAAAATAAACCAACTTCCGGTACACGCCACTGACAGCAAGTCTTAGTTTACTTTTAAGTTATTGTTTTGTAGCACTTTTAGTTAGTTCGTAAGTTGGTTTCAAACGTAAAACATTAATAAAGAAATAAAAAACAAAAAACCCAAAAAAAAATTGAAACTAAGAAAATGAACTTTAATTCGTTTTTTTTTTTAATGAACTTAAATAAATAATAACTTAACTGGCGCCCAACGAAAAATAAGTCGCCATCGCGCTACGTTCCAAAAAAGGACTAAAAGTACAAACTCGTATCACACATATTTTTTATTGAGTTATGAATTTTTAGTCGAAGTGTATGGTTTTTATCCAAAGTTATTAAATTAGTTTGGCTTAAGTTCATTTTTAATTTAGGCCCTAATTGTGTAAATCACATCACCGAAGTGAAGTTTATATTGAAGCAACAATAAATTTGACAACATTTTAAAAATTTGTTTTTGTTTTTCATACAAATTCGTTACCAAACAAACGTATAGAAATTAAAGCGTTGCTTTACCTTTCAAATATTTTAAAATTTGTATGGAAATTGAAACAAATTTATAAAATATTTCAAATTTTGTTTTTGTTCCCTATACAAATTTCACTTTGGTGACGTGATTTACACAATTAGGGCCTTAATCTTTCGATCAAATTATTTTTTATTTAAGAAAGAAATTCTAAAGCATGTAAATATTGAACATTCAAAGAAAAATTTGGCTGTACGGAAGGTTGAACTGACAGCTGTTTCGTGACCACCAAGTCTACTCATCAGAGTCCTTTACCCACACTACCACTGACAGTGGCAACAACACTGTAGCGAAAATCCTACTAATATTAGTAAGCTCAATTAACACACTGTCGCCATCTTGTGGCGAACAAACACAACCCGCGAAGCGATCAGCTTGTCTACGGAAAAACACCCAGGGTCTATGGCGGGAATCGAACCCACGAACTCTGGACTGACAGGCTAGCGTCGCCACCCCTCAGCCACAGGGGAACCCTAAACAAGTGTAAGTGATTTCAAAAAAAGTGAAAACACCACCAAGTCCTAAAGAAGCACAGGTGGTCCATTCATATTGCAATCCTAAAGTGCAAAATAGTAAAAGTACGAAATCCAAAAAAGCCCTAAAGAAGTGCAGTGCGGAAGTAACAAGAGGTGAAATGCACACCCACGCAGAGTGCGCATCGCTGGACCCGTAGTAGCTGTTAGTAAAAAGGAATAATCTCCAGCGTCGTGGGATGTTTTACGCAGTAATTTATATGTAAGAAATATATTTAAGAAGATTTAATATTAGTCAGTAAGTAAGAAAGAATATTGATTCCGTGAAAGAATTTTATGAAGTTAATAAGTGAAAATTAAATTTAAAAAAAACTTGAAAGGAAAATATAGAGTATCGAAAGAGAAAAAGTACGTGGAAAATTAAGAAGTAAAATATTAATTTTTAAAAATATAATAAAAATGTTAAGAAACTAAACAAAATTAGAAATTAATTAATAATATATTAATTTTGAACGTAAATTTTAAGAAGTTTATAAGCGGAAAATTTAACAAACAACTAAAGAAAAAATCCAACGTATTGAAAAAGGAAAAAAGGTCCATTAATGTTGATTTTTTTAAAAGTAAGCTGACATGATTCTAGAATCTTACAACGTGCCCTTAGATTGGAAAGCAGTTTCTTATTGCCTAAATCTCCATTACGCTGACAGGAGCGATATCACAACTCTAGACTGTCAACTTGCGTCACTAGTGCAAGGACGAAGATCTATACCTGAGTTTTATCAAGAGGTATACAATCATCTCCCATTAATACTGAATAAACTATCCAGCGTCGAAATGGGTCAAGAAGCTCTGAGTCTCCTTGCACAGACTTACAGGAACAAAGCGTTAGAAAGATTTATTAATGGACTTAATTGCGATTCTCCAAAGCTTTTAGGCTTGAAAGAACCTTCAGATTTACCGCAGGTTCAGCATTTGTGTCTGAAACTCGAAAACCGGGGCTACAGGGCACAGTATGCATACAATCATAATAAAAGTCGAAAATTATTAAGATACTTAATGGCGATTCTAAAAAGCTTTTAGGCATGAAAGAACCTTCAGATTTACCGCAGGCTCTGCATTTGTGTCTGAAACTCGAAAACCGGGGCTACAGGGCACAGTATGCATACAATCATAATAAAAGTCGAAAATTTCAACCACCGCAAATACATATACCACAACAAATGCATAGAAAGCCGCTATTCTATCCGCAGGCAGCATTTATTCTACAAGGGATTCAGTATCAACCTGTTGGACAGTTTTTCTTTTAACTGACCCATAAATAACCAATATAACCCCCATACAGCCAACAATGCATTTCCACAGCACTTAAACCATTTCCCACAAAATCAAAATTTGCAATTACCAAGACCTAATGCTCCTAAGCCATTACCAAAACCCATACCTATGGAAGTTGACAGTCCCAAAAACGTCAATTGGCTTTTTGAAATGGTGGTAAAGCCCATACTAATGTATGGGCCGTCGTCTGGTGGACTTCCTTAAATAAAATCACATACTCTAAAATAATTGAAAAGGTTCTTCGAACATCTGCTTTGCTGATCACCGGTGCACCTCGCACTACTCCATCCAAAGGACTGTTCACCATTCTGCATTGGCTTCCTGCCGACCTTATGATCAAACAGCTGGCCATGAACTCGGTGGTTAGACTAAATGCCTCAGGTGCATGGAAACGGTAACGTAGGCCATGCGACTATATTACGGCAAATCTTAGATCTTCCCGACAACACTGACTATTGCCCACCTGCTCTGCTGCCCGACAAGAGATTCATGGTGGACTTCTTGGGCACATCCTCTAAGACAGACAGACTACATACACCAATATGAGGATATGCTCGAGATCTATACCGACGGCTTAAAGTCGGGCATCGGAGTAGGCGGTGGTTTCTACATCCCACAAATGCAACGTAGGATAAACTTTAGGCTATCAAATCAATGCAGCATCACTCAGGCTGAAATGTCGGCAATCAAAAGGGCGGCCAACTGAATAAGGTGCTACATGATATCGGTCAGGACATTCAAATTTGTACCGACAGTACGGCGGCACTACATGCTCTATCTGGTGTTTACACAACATCGGAATTGGTTAAAGAATGCCAGGCATCTCTGAATGAGATGGCGAGACATGCGAATCTAGGGCTCTTCTGGGTACCGGGCCACGCGGTGGTGCCCGGTAACACTATCGCGGACGGTCCAGCCAAGGCTGGTGCCCGCCTACATGAAAATGCCATCGACTGGCTAGTAAGTGTCCCGCTAAAAAGCTGCAAAATACAAATTCAGCACCAACTATTTGGAGGAGCGCAAACCAGATGGACAAATGAAATCACTTGTGCGATTTCCAGATCCATCTGGTCCCAGTATAACGTCGCAAGATCTGCAAACATACTGGGGCTTCCTTGTCAACAGCTACGTATACACGTAGCGGTCATAACAGGGCACTGTCTCATTGGTGTCCATGCCATAAGATTAAAGCTTCCTTTTAACGATTTCTGTATAAGTTGTCAGAACGAGAAAGAGGAAGAGACTGTCAAGCACCTCCTCTGTCGATGTCCAGCACTATTTAGAAATAGGGCGTCATACGTGGGAAATCCGTCACTACCCGAACTAGCAGACCTGGGGGAATGCGACATTAGGGGAATAAATTCATACATACGATACTCGGGTTGGTTTAACACCGATCCTACCTCTGGGATAGGCAGTGCACCTCTTAAAATTTCCGTACTATCCATCCCAGGCATCACAAAGGTACCAAAGGACCCAATTGGGCCGGTTTTTAGAAACCGACAGCCTGTTCAACCTAACCTAACCTAAGGACTCTTAGGGAACTTAGGTAATTTTTAGGAATGTCTGGATTCCACAGGCGTTTTATTAGGAACTACGCCAAATTAGCGAAACCCCTAACTCTCATTTTGAGAGGGGGAGGACGATTGTCCAAACGTTTATCAGCCAAAAAATAAATAATTTTAAATAGTGGCGCGATAGAAGCCTTCAATAAAGTAAAAACTACGCTATAGGTGCAGTTTTAGAACAGGTGCAGTTTTAGAACAGGATAATTGGCCAATTATATATATATATATATATATATATATATATATATATATATATATATATATATATATATATATATATATATATATATATATATATATATATATATATATATATATATATATATATATATATATATATATATATATATATATATATATATATATATATATATATATATATATATATATATATATATATATATATATATATATCCCGAACTCTCTCAAAGATAGAAGAAAACTATGCCACCAATGAAAAAGAAATGCTAGCCATTGTGTGGGGTCTAAAAGCATTACGTAGTTACCTTTATGGACCTGTTGCTGTAAAAATTTTTACGGCTCATCAACCGCTAACATACGCGTTGAGTAACAAAAATAACAATAGCAAACAAGAGATGGAGGGCAATTTTAGAGGAGTATTATTATGTACTCAAATACAAACCGGGAAAATCCAATATAGTGGCGGAAACATTGTCTAGAATTTCAGAAAAGGATCAAATCAATTTCAATTCTCTGACACCAACGTTACATAGTGCCGAAAGTTCTTCTCAAAGACTACAGCTGAAGTATCTTTTTATCAATTTAAAATTGTATTTCTCACCTATCACAGACATATCATAGTAGAGCAAAATTATGACGAGGACAAATTAATAAATATTCTTAAACGCTACTTAAATCCTTCAGTGACAAATGGTATTTTTACAGACAATTCAATTTTAGGTAAAATACAAAATTTATATCCACAACACTTTGGGCAATATAGAGCATGTTATACTAGGAAACGAGTGGAAGTTCTTACGCGAGAAACGGACAAGGAAACAGAAATTATAAAACAACACAACAGAGCTCATAGGAACTCAGTCGAAAACAAGATACAATTACTAGAAAATTTTACTTCCCGCAGATGAACCCAAAGATTAAGAAAATTGTAAGGCAATGCAAACTTTGTCAGGAAAACAAGTATGAGAGACTCCCTTCTTCTTTAATGCTGATGCCTTCTCCTATTCCTGACTACCCCGGACATATCGTATACATTGACCTTTACACTAATAATAAAGTTATCTTAACCGCTATAGACAAGTTCTCAAAGTACGCACAGGCGAAATTAATAAAATCAACTGAGGATATAAAGCTACCTCTTCAAGAGTTGCTCGTGTCCTTTGGCATCCCCAAGAAAATCGTAATAGACAACGAAATGGCCCTTTGCTCAGCTCCTATAATATTTGTGCTCGAAAACCAATATGGGATAGAGATATTTAAGACACTACCCTACACAAGCACCATAAACGGACAAATCGAGAGGTTCCACTCAACTCTTTCTGAAATAATGCGATGTACCAAAACCGAAGGAACACTCAGAGACATCGAAGATTTACTCCTTAGGTCACTTTATAAATACAACTATTCCATTCACTCGACAATCAAAGGGAAACCAGTGGAAGCATTTTTCGGATTAATTGTGAGTACCAACCCAGAACAAATCGAGAAAGACAGACAGGACAACGTAAATAGACTTTTAGAAAAAAAAGAAAGACTTAGAATTTAATAATAAGAAAATAACACCATTTCGTTTATACAACCAAAATGACAAAGTCTTCGTAAAAAAATAACAAGAGAATTGGAAATAAACTTACACCCAGATAAAGGGAAGAGACAGTAAAATATGACAAAGGAGACACAATACTGACAGGCTCAGGACGAATATTACACAAGTCTAACTTTAGAAATTAAACTTAACAATATAAAAGATAAGTAAATATGAAGTGAAATAAAAATAGTATAGTAAAAAAGGAAATTCTGAAAAACATATTAGAATTAAGGAAAACTTACAATGATATTTAAGAAACAAATATTAAAAAATGTTCACAGAAAGAAATAATAAATACATAATATGTGAATTTATTTTATATAAATATAGAAATTAACAAGGGAAAATCGAGTAATATGCTTTATCCATACTCATATACCCATATTTAGTAAAAATATTAAAAATTAACATGAAAAATCGAAAAATACGCTATAGGCGTACGATATCCTTATTTAGTAAGAAAATATCAAAAATTAACATGAAAAATCGAATAATATGCCATAGGCGTACGATTGAAAATCATAATATTACAAGAAGGAAAGTAAATGTAGTAGGTTAAATCAAAATATGAATTATAAGGAATATGAGATATAACAACATGAAATATTAAAATTAAAGCAAATTATGAAATATCAATATTAAGAATTAATAATTTGATTAAATCTTTCAAGTAAGAAACTGTTCAATTAATAAAAATTTATGTAAATTTTACAGAGTAACCATGCACATGGTGCATGCTGAATTTCAAATATTTTCAACTTATACAGGAAGGAACTTTTAAGATAATTCTCGTAATTAACTTGGAAGAACACTAAAAACTGACTACTAAAATTGAGAACTCAACTCATCAGCTATATCCTTTCCTAATACATGAAATATTCCAAATTCGGACTCTTATTGCAAAAATCTCTCCCAAGACAAAAGGAAAACTCTCTCTTGACTTTATAGGCTCCGAGTGGAAATGGGTCGCGGAAAACCCCGATCACCGTGACTTAGAAATAATAAACGAAAATTTGAACACTTTAAATGGAAACAACGACAATCAGATAATAATAAATAAACAATTGCTAGAGAAAATAAATTAACAGAATGAAAGAAGTAATCAAATTATGAAAATCATCAATTTAGATAATAAGCTAGAATTAAGCCTAAAAGCAAAATACCAAATACAGCTAATTAAAGAAGAATTATTAAATATTGAGCATGCCTTACACTGGGCAAAGTCTAGTACAGTAAATTCATTTATTTTGTCAAGCATAGAAATTGAAAGCATAGAAAAAGTTGTTAAGCATGAAGGCATACCCTACATTAATGTTGAAGAAGAACTAGAATTCACAGGTGTAAGCATAGCCGCTAACGGATCTATGATAATTTATATATTCATTTTACCAACAACCTTAAAAGAAGAATGTGAAATATTAACATTAAATCAAACAATAGAATTAATAAAATTGAATACAATAAAATTTTGAGATGTAAAAAAAAAATCTTTGGAATAAAATCTAAATGTAAGGAATATAATAAAAAACCAATTTGTGATGAAAATAACTTAGTAGAATTAAGTGAGAATAATTGTATAAGTAAACTTGTAAAAAGTCAAGTATCAAACTGTACACGAACTAACGCTGATCAGATATCGGATACGGAAGAAGTTTACCCCGGTGTATTACTACTCAATAATTTCAACGGTACAATAGAAATTGATGGGCACCCATTCGCACTAACTGGAAATTTAATCATAAAGCACCATAACTCCACAATTAGAATTGAAGACAAAATTTTCTACATACTTGAGAAAGTATATTTTGAACCACTTCCACTACAATATTTCAACAACAAACGAAGAAGACTGAGTTGGAGGAAATTCTATCCCTGGAAATGATTAAGGATCTTGAGATCACAAATAGGCAAAAAAATTATAAAAGTGATAAAAATAATAAAATCGGCTTAACCCTCAATTCCATTACCCTAGCTGCATTTGCAACACTTTCTGCCACGCTATTGTACGCATCATTGAAGCTCAACAAGAAGATCCAGCAACCACAGAAAGAAAGCACTATGCGTTCGCATTTGAGAGGGGAGGAGTTAATATTGCAAAAGCTAATGCAATATAACAGACGGATATACATATATTGTAGTACAAGTCCACTCAGCAGTTTCGTTGCTTTTCGTGGAAATCATGCCAAAACCGTGGGACAAGCAAATTGTGCAACTATAAATTAAATGGAAAATAAACCAACTTCCGGCACACGCCACTGACAGCAAGTCTTAGTTTACTTTTAAGTTATTGTTTTGTAACATTTTTAGTTTGTTCGTAAGTTGCTTTCAAACGTAAAACATAATAAAGAAATAAAAAATAAAAACCTAAAAAAAGGAACTTTAATTCTTTTTTTTAATGAACTTAAATAAATAATAACTTAACTTACACATAAAAATTGCTACGTACAAAAAACTACAATATTTAAAAAAAGGACACTACAAAAAAATAACAAAACACTCATCCATATTTCATGGCGATCACACCTACATACATACGTTTATATATACTTTCTCTATCTCTGGCGTCAATTATTGCTTCATTAGCGCAAAATATTTACATATGTATGTATTTTACACCAAGCGCTTAACTTGGGGGTGTGGTCAGAACTAGTTGCTATGCATATATAATTTGCTACAGCTATATTGTCCTGCTCTCTCTTCCTCTCTCTATCTCTCGCTCTCAGTATATGTATCTTTTCTCCTCTTATAGTTTCTTATTATTACAATTTCACTAAGGACAGCAGCCACTTGCATCATCAGTCTTCTCTGTCAGTCTCTTCTACTAAGCAATAATTTTGAAAATCACAGAATTCTTTTCATTCGCACGATCAGACCAACCAATAGCACGAAAACCCATAAATTGCAAATTTCATCGGCCCTATATTAGAAAAAAATTATGGGACCAAACTAAAACCAAAGGCTTTCAAACAAAAAAAGAATTTTGAAAATCGGTTGACAAATGACAGAGCTATGCAAGGGGGAGCAAACTTCCCACTCCGATTTTCGAAACAAAATTATGGGACCAAAATGCAAGCAAAGCCTTTCAAACAAAAAAAATTATTTTGAAAATCGGTGCATAAAGGAAGGAGTTTTCCGATAATCAATATTTTGTGATTTAGGAGAAAAACTTGTGGGACCAAACTAAAAGCAAAGGCTTTCAAACAAAATAAGAATTTTGAAAATCGGTTGACAAATGACAAACTTATGCAAGGGGGAGCAAATTTCCTCCTCCTATTTTCGAAACAAAATTAAAGGACCCAACTGCAGGCAAAGCCTTTCAAACAAAAAATAATTTTGAAAATCGGTGCATATAGAGTTATGCGATAATCAATATCTTGGGGGAGGCAAGTTTGCCCCCGATTTTGGGAAAAAATGTATGGGACCAAACTGCCAGGAAAGACTGCCAAACCAAGACATTTCAATCAAAAAAAAGAATTGTGAAAATCGGTGCAGAAATGAAGGATTTATGACATGAAGAAGTAAAAAAAAATATAAAAATACACACGAGATGAGAACATCCTCCTTTTTTGAAGTCGGTTACAAAAATAATAATGATGCCGAAAAAGTAACTAAAACTAAAAAAAATCCATAAGTACACAATGAAAAAAAAATAACTAAAACTAGCCAGAACAGTAACGCTGCTAGCATAGATTTTTTGTGGTTTTTTTGTCGTGAGTGTGCGGCACATGTGCCTAAATTTGTATACATGCACATGTGCAAGTGCCAGTTTGATTCGGACATGCACACTTGCCTAAAATAAGAACACAAAAAATGTGGCACACGCACACGGGTAAGTGCCATTTTTTTGTGTGTCTACTTTTGGCACGTGTACATGTGCTTATCAAACTTGCACACACATATACGTGCGTGTGCCTTTGGATAGAAATTATAAGGCATTTGCACGTGTGTATGTGCCAAATTTAGGCACATGTGCTGCACACTCGTGTGCAAATCCGCACTCTTCGTGTTGGCAACGTATGACCATCGATATCCTAATTGCCCTAAAAAATACTTTCGAAAATTTAAGCATTTTAAAGATAAAATTTTGTAAATCAGTGTAATAATAATAAAATATAGTAACACACATACAATTTTAATTTTTTAATAGCTCCACCTGAAATAACTGTAGAAAAATCTTGGGTTCATGCGGCAGAGGGATATGATGTTGAATTAATGTGCATCGTACATGGAGACGTCAATTCAGAGGTATGTTCGCATATTGCATTAATTAAGAAAAATAATTTTTTTCTTATTTATACTACGTATATATATATATATATTTCAGATGCTATGGTATCAGAACTCTTTTTTGCTCGATCAGACAGACAGACGTTCCATGTATCCAAGTGATGACAGGTATAGCCTGATTATTAGAAATTTCCAGTCTTCAGATTTTGGAAACTATAGTTGTGTTGCTGACAATGCTCTAGGACGCACAAAAAAATATATTGAAGTTTCAGGGCGGCCTGGCCCTGCGGATTTCATATCACCAGCTTTAAGTGGTTCCTTAGATCATTATAATCTTACATGGACTATCGAGTCAATTCCCCCGCTTGAAGAAATAAAACTTTTATACAGACGACTTCTGGTAAGCTATTTTCTTTAACTAAGAACTATAAGTTAAATTTCATTACATATTTTAGATGAACGAAACGTACCAACATCCTGGAAAGTGGCATGAGTATCATATTAAGCCTACTGCAATACGAACCGATAATACACATTACATAATGTCGTATGTTATAAAAAATCTTGAACACAATGCAGTATATGAGGCCATTGTTCAAGCAAGAAATAAATATGGATGGAATGAGGTATGTTTACTTAACTTGCAAACAAAAAGGTAATGTTTGGCATGTGTATCTACCAGAGTACGGATTTGCACACGAGTGTGCAGCACATGTGCCTAAATTTGGCACATACAGACGTGCAAGTGCCATATAATTTCTATCTAAAGGCACACGCATATGTACGTGTGCCAGTTTGATTGGCACATGTACACGTGCCAAAAGTAAGCACACAAAAGAAATAGCACTTACTCGTGTGCGTGTGCCACATTTTTTTGTGTGTTTATTTTGGGGACGTGTGCATGTGCCGAACATGTGTGTTCAAAACCGTACTCTGGTATCCACAGTGGTAGGCATACACTGGTATTCAGCTGTGTTTTTTCTTTTTTAGGGTTCCGTACACCAAAAGTGTAAAGGAACCCTATTGTTGTCGCTGCGCTGTCCGTCCGTCTGTATGTCTGCCCGTCTATCACAGGCTGTTTTCTCGGGAACCGCAAGAGCTACGGACCTGAAATTTTCACAGAACATGTAAAACTTTGGCCTTTACAACAAAAAATATAGGACAGTTAAAAAGTAAAGGGTGCTCTAAAGCGAGCAACGAAAAATGCTGAAATACTAATGTAATATACAGATACTTATATATAGACAGTTTACATTTTCAAAGTTAGTGTTAATTGGTGTAGTCTATAGAATAGACTACACCAATCAACACCAATATTTAAAACAATAAAAACTAAAGGGTGTTGTATCAGTTTATGTAATTTAGACAATTTGCTGTATCTTAGAAACCGTAAGAGGTAAAATCTTGAAATTTTAAAAAATGCTAAAAAAAATAAATAAAATTGCCAAAAATGGAAAAAAGCACCAAAACGAAAAAAAAATGCCAAAACTAAAAAAATACCCAAAAACGAAAAAATCGCACAAACGAAAAAAAATTTAAAAGCAAAAAACTGTAACTAAATATATCGTCAAAAAGCGAAAAAACGTTAAAACAAAAAATACGCCATAACAAAAAAATCGCCACAACTAAAAAAATCGGCAAAAAACGAAAAGTCGCAAAACAAAAAAAAATATTTAAAAATTAAAAGACTAAAATTAAACGAAGAAGCAAAAAGAAAAAATTGCCAAAATTAAAAAGGGGCAAAAATTAAAAGGGATATACATACATATATGTGAGTATTCGTACGGTACCCTTCGTGTGCGAGCTAAAGTCGCACTCTCCTTAATATATTTATTTCCAATTCTTTGTAACGAAAATGAAAGTAAAACTATTTAAATTAGAGTGATTCCACGTAAAACGGCCCTATGCAAGGAAAAAATAATTTTCTTATTTTTAATATAAATCTCTCAATTGATGTTTTTAGAGGATGACAATTATAGAAAAAATAAATAAAATACATTATTTAATATTTTTTTAAGCAATTTGAGGCACTTTTTAATGATCATCCACGAAACATTTTGCTCTCCCTCTTTGTATATTTAATATTTAATTCAGATTTTCTTTTCTTCCCTTTCTAATTATTAATATCTCTGAAAAGAATAAACTTTTTTCGGTTTTTATTGAATTTAAAAAAATACTAAGCTAGAGTATTCTGCTATCTATAATAGAACGGAAAGCAAATAATTTAATGTGTTATTATTTTCTTATGATTTATTTTTATATTATTTATATTAATGATATCAATAAAAAGCTTTATTTCTTCGAATTTTGTGTATTTTCATATAAGGTCACACCCGTCGGTCACACCCGTCGCATTTTAAAAATAGTTTTTTGTTAAGAAAACTGATTTTTTTGTCAAACAGTAAATACGTAATACAGCTAAAAACACTTTGAAGAGACAGCTATACCAAAATTATTGTGTACGTTATAGTAAAAATTTTACAGAATTTATGCTGAAAGTCATAATTTTTTAAAACTAAGATTTGTAAGGTCACACCCATCGCAGCTTTCTGACGACCATCCTGAGCAGGAATCATGTTCTTTCAGTGTCCACCCGTTATTCAACGACTATAAGCTTAATGGCCTTGCGAATCGCAACCTCTTTTTAAGTAAAAAATTTTATATTCTTTATTTATAACAAAAAATATGTGTAAAGTGGTCACACCCGGCTATATGGAATTACTCATTAGTAATTAATATTGTACATTATGAGAAAACGAAAGACTTTACACATTTCAAATGTGTTTTTAATGTTTTTTTAAAATTAAAACTAATGATGTTTTCTTTCCTATAACAAAATGTTGCATTGTTTGCCCTTTTCAATGAAAATTTGTAATATAATCATTTGTCGAGGAAGTGAATTTATTAGAAGGTAAATTTATGCTTTAAATGAATGCTAAATTGCGAATTTTTTAATAAAAAGTGAAACAATTTTAAATTTTTTCTGGAAAAGAAAACGCCATAAAAATAGAATTCAGTATGTAGCATAAGTATTTTGACATATTTTTGCATAGCATTTTTAAAAGACGTAAGAGCTTTAAACTAAAGAAAAATGGATACTAATTGTTTAAATTAATAAAAAAAAATGTATTCTTCCTTTAGAATTTAAAACTTTTTGAAGGCGGTTTAGAATATAATCCACCACGGACTGGAGGAACTCTGCTGAAAAGTGTTTTCAAGCACCTGTGATGTCTGTGAGCATTTCACCTGTAGTTTTTGTCAAAACCGTGAACTTTGGGGTAGCTACTCCAGAGTTTAAACACTAATCTCTGCTAGAAAGTTCGTGATTACCGTGCTTCTATGATATGTTGAAAAATAAAGGCATCTCCGACTAACCTATGGCAGAGGGCAATGCACATTCATTTAACATTCTTAAATATTGATGTTGTTTCGTGGAACTGTAGACGGGAACCAAATCCCCTAACCCATTCTATGAAATAAATCCATAGAATATAACTGTACCGCTTCCATGTCTTAGTTTCTGGCATACATATGCCACTTTTTATGGACTTTTTATTTAATCTGCCAAAAAAGATGTTTGGTACCCGATAATGTTTTCACCAGTAAAGAATATAAATATTACGCTGAAACCAAAAGAGCTTACTGATATATAGTTTTTGGCGAGTTCTAAGTGCTTCATATTATTTTTGGTAGTAATAAAAAGTATTATTTTTTGAAGGTATGTCTTCATATTGGCTTCAGCTAAACGCCGGCGAATAGATACTTCGCCAAAGTGAATAACTGTGCTTTTATTTCACTCCAAAGTAGTAGTTTTTTGTGCTTCGGAGCAGGATGATCACAGAGATTTCCAAACTCCAGATTAAGTGTCATATAAGCGAAATATCACATAAAGTGAAATATATCCACAGACTTGGCAAGAACCGGAGATGAAACGAGATCAGGCATCACAAATGTCAGGGCCGACATTCGACAGAGCTTCTAAAGTCCTTGGTAGATTCTGTTCCAAAACGCTCTCAAAAAATTGTAAATGCTAAAGGAGGAATATATTTTTTTTATTAATTTAAGCAATTAGTATCCATTTGTCTTTCTGTTAAAGTTCTCATGTCTTTTAAAAATGCTATACAAAAATATGTTAAAATATTTATACCACATACTGAACTCTTCTATTTCTAGTTTCAATTTAAAAACGTTAACAAAACACATTTGAAATGTGTACAGTCTTTTGTTTTCCAATAATACACAACATTTCTTTGAAATGTGTAAAGTCTTTTGTTTACCAAAAATATACAACATTTCTTAACAGTTTAGTTTCTTAAATTTATTATTTATATATGCTCCCAGTTTTATTTGTTGCGGGTTAAGCACGTGTATATTAGGGTTTTCATTTCCGCAAAAAAAATTGTTTCTCGGTGCTCAAGCAAAATTTTAATCTAATTATAAAAAAGTTCTCACCAAGATTGAGCTCTTAATTCCAATTTTAAGTACTTGCAATTTAAATATGAAGTTTTCCCATTTAAAATGCATGCAAAAAAAATTTTTTTTTCAAATATCTAATGCTTAAACAAATTTCATTTAGTGGTCTGAAACTATCGATAGTCTACGGTATCGATAGCATGCGATAGTTTTTCAAAAACCGTCGATAATTATCGATAGTTTTCGATAGTCTTAAAACCACAATTTGGCTATACATGCGTATGTTGTACTTGGTATATTTGTAAAAGAAATATATTTCTTACAAACTCAGTAAATTTATTAATAACCGTTATAAAAAAATTAAAATTCATACATATATTTACATTAGACCACATACATACATGTGCAAGTATTATTTTTTCCACTCCCCGAAAGACGAAGTGTGCAAAATATGTTTCTAAAGTATAGACCGACCCAAAAATACCCTAGGTTAGGTTAGATTAGGTTGAACAGGCTGCCGGTTTCTAAGAACCGGCCCACTTGGGTCCTTTGTTCCCTTTGTGATGCCTGGGATGGATAGTAGGGGAATTTAAAAAGGTGCCCTGCCTATCCCAGAGGTTGGGTCGGTGTTAAACCAACCCGAGTATAGTATGAATGAATTTATTCCCCTAATGTCGCACTCCCCAGGTCTGCTAGTTCGGGTAGTGACGGATTTCCCAAGTATGATGCCCTATTTCAAAATAGTGCTGGACATCGACAGAGGAGGTGCTTGACATTCTCTTCCTCCTCCTTGTTCTGACAAGTTCTACAGAAATCGTTAAAAGGAAGATTTAATCTTCTGGCATGGACACCAATGAGACAGTGACCTGTTATGACCACTACGAGTATACGCAGCTCTTGACGAGGAAGCCCCAGTATGGTTGCAGATATGCGAAGTTATACTGGGGCCAGATAGATCTGGAAACCTCACAAGTGATTTCATTTGTCCATCTGGTTTGCGCATCTTCAAATAGTTGGTGCAGAATTTGTATTTTGCAGCTTTTTAGCGGAACACCTATTAACCAATCGATGTCATTTTCATGTAGGCGGGCACCAGCCTTGGCTAGACCGTCCGCGATAGTGTTACCGAGCACCCCCGCGTGGCCCGGTGCCCAGAAGAGCCCTAGGCTCGCATGTCTTGCCATCTCATTCAGAGATGCCCGGCATTCTTAACCCATTCCGATGTTGTGTAAACACTAGAGAGCATGTAGTGCCGCCTTACTGTCGGTACAAATTCGGATGTCCTGATCGAATATGGTGTAGTACCTTAACCAGTTGGCCGCCCTTTTGATTGCCGATATTTCAGCCTGAGAGATGCTTCATTGATTTGGTAGCCTAAAGTTTACCATACGTTGCATTTGTGGGATGTAGAAACCCCCGCCTACTCGGATGCCCGACTTTGAGCCGTCGGTATAGATCCCGAGTATATCTTCATATTGGTGTATGTAGTCTGTCTTATAGGATCTGCCCATGAAGTCCACCATAAATCTCTTGTCGGACAGCAGAGCAGGTGAGCAATAGTCAGTGTGGTCAGGAAGATCTAAGATTTGCCCTAATATCGTCGCATGGCCTACGTTACCCCGCTTCCATGCACCTGAGGCATTTAGTCTAACCGCCGAGTTCATGGCCAGTTGTTTGATCATGAGGTCAGCAGGAAGCCAATGCAGTATGGTGCAAAGTGCTTTGGATGGAGTAGAGGAGGTGCACCCGTGATCAGCAAAGCAGATGTTCGAAGAACGTTTTCAATTAGTTTTGAGTATGTGACTTTATTTAAGGAAGTCCACCAGACGACAGCCCCATACATTAGTATGGGCTTTACCACCATTTCAAAAAGCCAATTGACGTTTTTGGGACTTGCGCCCTACATGTTGCCGATCGTCCTTTTGCAAGTGTATGGAGCGATAGCAGCCTTAGCTTAACGTTGGGGTACCACGAAAGCTTAGAGTCCAGTATAATACGGAGATACTTCACGCTGTCTGATAATCTAAGGGTGACTCCGTTGAGAGTCGGTAACGTGAAAGTCGGTGTCTTATATTTTCTCGTAAAGAGAACAAGGGCCGTCTTTTGAGGATTAGAATTAAGACCACTTTCAAAGCTCCATCTACTTATGATACCTAATGCCGATTGAAGACGTTGAGATAGAGTATCTAGAAATTTACCAGATATTGCTACTGCTACGTCATTCGCGTAGGCTACTGATTTAAATCTCATGAGTCTAGCTACACCAGTACCGAATTTATGGTGATATTCCATAGGATAGATGACAGAACACTTCCCTGAGGAGTACATCGCCTAACTGTTTTTTGAATAGGCGTTTGCCCCATCGTAGAGGAAATTACCCTATTTGTTAAGAGTCCTCGTATGAAGCTAATTGTTGACCGATCAATGTTCAGTCTTTCCAGTTCCATAATGATGGATTCTGGTCGTACATTGTTAAAGGCGCTTTCTATGTCAAGAAAGGCCACGAATGTATATTCTTTGTTTGCAGGGATTTTTCAATGAATCCTACAAGCGAGTGAAGTGCCGTCTCAACTGATTTGCCCTTCGTATAGGCATGTTGGGAGGTTGATAGGAGGTTTGGAGAAATTGTTCATCTAAGGTGTAGATCAATTATCCGTTCCAGAGCTTTAAGAAGAAAAGATGATAGGCTGATGAGTCTAAAATCTTTCGGGCTTACGTTTGTAGTTTTACCCCCTTTGGGAATAAAGACCACGGAGCATTTGGTCCATGCTATCGGAATATACGTCCAAGTTAGGCAGGCCGAGTATATCCGAATGAGCCATGGAGTGATCACGTCTGCATTACGCTCTAGGTCAGCTGGAATTATGCCGTCGCGACCCAGTGATTTGAAGGGGTCAAAGCTATTGATGGCCCACATTATTTTTTCCCTATTTAGGGTGGCCGTGTTAGAATGTAATGATTGTATGGCTGCGATTTCTCCCGTGTAGGGAGTGCAACCGGGAAAGTGTGTGTTCATTAGTACCTCTAGGGTCTCCTGACTACTGGTGGTCCATCCGCCACCTGATTTCTTAATGAAACTGGGGACAGCTTGAAGAATAGCCAAGATTTTGCGAAGGCGACTAGTCTCAGAGGCACCCTCAACATTGCCGCAGAAGGACCTCCTGACGAGGTTCTTGAACCTGTTTACAGAGGCTTTATAGGCTGACCAGCTACCCAGTATTTTTGCCTCATTGAATAGTCTGCGAGTCTCCTTGCGAGCGTTCGCTATTTTAAGACTCCAGAATGCTGGCTTTTTCTTCCCACGCAGTATACTAGGTCTGCATGATTCAGCCGTCGCCAAGTTGAAAGTATTTGTTAGATTGTCAACCGCGATATCAACGTCGTGCCTATCGTTTTTGATTGGCGATTGTGTAAGAAAATCAGAGAGAAAAAGCTTTTGCTCTTCCAAATTTGTTTTCTTCCTATTTATTATGGTCGTAGCCCGATCAGTCAGAATCCCTATAGTGAATTCAATATGGCGATGATCAGAGAAAGAACAGTCATTTGATACCTTCCATTCTCTAATCATATCAGTATGCGTAGAACTAACTAGCGTGATTGATGGTGACGTTGATGTCCTCCTGGTCAGAGTCCAGAAGGTCATCCTCGTCAACTGCCTCGTCTAGCTGGTAAAAAGAATTCCCCAACCCAACCTGAGTTGGAGTTGGTGTCCTCCTGAGAAGCTAGACTAGCAGTGTCATCGACTGACATTGCGTCTGGATCTGGTTGATCACCTTCCTGAGCACCTTTGTACCTTTTGTCGCCCTTCAAGATACTAAGGAAGATGGCCTCAAAACCATAGAATATCTTCCCTTGTTTCTGCTCGAGCGGCAAAATAGACTCGTTGTTCAGAAAGATGACAACCGGTCTGTATGCTCCTACAGGTTCTGAAACAGAGACAATCTCCCAATTTTCGGTCGGTATATCACTGTTGCAGGCCTGCAGAAGGGCCAGTATCTCCCCTGGTTTTGATGGTTCATCGGGGACTTGAGCAGTGGCTCTAGGTCGACGCGGAATCTCCTCTAGAGGGACTACATCGAGTTTAGCTCCTTCCCATAGACCTTCCAGAAGAGCAAGCGCCTGCTTGTATAGCAGAATTGATCGCTCATCCGAGAAGGCCATGAGCTTTATTCGTTTTCCACGAGCCCATCCGGCGTCTTCGGCTTTAGAGATAGGCCCCGGATTGTCTTTAAGGACTTTCCAGAACACCCCCATCACCTTTTTTAGTACCATGTCCCACTTTGCGTAAGTCATGGAGTAGTCTGCGTCACCCCTATCAATGACAGCTTGAACAAGGTGGCCTTTGGCCACCTCGCTGAAGGTTCTGTGCACCGATCTGTGGCGCTTTTCGATGGGCTTTTGGTCCCACAAAAGAGCCTCCTATTCTAAACGCTGCCATTTAGGCACGCCCACAGACGCTGAGGGAGGTTTTTGCAGTTCAGCCAAGTATCTTTTGGCCCAGGTGAGCAATGAAAGTTCATCCGCTGTGAGGGACTCAGCAGGCTTTTTGCCCAGCTTGCCCAGAACTCTTTCGGCGGAGCGCCGTTTTGCGAAGGCCCTTCTGGCTGGTGCAGTGTGCCGTTGGGTCGTTGTGTTGCCTTGAGAGGCTGGAGTCACAGCTCGGAGACCCGACTTCGTGGTCGCAGTCTCCTTACTGGAGGGGGGATGTGGTACTGAGGAACCCGACTTCGAGGTCGCAGTTCCTTTTTTCACGATAGGCACTGAGGTGAATGCCGCTTGTTTTTTGACAGCACCCAAACATGGGTTTTTAGCTACCGAGGTGGTAGCAAGGACCTTGGCAGTTTTTGAGGTGCTGGGTTTTGAATCCAGGGGCACCCCACTGCTGTTTGTTTTACATCCTTTGGATGGGTATTTGAGGTTCTGCTTAGCAGATACCGAGAGTGCGCACTTGGAAGGCTCAGGTTTCCCTTTGCCCCCTCCTGCGTGAGTGTTGCAACTAGTAGCTTGCTGATTAGTCCGGCCTCTTGCATGCACCGTACTAGTCCGGAACCCAGTAGCACTCGACTCCCCATGGCCTGAGGTCGCCACCAGGGGAGCAGGGTCTCCGTAGATTATTAGGCCCTCAACCGGATACTCGGGGCACTTGTTATTTGACATTATGTTTTGTATGTGGGGGTTTGCATTTTATACTTGCTGCCAAGTTGGAAAGACTGTCAAACAGACAGACCACCAAGCCGCCCAATATGGGATAGACGCTTGGTGGATTTTTAAAACGGACTCGTATGGTGGACGTAGATCCGAGAGGATCCAGCCGATGTATTCTGGTGAAGAGCCCAATCTCAATGAAAGGGGAAACTCTCCAACCAGGAAACGGTCTGAAACCGCACCTTCTAGAAGTAACAAACGCTTCAGACACTGGGATGGGTAGTTCTTAGTTCATGCTCGCCATGAGCCCCTCTGGCAAGGTTGCATCTACCAGCACGGCCTACACCACATCGCGAAAATATCACTACCCGTTCGCGGGGGTAAAAATGCATACAGTTTAACTTACTTATAAGTCTTAAACTTAAAGTTTTTACCAATTAAGTTGAGTAAACTTTTTTCTGGAAGTAAAATGAGAAACATTTTCTTCATATAAGTTTTTAGCCGACGATAGGCCGTTAGCAGTTTTTTGCGGATAAATTTTGATCTCCTAAATGCAAACGGACTCCTGTTAGACTTCAATAGCTTATTTCTTGTGCACTTCATATTTTTTGACCGGGGAGCGGAAAAAAATAAAAATGTTGGACATGCCACTACAGTTTTTCACAGGATTTCCGTGGAATTCCGCAAAATTTTCAATCGCAATTTCCTGGAAAATTAGTGCGGGAATTCCCGGGAATTTTCACCTTAATATATTGAACCTAAATAAATAGGATTTACAAAAAATATACTTCTAAGAAGTTGTTGTCTCTGAATTTTCCAACATCCTTTACCTTACCCACTTTTTTGAAATCTCATATATAACAAAATAAACAGCAACATCGAAAAAACACATAGCAATTAATATTTCAAAAAGCTTACACTAATTTACAAGTTTTGGTAAATTTTGTCGTTCCCTAGAACTGAAAGTTGTTTTTGCTGTTCCCGTAATTTTGTGTTTAGAGGGATTAATTCTTGCTTACTCTCATTTTACCAAATTTCACCCAAAAGATACGCTATCGAGCCTAATAATTAAAAAAACTATCGTCAACTATCGATAGTATTGAAAACTATCGATAGTGATTCGATAGTCAAAAACTATCAATAGTATCTATAGTACCATCGATGGCTTCAGACCACTAATTTCATCATATTGAGAAGCGGTTTGATGGACCTTACGGGAAATTTCACGCTCTTTAAAATTGCCTTGGTTTTTTTTGTGCAACTCGCACTGGTTCGCCAGTAGGTGCGATCAAAGTGCAGTTTTTGGTATAAATGATTTTTTCATTTTTTTCTAACGAATCACAAAAATTATGGAGAAAAATAGTTTTTTTCACCAATATTTAATGAATTTACAGCCATTTGTAGGCCTTAAAATGTATGAAATTGATAAATAATAAATATTCAGTATACTACTCAGGCGAACCAGTGCGAGTTACACAAAAATACACTAATGCAATTTTAAAGAGCGTGAAATTTCCGGTAAGGTCCATCAAGCCGCTTCTCAATATGATGAAATGTGTCTAAGTATTAGAAATTGAAAAGAAAAATTTTTTTACATGTATTTTAAATGGGAAAACTTCATATTTAAACTGCAAGTATTTACTTCAAATTGGAATTAAGAGCTCAATCTTGGTAAGAATTTTTTTTCTATATATAGATTAAAGTTTTGCTTGAGCACCGAGAAAAAATTTTTTTTGCGCAAATGAATCACCCTAGTCTATATGCCTGCAATTCATTGGTTTGGTAAAGCACCATCATCAACAAACTTTAACCAATAAAACGCAGACATATAGACATACATACTTAACCTACAACGAACTTTTTAGTGTTAATTTATTTCTTTTTTTTCATTACATAGGATTCACTTGGGTCTGTTAGTTACCGAGGCTGAGCAGTTCACGTCTCCTGCGTAGATTGTAGTGGGGCCACGTGGACCTAGCCACACGGCAGGTGCCTTCGTGTTCCCACCTACGTTGTGTCACCCTGTATGATTCAAACTGTATCAGTAGCTTATAGTGAGATAGAAGAATGTCAATGAAGTGGCAGATCATTGAGTTGCTCAATGTGACACCCTGTTTAGCAATTCCGTCCGCTATATCGTTTCCATGCAATCCCAGTGTCCCGGAATCCAACCCAATGTTACTCTCGAATGTCTTGCTATCACCTTTAGAGATAGCAAGCATTCGACAACTGACAAAGATGTAGTGTATACACTAGAGATGAGCGATCCCGTTATTTTTAAAGAACATCGTGAACAGTGAACGTGATTTCAAAATCAAACAGTGACTGTGATCACGGTTTTCAGTAATTTTACAAGTTATTTGTCAAGTTCGTACATGCATATCTACTAATCATACACAGAAACAATTTTCAAATACAATTACTTTTTTTTTTGTTGTATCAATTAAATAATAAATTGATATTGAACCTACAACGATTTTTGTAAATACAATTACGAAATTGTAAGTTAAAGGAAAATCAGAAAAAAATTTAACAAATTTTTTTGTTGATTTCAAATTTATTTCAATTAAGATTATTGTTATATCAATAACGTGAATTGTTGATTTTCTGAACAAATTTTAGCTATAATAATTGTTGTATTAACAATATTTTTTTATACAATAATCCCCGAAGCGACTTTTGTCTGCGAAAAACACTAAATGTCTTTGGGCGGAATCGAAGCGGCGACCTCTGGAATAATAGACTACCGTTTTTACCTCTCAGCTACAGAGCAATTCGTTATTAAATACGCAAATAATGAATACACACAAAATGTGATTTGCTTTGTTTCATCTACGTGTCTGCATTCATTTGTTATATCAACAATGGTGATTGTTAATTTTGTTCACAATACATAACAAAAAATTTGGTTAGTTCACTTTGTTGAAAAAAATTTTTTGATTTGCTTTGTTTCATTTACGTGTGTGCATTCATTTGTTATATCAACAATGATGATTGTTAATTTTATCCACAATACATAAAACATTTGGTTAGTTCAGTTTGTTGAAAAAAATTTCTGTGTTTGTCGTATCAACAACTCAATTTGTTATATTTACAAAATATATGTTTGAATTTAAATTACATATTAACAATTGAAGTTGTTAGTTGCAGTTTGATGATGTTTTCTTCTGTGTATGCAACAAGCCATTTGAATTTCAATTCATAGTAATTCATAACACTAAACTCAGTCACACTATTGCTAAAAATGAAAGCAAAGCAAAACAAATGAAAGCAACAAACAGTTTTTAGACAATCAAATCACGTCTTATTTCGTGAGAATCAACTTATTACATGAAATGGAAATAGCACACCTACAAAAACCAAAAAGTATTTATAAATCATCAAAATGATTTGAAATAAATAAGTCACACTTGTCATTTGTTTAGATTGTATGGAAGCAAAAACAAATGCCGTTTTAAGATTAATATGAAGAAAATATATTTAAAAAGTAATCTTAAGAAACAATATTTCATAGCAGACATATTTTTTTTACAAAAATTAGTACTTTTTTAAATATTGCATGAAAGATAGGTGATACTTCTCAAGAATTTTGCCGAGACACCTGGTGTTTAGCCAGGTCACCTTCACTAAGCAAGGACACCATCCTCAGACACAAAACCGGTCTAAGAATTCCCCAAAACTGGGACGAAACTATCCGCGAAATCTCCCCGGACTCCCAAAAACTATGACAAAATTCTCCCAAAAATCCAAGAAGTTCACCGAATTCCCAAAAACGTTTACAAAAATCTCCAAAATTCCAGAAGCTCCCCGGATTCCCAAAAACTTTTTACATATTTAATTTATTACTTTAGGTTGTACAGGTTGCCAGTTTAAAGATAAAAAACCAGCCCACTTGGGTCCCTATAGGTCCCGTTGTGTTAATTTAATACTTACAAGCCTATGATTTGTAAATCATTCCTGTTTTTGTGTGGTGTGATGACATAGCATGTAAATTTCAAGTCAAATCAAATCCCGATTTGGAAAAAGAGTTTACTTCTTACGGTTTCCAAGATACAGCATATTGTCTAAATTACATAGTAAAATTACATTAACTGATAGAACAGACTTTAATTTTTATTGTTTTAAATATCAGTGTTAATTGATGTACGGGGGCGTGCCGTAAAACGCACGTTTTGAAATCGCCTAGTTTCCATGCAAAAGTTCAACTCAAAAGCTGGCTTATTGCAGCTTTTTAATTGGTTTTAATCTTTCAGATTTTTGAGATGTTTCATACGATCTTAACTTCGAATGCACTAAACCGTCGGATTAACAGAATACGGTTTTTCGTTTTGGTAAATCGCTTGATTTCAAAACGCGCGCCTTACAGCACCCCCACGTAGTGTTCTGCAGACTACACCAATTAACACTAACTTTGAATATATAAAGTGTCTATATAAATGTCTGTATATTACATTAGTATTTCAACATGTTTCGTTGCTCGCTGTAGAAGCCCCTTTAATTTTTAACTGTTATATATTTGTTGTTGTAGCGGCAAAAGTTTTACATATTCTGTGAAAATTTCAGGTCCGTAGCTCTTACGGTTCTCGAGAAAACAGCCTGTGACATACAGACGGACAGCGTAAGGAAAGCAGTAGGGTTTCTTTACGCTTTTGGTGTTCGGAGCCCTAAAAACGACTTCGCAAGTAGCAGTTATTTGATAAATTTGGTCACAACTGTGACTCGTGATTTTTCAGTAACTCTAGTATACACCATTTATAGCAGCGATAGCCGCTTTTCTGTCAGTAAATATATACATATATATCTTCTGATATTCTATATATATTCTATGCCCAGTCAAATAAGCAGAAAAAAGGGACCAACTGCTGAATGAAAGATAATAAGCTGTAAACTGTTTTTGTGCTCTAAAAGTTATCTCAAAAGTCTCATAAAATCTATTGTCTGCGCCGTAAGTTATTCAAGGTCAAAGGTCACAAAAATCAGTTTTTCGCGATTATCTCGGTTTCTATAGCTCCAATGATGTTAACATTTATTATAAAAATTGTAGAGCATAAAATTTGTGACAAATTTTGTAATAACAATTTTTTATACTCCCAACCGCTTCTGAGATAGATGGCAGAGAGCCCACAGCTCTCAGCCATACTCAGTGTAATGCAAGGTCAACCGTGAATATCAGTGAATAATACTTTGTTTAAAGTTACGGAATGAGAGATAATAAGCTGTAAACTCGTATACGCCTTCACTTTGGTATTATAAAAGTTGTCTCACAAGTCTGATAATATCTCGTGTCAAGCCGTAAGTTATTTAAGGTCAAAGGTCACAAAAATTAGTTTTTAGCGATTATCTCGGTTTCTATAGCTCCAATGATGTTAACATTTATTATACAAATTATAAAACATAAAATGTGCTACAAATTTTCTTTTAAACAATTTTTCATACACCCATCCAGTGTTGCCAGAAAAGTTTTGCCTCATGTCCCCAATTTTAAGAATGTTGTCCCAAAAATCCCCATTTCAAAACCAAAAATCCCCAATTTCGTCCCCAAAAAATATTTTTTATAATAAGCACTATCATTCAAAAAAATAAAATTTTAATTTTTACATAATATGTAATATGCATATTATGCATTTCGCACTGCTAATTAAAAGCAAATTGTCAATAGTGGAGGTTAGTGTTTGATGCAAATCGTCTTGCGAAAGTGCAAATGCAAAATATCGTAGAATTTTTATGAAATTTTGGGTATTTCGTTGTTGGATTTCAGTCAAAAGCTGCCATATTTTGCATTTGCACTTTCGCAAGACCATTTGCATCAAATACTGAACTTCTCTAATATTTTATTCCACTGTATAGTAAAACTAACAACTTTTAATACTTTGAGAATTGTTATATTTACTTCACTTTCTCTCTAGGATAACGAAACATTTTTTTCTAAAAGTAATGATAAAATTTCAGAGAAATAAAATAAGTTAAATGCTTTCCTTTTTTCTGTCAAAAATTTTTAAGAAACC
Source organism: Panzeria rudis (assembly GCA_956483635.1). Classification (NCBI taxonomy): domain Eukaryota; kingdom Metazoa; phylum Arthropoda; class Insecta; order Diptera; family Tachinidae; genus Panzeria; species Panzeria rudis. The sequence goes on along the minus strand of OY101451.1, from coordinate 46,588,605 downwards.
GTTACAGTTTTGCGATTTTCGAAAATAGAAAAACTATTTTGTTTATTATATTTTTTGGTTTTTGTGCGGCCCATATGTGTACTGAAGCATATTAAGGCTTCGCTAAAGCCAATTATTCCGCTCCTCCAAGAAACTCCATTCTGTGAGCATTTACAGCCGGGTATTGCGGACGTTCCGGCATCTCTTCTTGAGTTTCATGGAGTCTCAGAGTTAGCAGTAACAAATTGTTGTCGTCTGAGACCATTGTGTCCGGGTAGTGGTCTGAGATAATTTTTGCTCATTAAGAATAAATGGTGAGCAAACACCACCTAATCTCAGGCCCTATTCTTCTCTTTTACGTATCCACGTGAGGTGCCAAAGAAGTGTTCGGGTCCTATTATTCTACTTTGGGCTCCCCTGTTGGTTAGACAGTCAGCCCACTTTTACCAGCATTGCCAAGCACGCAACATAACGTCAGTTTATTATGCGTGTCAAGTTCATTAAGATATCGTAGGTCACACGTTGACAACACGTAACTGATTTCTACAACTTTTGAGTTGAAGAAATCACATTATAATTTAAAGTGTTGTGTTTTTCTTCCGACGGGGTTTTTTTGAATTTGGAACGATTTTCCGTCATCCCACGTCAAAGTTGGTTTGTAAACAGACCGGTTTCGGCTATGTGCCATCTTCAGTGTTCTATTGAATAGAACACTGAAGATGGCACATAGCCGAAACCGGTCTGTTTACAAACCAAATTTGACGTGGGATGACGGAAAATCGTTCCAAATTATAATTTAAAGGCTGAGAAGCAAAGGGGTACAGGTGTTAAAACTATAAAAATGAGTTAGACGATATTGATATTTATCACTAAAAATTCAGACCTGTATGATAATCTCAAAGAACTGTATGTATTACAAAGCCTAATTACTTGTTTTTGCATCCCTTTGCTTCTCAACCCCTTAGTTAGACTGCAAATAACTGAAAATTAATAAGTATATAATCAGGAATGTGATGAAAAACGATTTAGATGCAAAAACGATTTGAAAACGATAAAAGATGTGAATCAGGTATGTGATTGAAATCGATTTCGGAAACGCTTTCAAAATCGTTTGCAAAATCGATTTCCATCACATACCTACTTATGTTTGCTATAGTCCTTTTGTCAGTAATTTTCAAATTTGTTTTTAATAGTTTGCTCAATATTATTTGCTAAATTTCTTTTCACAGTTTTATTATATTGACTATATTTTATCTTCTCGTGCACTTTTGAAAAGTCAGCAGTTTGAATTTGGATCGAAACTAATTGTCAAAATCGGTCGGAATTCATCACACCTTTTCAAAACAATCGTATTGAAATCAATTTGGAACAGGAGTGTTTTTGTAACGATTAACATTATAACATTTTCTACGTTTCCTGAAAAATAGTACAAAATTAGTTACATGATGTTAATATATCGTCCCGACAATGTCTATTTAATTGAATCGTGTATGAGAAATTCAGCATTTTACAGCGAAGCGTGCTGTATAAATTGGAGGACCACGGTTACAAATCTAAATCGCGAATTTTGTACATTCGATAGTTGAACATAGTAGGGACGATATTTTTTTCGGTTATATGTATTTATTTATTGTATATTCAATAAAATTGAACTAACAATAAGTAATCAAAACTTAACTATAAAATTTTAATTTTTAAGTCCAGGTTGTTTACGTCTCTCGTGTTCTGCTGAGAGCAAGAGTGTCCCTCCTTCTCAGCCGAGTGTGGCCTCTAAAGTTAATGATGTTTCGGGCTAGGGGATTTGGGTGCAACTCAAGTCTTTTTAGGTAGCTTGTCACGTGTTTAGAAAACACTGTCTTAACCGGCGGCACATCTAGGTCTTTATGAATTCGCTTGTTTCTGACATACCATGGCGCTGCTGTAATCGTACGGAGTATTTTATTTTGTTGCCTTTGAATTTTTTCTACATTTGATGCCGAGGCAGTGCCCCATAACTGGATTCCGTAGGACCATATTTGTTTTAGAATGGAGTTGTATAGAAGAAGTTTACAATTTAGGCTTAGAGTAGAGTTCCTTCCAATGAGCCAATTCATTTGAGCTGCTTTTAATTTAATTTGGGTCACCTTTGCATTTATGTGTGACTTCCATGTTAGACGACGATCAAGATGAACACCGAGATATTTTACTTCAGTGTGTTGAGGTATAGTTTGGTTATTTATTTGTATAGGTGGGCAGGTTTCTTTGCACAATGTAAAAGTAATGTGTATACATTTTTGTTCGTTAATTTTTATCCGCCATTGTTTTAGCCATTGTTCCAACTGGGGTATATAATCTAGCAAATTGCGGGTGGCTTCTTGATAGCTTTTGTGAACACTTAGAAAAGCTATATCATCAGCGAATGTTGATATGTGTATGTTACTGCTTACCGGCAAGTCAGAGGCATATATCAGATATAAAACAGGACCGAGGATGCTGCCTTGAGGAACTCCGGCTTCAATGGGTTACGGAGGGCTTTGAAAATTACCTTCTTTAACAACAAATTTTCGCTCAGTTAAGTAGCTTTCTAAAAGTTTAAGGATGTTTTCGGGTAGGTTTTGCTTTAGTTTATGTGTTAAACCTGCGTTCCATACTTTATCAAATGCCTGAGAAACATCGATGAAGAGCGCAGAACAATATTTCTGTTCTTCGAAGGTTTTTCTAACCACGTTCACGAGTCTATGTGTTTGTTCAATCGTACTATGTTTTCTCCTAAAACCGAATTGGTGGTCTGGAATGCATCCAGTACGATTCAGTATGGGTGTTAGCTTACTCATAAGTAGCTTTTCAAATAGTTTTGACATGTTAGACAACAGGCTTATAGGCCTATAGGACTCCACCTTCGTGTGATCTTTGCCTGGTTTAGGTATCATGGTAATCAGCGAAACCTTCCATTCTGCGGGATAGCATTTGAGGCGCAAAATACTGTTAAAAATAAATAGAATTATCCGTTTTGCAGTGTAGGGTAGCTCAAAGATCATATTATTGCTTATTTTATCAGCGCCTGGAGCTTTTTTCGAGTTTAAGCCCGCAATATAGTGTTCAATCTCACGAATGTTGAACCTCAAAGTAACATCTGGTATAGCGAGAACTGGTGGCAGCTCAACTATAGTATCAGACGTATTTGGAGTAAATACTTTCTGCAAGTGGTTTACAAACAGAGTACCTTTTTCAGCGTCAGTTCTTGCCCAGTCTCCATTCGAAGCTCGCAATCGAGGCTTATATATCACTGGTCTTTTGAGGCCTCGGGCTGCTCTCCATAGCGAATAGTCTGTTTGAGGTGTTGCGTCGAGCCCATTTAGAAAGTTTTGAAGAGAAGCGGTTTTTTGATATTCTAGTAGAGTTTTCAGCTGTTTAGTACATTCCTTCAGCCTAGATTTTAGCTGAGGTGATCTGTAGCGTTGCCATTCTCTACGAACTCTTCTTTTTTCGGATAAAACCCGTTCTACATCGGCTGAAAAAATGTTATTATATCTCACCTGAAGATTTGTAGTAGTAGCATTTAGAGCAGCTTGCTTAAGGTTTGCCTCAAACATTCTAATAGAGTCATCTATGTTAGCAGGCGTTTTTAATGGAATATTTTTTGGGCAATGAGCACTCAAATATTTTTTGTATTTCAATCAAGTTATACGTGTGGTTGTCATCGTTAAATCACAAGTGGGTGAATATGTTGTATGTGAATATATAGTGACAATAGTTGGTGAGTGATCTGAAGACAAATCTAAAGATGCTTCAACTTGGATCATTTCGCTGGGCACACCCTTTACTACTCCAAAATCATGACTATCGATATGTAAACAATTGTTATCGAATCTTTTAAGCAATTCTTTTGCTAGTACAGCTAAATACATACCCCCATATTCATAGAATTCAAAATGAATTTGAAATTTATTTTATGTAAAATTTTGCATACAAAATTTTCTTAAAATAGATTTCAAATACATTTTATTTATTTATGAATATGGGGGATATTGTTTAAGTTAAAAATTATTTATAGCTCGGTTTATATGTTTCAACGAGTAAACCATTAACGGTATTTAAGCATTGTTCTGCCAGATTTCACTAGTTGTGCTAGTGTTTATATATAAATAACTACTCGTCATTTAGATGTCACAAGGTAAAGTTTATAGAAATAAATGTATATTTATTCTCAATTTTAATTCAAAATATTAATTCTTGTTTGTTTTATTTGTATATTTGTTCCTCATCGGATATACGCCGAAAAACATATTTTAAGCAAATTTCTTTAACTTCTTTTGATCCTAAAGTGATAACACAGTTCTCATCGTACACACCAGTGAGCTGCAACAAGTGGTAAACTTTCAAGTGTACCTAATCATGCCATGCACCCGTTTTTGTTCAACAACAAGTAATGATTGTAAACTCAATAGCTCATTTCAAACACTCAATTTTAAGTACTTGTGTTTGCAATGGTCGTGAATATTTGTGATTGTTCTCTTTGGTATGATTGTAACCTCACCGGATGGAAACAAACATGCTGTTCGCATCATTTTTGTAAAACTCTCGAGCCACTTGTTTCAATACACACACAATACATACATATGCTATAAAATGTTCGCGCTATTGTAGTTGTTTGCTCTTTAAGGCTCCATTACTCATACGTAACGTTGATGTAGTTGCATGTTGCTGATCGTTTCTGTCACATTGAAAAGCTATGAGACAGAAACGATCAGCAACATGCAACTACATCAACGTTACGTATGAGGTCGCATAAAGGCTCTATTACTCATACGTAATGTTGATGTAGTTGCATGTTGCTGATCGTTTCTGTCTCATAGCTTTTCAATGTGACAGAAACGATCAGCAACATGCAACTACATCAACGTTACGTATGAGTAATGGAGCCTTAATTTGTAAACTAATCAATGCAAGTATAATGTTGCGAATAAAACATACTTGTTGCTGATTTTTTTGGTTCGTGTATTATACTTGAATGTGAATAAAATTGCCAAAGGCTTGATTGGCTTGTACTTGTTATTTAGCGCTAGTGAATAAGACGGCTTGATCACACTTGTTGCAGCTCACTGGTACACACGTTCAATTTACATCGCGATGCATTGAAACAAATAAAATTCATTAACGGAAACACTGTTTTAAAGTAATCGAAATGCAATTGGAAAAAAATTTATGTTTATTAAAATTGCTTATAATGAAAAATCCCCAAATCCCTCCTCACGAAAATCTGTCCCCAAATAGAAGTTTAAATCCCCAATTTAGGGACAAATCCCCTCATCTGGCTACACTGCACCCATCCGTTTTTTAGATAGAGGGCAGAGTGCCCGCAGCGTTCAGCCATACTCACTGTAGGTGCCATGGGCAATAAGGCCATATGGCCTTATTTCTCAATCAATTGAGAAATAAGACCATATGGCGACATTTCTCAATTGATTGAGAAATAAAGTCATTATGATCTTATTTCCCAATTAAATTTTTATATATTTTTTAATTTGTATTTAGTGTGCACATAAAAATTAGCTCTTGCCGATATAATCTGCCTTCGGGCATTCTTGAGGTAGGATTTTATACTCTTGGTATATCAAAAAGCGGACTCGCTGACTAAAGTTTTCTGCATAGCCGGTATATCGAAAAGCGGATTCGTTAAGATTTTCTCTTCGGGTGGGCTTGTTGGTTTCCTTCTCTACGTTTGTCAAATAAAGGCTTTCAGAGAAGAAAATCCTTGTGCACTAGTATAGGCTGGCTAGGCAGAAAATCTTAGCTGAGCGAAGCCGCTTTTCGATATACTGACAGGAGAAAAATTTTAAGCCCGGCCGAAGGCCGGTTATGCAACAATCTTTAGTCAGCGAAGCCGCTTTTTGATATACCGAGAAGAAAAAACCCTTAAGGCCGGCCAAAGGCCGGCTATGCAGAAAACTTTACTCAGCGAAGTTGCTTCTCGATATACCAAGAGGATAAATCCTTCCTCAAGAATTTAAATAAGTAAATAAATCTGCCTTAGAATAACATACATATGTATGTACATATGTATGTACATATGTAGTATATAAAATGCAAAAAGAATGATGAAAACAAAAATTTTATGAAAACAAAATATATGGCTTTATTTCCCAATTGTTCATTTTTTAATATGGCCTTATTTCTCAACAGCATTTGAAGCATTGAGAAATAACGCCATATGGCGTCATTTCTCATGGCTTTATTACACTGCACCTCACTGTAATTCAAGGCCAACCGTGAATCTCAGTTAATAACACCTTGTATAAGGTTATGGGAATGAGAGATAATAATATACATATATACGTTTTATTTCTACTTAAAATCAACTTTAAATAAATTAATATAAAGCCAGAATATACAATAGATATTTCATCTAATGAGTAATTACACAAAGTATGTACACAGAAAACAAATTAGTCCATCGGTACTTGAATTAATCCCAAGCGGTGTCAAAAGTACGGTAATTCAGGATTTCCTGACATCAAGTATAGAAAGATTGATTCAATTAAGGAATATTCAAGTGAAAAACACTTAATTTTAGCCTGATTCGGCTTTATTCATGTAAAAAAACTTCTTATTTTAAGTACGACAGTGTTTATAAACTTTATACACAGTCGTACTCGTACTGTGTTGGTGTTTGTTTGCTTTAATGATAGACACAATTCACTGTGCTCTTGTTGTGGTTGTTATTTTCATTTCTCGGCCATAGCCGACAAGTAGCGACTAACGTAGTATTACTTGCTTGATTCAAGCCCGCTGCATACTTGAATCAATCCCACCGCATAATTGAATCAATCCTACTACGTGCCAGTGATATCAGATGTAGGGAATTTTCCCTTTTTGTAGGGATTTTTCTACAAAATTCCATGCGTAGGGAAAAAAGGACAGATTTTTAATATTATGCAAAATGTAGGGAATTTTGAAATCTTTCTTTTATATACAAATTCAAATAAGTTCAAAACATTTTAAAAGAAATCTTATAATTTCTCTAAAGTGATTTTAATTATCATTTATTATTATTATCAGCATATAACACGGATATTTCGGAGACCGCACACTGTTTCATCAATGTTCATGTGTACATATTTTATGTATTTCATCGCCTTTTATCTGCCTTCGTTTGTTGCAAAAGTCAAGTCTTATTTATAGAATCGTGAATGGAAACAAATTACGAGGATTATTTATTTATGTTTTAAAAATCTGATAGTCAGGATTGTCAACTTTTTATAACCAAAAAGCTCTATTCCCTTTCTCAAAACGCGTTAATTCACAGCGTTGACATATATTTATAATCAAAACGCGCTATTCCCAAACGCGCTAAATTAAATTTGGATAAAAGTCGATACATAATATATTGCAAAAAATTCAATATTTATTGAAACAAAATAAATGACTACATATTTGCTTTTAAATTTCATTCAGGGACAAAAAGTAGATATGTACTTACAACTATTAAGAAAATGTAAGAAGCTTAAAGCGATAAAAGAACTTAAAATATTCTTTTGACATATCAATATTTACTTTACTAAAAACGTGCCAATTTAGCGCGTTTTTAATTAAACGCGCTATGAAGAAAAAGCGCGTTTGGCATAGCTAAAACGCGTTAAATTGGCAACGCTACTGATAATCAGTTTACGTTACGTATAATCTTTAAAAATTATATCAACTTTGGCTAAAAATTTATGAAGGTTCACAAATTTTAATGGCAAACTAGAATATCATAATTTTACACAATTGGTGATCATTTTAATGGGTTTAGCACATAAAAATGAAAGCGACTTCATATATTTTTCGCAGTTTTTTGATAAAAATGTGGTTGTAGGGAAAAATATGGAATTTTTTAAAGATACGTAGGGATTTTTGAAAATTTCTTCTGACATCACTGCTACGTACTTTAATCAATACCACCGCAACGTACTTTAATCAATCCCATCGCGTACTCTAATCAATTTATATTTTTATTACTTAGCTAAAGTTAATACTTTTACTTACTAGTTTTAATATAAAATTTATTTTTGTTCATTCCTGGTATTGAACTTAACTCATCATGTTTGTAAGACACCGCCTCAGACAACTCAGCTAAATCAGTACATGAAAGAACGACACATAAGATCCACTATACACCAGCAGTATGTAATACGAAGTTTGCCGGTTATTTGTCGGCACTGCACGAACAAACGACGGCATCAGAGCACAACAGTGAATAGTACTTAAGCGGCCTTCAGACTATTAGATTTAGTTTTAATACTATTCAAAAACTTAAATCTTAAGTAAAAATCCAACAGTGTGAAAACAAATGGTTATGATTTGTCAAATAATACGTAAAGAAACTTGACAGTATTATGGTATTCGTCATTTTTAGGAAATTTTTTAAACAATCACATTTTTCATTTTATCAGGGTTGTCTATTGCACAAACAAGCATAGGAATAACAAAAACAGTTGTGTATTTGTTTGCCGGCATAAATAAAGAAAAAAAGAACGAAAAAATGTGTTTTATTGCAAATTATTTATGTTACGTTTTATTGGGAATGTGATAGTGTAGAAACAAAATGTAATGAGAAAATTTTCTTTAAGCTTTCTTGACAGTCAGACAGATTTTGATTTGATTTTCATCTAACAAAATAAAAATCTCAAAGCTTGTATTATAATGTGAAAGCGTATTTATTAACAAGCAAACAAAAACCAACACACCACCCCTTTGTATAAAGTTTATAAAAATAGACGTACTTAAAATAAGAATGTTTGTACTTAATTTGAGAAATTTGTACGTTATTCAAGACTTTTTACATGATTTAAGAATTTCATCCCGGTTTCGGCTTGATTTAAGTACATTTTAGTATTATTCGTACTTAAATTTTTGAGTACGACTCGTACTCGAAGTATGTTGAAAACACTTGAATTTAGAATGGCGTTTTTCTTTCTGTGTAAGTATTATTAAACGAATATATTAGATACTTAAGTATGTTTTTTTATTTTGATAGAATATGCCACTAAATTATTTAAGTTAAACAAAATTCGCAACAAAATTAGAAAAAAAAACTTCATCAAAACACATAAAAGCAAAAAGAAATGTCACTGATGTAGAAACAATCAACTAAAATGAAAATAGGCTCGATATTCGAGTACCTTTTTAATACATGATATAAAGAGTCGTGTGAATTCTTTTGTAATCATTTCACTTTTTTGATTTTAGTTCATAGAAAACTTGTATTAAATAAGTTGAGAAATATATTATATAGACAGTTCAAAAAAACTTAACTTACACGAAAACAATAAAAAGCTATTCATTTATTTCAATATCCGGATGAAATCATATTCTTGTTATTGCAACACTAACTACAAAACATGGAGGTGTTGCCAGTATCGAAACCTAAAATTCCTTAAAATACACAATGTCTATTGTAGTGTTTATGAATACAATTTTATATTAAACAGTTTTTAGCGTGAAACTGTTCAACAACAATTGTGAGACTTAAACCTAAAATAAAATTTTTTATGAATGTAGCTATGGATGTGCCCAACCGCTTCGCGCGCTTAAAGTTCGCTTTATGACTATAACGTGTCTGTAAAATATAATACAACGTTCTTTACATATTGTTTAAAGTTCCCGTTATGCAAAATAAACAGTGCTATTAACGTTAAAAAAACAACAACATCTTTCTAACTACCAACAACATTTATATTAGTAAAATAGGGTATATTTTAGTTTTTTTTTCTATTTTAACTTAGAAATGAGATATTTTATCGCAGTAAAAATTACCCTATGTCTGAATCAGAACTCTAAAGTACCTCCATACAAACTTTCATGAAAATCCATTCAGTGGTTTTTGCGTGAAGCGTTTTCGGACAGGCAGACAGACAAAAATTCTAAAATTTGGTGTTTTGTTCTCTACATCGATTACTGTTTACGCCACCATAAAAATGTTCAAAAATATTTCATATACAGACCAGAGAATGACATAATTATCGTTTTAAGTACTTTTTGAGTATTGGCAGTCAAACAACTATAAATGCGTACAATTAATAAAAAAATTGTCCCCTCCCATTTTTGAAAAGAATTATTGGGTTAAACTGCTAGCAAACCCTTTCAAACAAAAAAGAATTTTTGAAATTTTTAAAATATAACAGAGTTATGGATTGGGGGGGAGCAAATTTCCCCTCCGATTTTTGACAAAAAAAAATTTTGGACCAATTTTTGTCAAAGTCTTTCAAACAAAACAAGAATTTTGAAAATCGGTTCACAAATGACATAGTTATGGATGGTGGGTGTAGAGGGGGGAGAAAATTTTCTCCTCCCATTTTCAAGAAGAATTATTGGGCCAAACTGCTAGCCAACCCTTTAAAACAAAAAATAATGTTGAAAATCGGTTCACAAATGACAGAGATATGAATCGGAGGGGGGTAGCACAACTCACCCTCCGATTTTCGACAAATAAATTTTGGGACCAATTTTTGTCAAACCCTTTCAAACAAAACAAGAATTTTGAAAATCAGTTCACAAATGACAGAGTTATGCATGGAGGGGGCCAAATCTCCCCCTCCGATTTTTGAAAAAAAAAATTTGGGACCGATTTTTGTAAAACCCTTTCAAATAAAACAAGAATTTTGAAAATCGGTTCACAAATGATAGAGTTATGCATGGGGGAGCAAATTTCCTCCCTCCGATTTTCGAAAAAAAAATTATGGGACCAAACTGCAGGCAAAACCCTTTCGGTTCACAAATGACAGAGTTATGCGTGTACAAACATAAAAAAAGAACATACACACGAATTGATAACCTCCTTCTTTTTTTAAGTCGGTTAAAAATAAAAATCATCCTCATACGTAAAAATACTCTTCAATTTTTAGCCGAATACGTATAAATACAAACAACCAACGATTATGTGCATACAGATTCTTTAAATTACTATAAGTAAAATTATACTCTGTATCAAGGCGAATCCAATACCAGGTAAACTCGTCATTAAAACAAGCACAACAATACAAAAACAACATGCATTTCGGCCATTTTAAACAAACCTAATCTGTCAAAAACAGCAGGCCAAAACAGGGATGGGAAAGAAGGTACAATTGATCATTTTTGGTACACTTCGAATCTTAAAAGTACAATGGTACACCAATGGCTTATTTAGTACAATTAATAATTTTCCTACTTTTTTATTAGAAACCTTCATTATTGCAGTTTATTTATTGTGATAAAATATTTTATCCTTTTCGTCCGCTCGTACATATGCCACTTTTATCTGAATTAAATTTAAATTTTGCGAAGTATTAAAAACAAAAATCGGCTTAAAAGTGCTCAAATAAGGCTAGTTCACAAAATGTCTCTATAATAGGTCCGTTTGTTTACTTTTACAGTAAAATGCAGTAAATTAATAATTACTGAGTAAACTGAAAAATTTACTCTCAAAAATGCTATTGCCCAAAAAAGTACGCGAACGGAAATATAGTAAAAATTCTTAAGATTAAGGAAATATATGATGGCAAATAAATATATTGCTGAAAAACATTTACAGTTTTGACTACTGAACTTTCTTTCTTATTGGTAATCGATACAATACTACTTATAACACGCAAATTTTAAGAAAATATAAAAAATTAATTATATGTAATCTTTTCCATTTGTTTTTACACTTTATTCGATTTTTCTAATTTGTGTCTAGTTAAATTTATTCAAAAGTAAATGATCATTTGTTTTTGCTACTGAGTACCTTATAAACAAGTGCAGTAGTAAGTAGCCAAGTACTTAGCACTTTCACAACACTAACAATTTAAAGTAATACAAACAAAACAAAGCAAATGTTTTCTAAAAATTTGATTTCCTCAGCATGTATAGAAAGAATATTTTCTTCAAAAATATGATTAAAACCAATATAAGGAATCGCCTTCATGCAAATACCGTGTCATCTTTAATACAATCCATATATTTAATGAAATCTGATTCTATTAATTGTTATGATAATGAAGGAATTCACAAGGTAGTCCTAACTGCTCTAACTGTTGTAACTACTAACGTTATACAATAGTTGTATGTTTGTTGTTGATATTCTAATTAAAAAAATATAATATGACACTACAACTTATTTAGATATGTTTTTATGGTGTGTTATGTGTTCAGCTGAATAATTTTCGCATGAAACCGTTTTTAAATAGAATTTTAATTTTTGTATTTTTATTGTATGTACATAAATATTTGTTTTAAAATATTTTGATGTTTAATTTTTGAAGTTTTCTAGTCTTTAGTATTTGAATACATGACAGGGTATTCACAAATATCCTATTTAAAATGTTGTACTATGTTAGTACCTTTGACATTAGTACACTTTGTGAATTCCTTTAATGATATTTTTAGACCTATAACACACAAATATGTTAAAAACAGTTGAAAAACAGTTGGACTAAGAACTTGGGGACTAAAATTTTAGTTTTTTAAACTACATATAAAATATGTCTTTAGTTTAGTATAACTAACAAAAAATACTTTTAAACAATGTAAATTTTTGTCGCTAATTTTTGTTTTTGTTCTAAATAATATAAAACACATGTACTATATTTCTATTATTTTTGTTTTATATAAATAAAAATCTTGTAATCAAATATATTCCAAAAAACAATTTTTGGCCCCCTTTGAAATCATCAATTTGGCCCAAAACAAAAAAGAGCAAAATGCATCACTGAAATGCAGTAAAGTTCATTAAGAAATTGGAAAAACTTTTTGGGAACTCGACAGAGTGTGCAAACAAACAAAACTTTTCGCAAACGTTTCATCCGAAGACACAAACTTTCAAAATATTTTTAATCGTTTCATACATGAGCAAAACCTAAACAAATACTTTTGCAATGACAAAGATTGCAAACAATACAATTGACTTTTCACTCATCTGCTTGCTTTAATATCCCGTTTCAAGCGTACAACTGCAAACGAAACAAAAGCAGAAATGTATTTGTTGAGTGGTTCATTGTATTTAGCATAAATATACTAACACATTCCCTACTATGATGAACAAATCAATCGGGAAACGTTTGCAAATATATTTTCTTAAAATTATTCAATTTTGTTCTCATTCTTTATTTTTCTAGCTGCGTACATTTAAGTTAATGTACATTTAGTGGACACAAGCACAAACAATACAAAACTAAATTGGACTATTATCACGCAATTCATACGCTGATTTAAAAATCCTGTTTTATTTTTAATTCTCTTTAAAACTGCTTTCAAAAACCATTTGCATTCATGCGATGATTTTTAGTAGCATGTCTTTTTTATAAATTACTCTCAAAATTTGCTTTATTTGCTCTTTCGCAACAACAAAAACCTAACACAATTACATAACAGATAAACAATGAGAGAAAATGCAGATAGAACTAAAGAAATATATGAAAAAAAAATCACTAAAAACTGAAAATGTGATTTTTTTCTCTACCCCGTTTGCTTCTCTACCCCGTTTGCCATCATACTCCAAAAATCATGTTTTAAAAAACATGAAAAAATCATCGTATGAATAGCGTGTATCATTCTCGTTGTTTTTGTTTTACACATTGAAAAATACAAAACAAAACGAAAGCAAACGTTTCATTTAGTTTATTTTCCTTTTCTGGTACTCGAATGGACGTAATGTGAGCTATTTTAGATTGGAAATTTGGCACAGATATATGTACAGAAAAGTGATGCATTTTCTGTATTAAACAATTTTTCTGATTTCAAATATATGTTTTGGTACAATTATGCCCAAAAAGTACATTTTTAGAGAACAATTGGTACAATTTAAAAATCTCATTTACCATCCCTGGACCAAAATACAAAGGAAAAAGATGGCGGTCAGTAAAATGTAAAAAAACAATAGAAAAAAACAAATAGATTTTGACAGATTGGGTGTAAGCAGCCCAATTCGCCTACGAACAGCTGATGATCATATGCGCTGATGAGTTCACCTTGTATTAATTCGCCTTGATTTAAACCATTTAAAACTGAAGATTGCGATTAAGAAATAAAATTTTAGATAATTTAAAGTGGAAGTGAACTGTTAAAAATGCGTTACTGCTTTCTATTAGTACGTTTATACGCACGAGTTATTTGCAAATAAAAACGTAGTGCTACGAAGTATGTATTTTTATTGTAAATTAATAACTCACGAAAACAATTACTGATTAACACGCTATTTGCAAATAAGAAGTTTGGGTTGCCTCTTTTACATATGTTTATTAATAAAATATAATAAATAGATAAATATATTCACAAATAGATGAATAATCAGTGATTTAATAAGTTACAATAAAAAGGATTTGGCAGCATTTTACGTTTTTATTTGCAAATAAGCTCTGCGTATAAACTAGGCACTTAGCACTTTCACAACACTAACAATTTAAAGTAATACAAACTAACCTGGCCTTTACGCAAGTGCAAGTTCGAAAAACTCAATACACTCAAACTTTTCTACTAACACACTTTTGGTTCAGCTATGAGAAAGACAGAGAAACGAATACAAATTGCTTTTTCGTTGATAATACGTACACAGAACTTGCATGCAAGTACTTACATGTCTAAACGCAGGGTAAGCAAAGCAAATGATTTCTAAAAATTTGATTTCCTCAGCATGTATAGAAAGAATATTTTCTTCAAAAGTATGATTAAAACCAATATAAGGAATCGTCTTCATGCAAATACCGTGTCATCTTTAAAACAATCCATAGATTTAATGAAATCTATAACTTATAAACACACAAATATGTTAAAAACAGTTGAGAAATAGTTGGACTAAAAACTTGGGGACTAAAATTTTATTTTTTTTTAACTCCATATAAAATGTGTATTTAATTTAGTATAACTAATAAAAAATACTTTTAGACAATGTAAATTTTTGTCGGTAATTTTTGATTTTGTTCTAAATAATATAAAACACATGTACTATATTACTATTACTTTTGTTTTATATAAATAAAAATCTTGTAATCAAATATATCCCAAAAAACAATTTTTGGCCCCATTGAACGTATTTTGGCCTTTTGAAATCATCAATTTGGCCCAAAACAAAAAAGCGCAAAATGCATCACTGAAATGCAGTAAAGTTCATTAAAAAATTGGAAAAACTTTTAGGGAACTCGACAGAGTGTGCAAACAAACAAAACTTCTCGCCAACGTTTCATCCGAAGACACAAACTTTTAAAATATTTTTAATCGTTTCGTACATGAGCAAAACCAAAACAAATACTTTTGCAATGACAAAGATTGCAAACAATACAATTGGCTTTTCACTCATCTGCTTGCTTTAATATCCCGTTTCAAGCGTACAACTGCAAACGAAACAAAAGCAGAAATGTATTTTGTTGAATGGTTCATTGTATTTAGCATAAATAAACTAACACATTCTCTACTATGATGAACAAATCAATCGGGAAACGTTTGCAAATGTATTTTCTTAAAACTATTCAATTTTGTTCTCATTCTTTACTTTTCTAGCTGCGTACATTTAAGTTAATGTACATTTCGTGTGCACAAGCACAAACAATACAAAACTAAATTGGACTATTATCACGCAATTCATACGCTGATTTAAAAATCATGTTTTGTTTTTAATTCTCTTTAAAATTGCTTCCAAAAAACCTTTTGCATTCATACGATGATTTTTAGTTGCATGTCTTTTTTATAAATTACTCTCAAAATTTGCTTTATTTGCTCTTTCACAACAACAAAAAATTAACACAATTACATAAGATAGACAATGAGAGAAAATGCAGATAGAACTAAAGAAATATATGAAAAAAATCACTAAAAACTGAAAATGTGATTTTTTTCTCTACCCCGTTTGCTTCTCTACCCCGTTCGCCATCATAATCCAATATTCATGTTTTAAAAAAAATGGGAAAAATCATCGTATGAATTGCGTGTATCATTCTCGTTGTTTTTGTTTTACACATTGAAAAATACAAAACAAAACGAAAGCAAACGTTTCATTTTGTTTATTTTCCTACTCTGGTACTCGAACGGACATAATGTAAGCTATTTTAGATTAGAAATTTGCCACAGATATATGTACAAAAAAGGGATGCATTTTCTGTATTAAACAATTTTTCTGATTTCAAATATCTGTTTTGGTACAATTATGCCCAAAAAAGTACAGCTTTAGAGATCAATTGGTACGAATTTAAAATATCATTTACCATCCCTGGACCAAAATACAAAGGAAAAAGATGGCGCTCAGTAAAATGTAAACAAACAATAGAAAAAAACAAATATATTTTGACAGATTGGGTGTAAGCAGCCCAATTCGCCTACGAACAGCTGATGATCATATGCGCTGATGAGTTCACCTGGTATTAATTCGCCTTTGGTAAAATTTTCTATATATTTTATTGCTGTAAAATATATTTGAAAAAATTTTTGACAGCAAAATATATGGGAAATTTTACCAATTTAACGAGTAAACAGTTACCGAATATTCCTTGAACTCCACTATTGAATTTTTAAATTAAATATTCTGACAAAACTAGATTTAAGGATTCTTATTAAGTCACATTGAAACTGATCTATTTAGCACCAAAGCTTGAAATACATTACTTCATTCATAAATGTGAGCTAATATTTTTTTCTTTTAATTTCAAACACACTAATTGCGGAAAAATCCATCGCGTCATATTCATTAATCCTTTTGTCCAGCAAGTGTGCATGTTTTATTTCGTTTTTGTAAATGGAATTTATTTTTTCCCATTTTTTGTGCAAAGCAGGTAAAAACAAAGTCGCAAACAGCTGCATAGAAATTATAAAGTGATGGTCTTATTATTTATCAACAATTTTGTTTGCTAATTTCACAACAACAAAGTCATTGAATGCAGGTCCTACCAAGGTGGATTTATACAGGTGATATCATAAGCATAGCTGTTCTAATTTTTTTCCGCAAATTGGATGCTCGGATGTCAAAATTTGTATACCTTGACATAGGGGCTGAGATGTCAAATGTTATTGTAATGTTGTAGTTGTTTTAGAATCAACACCACCTGATAAAATTAATTCACCTTGGGTCCTACCTGCTGAAAAGGGTGATTTTCAGTCAAGTACGCACAAAAAATTCTAACGTGTTATTTTTCCGTGGGTATATTTTTGAGTTTCGCTATCACCAGGATGTATGATTCTGTTGTTTAATTTTAATAGGAGCCATTTTTTGTCGAAGTCAGAAGTGCGAAATGCAAAAAATAAGGTCCACAAGAAGTGCGAAATGTAAACAGTGTTCCTTTATGTATTTTGTTGGAAGTTTGTCTTTGGCAAGAGCAATTTTATTGTGGTTTGATTTTTGTTTATACCTATTTCTGTACAAATCAAGTCATTGAGCATTTTTTACAAGAACAAAAGGGTCAAAACTTAATTGTTTTATTGCCGTTTTGTGTATGTATGAATTTAACATTATTACTCTTAGAAGTACGTATTTTTTAATTCATTTTCTTTTGCGGTAATTTTTGAAAAAATAAACTAAGAACGAGTTACCAATAATTTTTTTTTGGGAATTTTTGCTTCCAAATCTTAGGAAGTACAATAAAAACCCACACGCCGCAAGAAGAAAAAGCGCTTTAGTTGATGGAAAACAAATATATAATTCTAATATTTCCGTATTGCCTAAAAATATTTTATTTGAAATGTTATTTTTAAATGGTTTTATTTATGTATAAAAAAACAGTGCTACCAACGTTAAAAAAAAACATCTTTCTAATTTCCAACAACATTTATATATATTTTTAGTGAAATAGGGTATGTTTTCGTTTTTTTTCTATTTTAAGCTAGATATGAGATATTTTATCGCGGTAAAAAGTACCCTATGTTTGAATCAGGACTCTAAAGTACCTCCATACAAAATTTCATTAAAATCCATTCAGTGGTTTTTGCGTGAAGCGTGTTCGGACAGACAGACAAATATTCCAAAATTTGGTGTTTTGTTCTCTACATCGATTACTGTTTACGCCACCATACAAATTTTCAAAAATATTTCACCACGCATAACTCTGTCATTTGTCAACCGATTTTGAAAATTCTTTTTTGGTTTGAAATGGTTCGGCCCATAATTTTTTTGTCAGAAATCGGTGGAGAAACTAGAAAATTCTTATTTAATTGCAGTGTTATTTGCTTTGTTGTAAAAATTTTAAAATAAAATGAAAATGGACTATTCGTGTGCTGCTGACTATCGTATCGGAGACAATGTTTATAGAATAATTTAGGGAAGCAAAATGCACTCAAAACTGAGTGCTACACTAATTAATTTAAAGTATTTCGTTTGTCCCTGTTTTTAATTGTTTACATTTATCAGCTGGTCATTTTGCAGTATATGCGTCAAGCCGTTTCTAAGACGCAACTGTGGGCGCAACAGTTACCAATAGTTTCACAACAGTTGAGTTCAACAGCTACGTCTTATGAAGGCGACCATTCATACCTGTTCTGTATTCAATACGGAATAAAAATAATCGGAAATGGAATAGCATTGTGTTTATAAATATTAACTTGTAACAACAAAGGTTTTATAATTCCGAACATTTCATTTCGCATGGAGAACAGAAGAGGATAATTCATTAAATAATCGAACAAAATCAATACATTTAGTGCAAAAAAATTATGTTTTTTATTAATTTCACATATATTTTTTATTGAACATTTGTCCCCATGATACGATAATACACGTACATGCATTAGCAAAAATTCTCATCAGCTGTGTTTTGTATTTACGTGTTTGGTTGTGTGTACAACGCATTTTGTTGTTGCTCAGTATGTAATTTTTGACAACTCACATGAAGATTTGACAACCTAGATGAGAAAAATTTTCTAATGCATGTACCTGTATTATTGTATCATGATTTGTCCCATTATTAAGAATTATCTTTCACTAATCGTTGAATTAGTCGTTGAAAGAGAATTAAAAAGCATTTCCAATTTACAACATCAATTCTTCTTTTTTTTCTACACCTTTTTAAGCTGAAATTGAGAAAATACAAACTAATATTGAGAAAATAGAAATTAATATTGAGAAGTCTAAATTGATTTTGATAAAATACAAATTCATAATAAGAAATCCAAATTGATATTGGAAAAATAAATATTAGGAAAAACTAATTTGGGCTATTAAAAGCGAGCTTGCATATTGTTCTATCCCGTATTTTGTAATTAAATATTACTTGGTACTTTGAGCAGTATGTCTCAAAACAAATATAACTTCTGTAATTTTTGCCGAAAATTCCATTTTAAAATCGACACGTATTAAATTGCGATGTCTTGTACACTTTTATTTTCACAAAAACATATCTTAAATTTATTTTATGCATCTTATTTTTATTTATTTTATTTTAAACATCAAAATTTGAAAGAAAATTAAAGAATATGAAATACAATTTTTTTTAAAACGCATGACATTCATGTGTAAAATTGTATGATTTTTTGTTTGAAAATCTATACATATAATAAAACTGTAAAATGGGCGTGCCTGTACATTAAATATTTTTCGAAAATTTTTATGGTGGCGTAATAAGTAATCGATGTAGAGAACAAAACACCAAATTTTTAAATTTTCGTCTGTCTGTCTGTCCGAACACGCTTCACGCAAAAACCACTGAATCGATTTTCATGAACTTTGCTATGGAGGTACTTTAGAGTCCTGATTCAAACATAGGGTACTTCTTACTGCGATAAAATAGCTCATTTCTAAGTTAAAATAGAAAAAAACGAAAATATACCCTATTTTGCTAACATAAATGTTGTTGGAAATTAGAAAGATTTTTTTGTTTGTTTTATTTCGCATAACAGGAACTTTAAACAATATATAAATAACGCTATATTATTATATTTTATAGACACCGTATAGTCATAAAGCGAACTTTGAGCGCGCGAAGCGGGCGGGCACATCTAGTTTTAAATAAAATTTTACTTGAGGTCTACACGTAACATAATATGTAAGCTGAGATTGTAAAATTCAATCGCAGAGAGAATTATGTTACGTGTAGACTTCAAATTAGTGTTATCTCAATGTTGTAAAAATTTTTATGAGAGCGTTGTTATAAGAATTCTTGCAACAACGATCTTATGAGATGAACTGTCAAAAAACACTCGTACAGGAAAATAATTTGGTGTGCATGTGTGAGTGTTTATTAAAATTAATTAAAAGCCATGTTTTTGATAAAGTTTGTATGTTAAATAAGTGAATAAATGTGTTTAATTGATTTATAAATTAAATTTTGTGTGAAAAATTAAAAATAAATACAAGTTAACTCGGTGAGCATTGGCATAAAATGAAATGAAAAGTGAAATTACGTTTACGCCTTATATGAGATTAAGAGAAAAATCGACATTTTGTTTTTATTATTCTGCCTACGTTTTCTCTCATATTATCTCAAAGTTAATATCTCGTGAAGACGCTGTGTTATGCATGCATAAAATAATATGAAATATGAAAAGTAGGACTTATGTGGTGGCAATGTTTTGAATTGCTCAATTGATGTTAAGAAAATACAAATTGATAATAAGAAATCCAATTTGATGATATTGGGAAAAAGCAAATTGAAATTGAGAAACCCCAAGTTAATATTAAGAAAAACCAAGATATTAGCAAATAGTTTTAGTGATATTAAGTACATAAAATTATGAGTTCAAAAACAAATAAAATCATATCCATATGTATATGAACTTTGTCGATAATATTTTCTAAATAAACAAGTCATTGTTCGTAAATAACAGGATTAGACACATTTGGTATGCGATGGTGGGTTTTTGGGTAGCATGCAATAAAGTCAATGGAAATAATATCCATGGACGTTATTTCCTCGTTGAAAAGGAAATAATGCCCATGGACTTTATTTCCATTTTGAAAAGGAAATAAGGTCCACAAAAAATGGAAATAGAGTACATGAAAATAGTTTTGGACAGTAAAGATTTTTTGCATAGCCGAACTTCAGCCGTGCTTAAGGGTTTGCTTCTCTGGGTATGTCGAATAGTGGCTTCGCTGAGTAAACATTAAACTATTGTTTATAGTTACATTATCGATATAGTCCATTTTATCTGTATTTATTGCTTCCAATACCAAATTTCATAGAAAATATTTACGTTATAGTCCGATTAGCGATATAAGCAAATTTGGCATATATGCCATCTATATTCGGTTCACAAAAACAGAAATTCATACATACAATTCGCGTAATTGTCACAATCGAAAAATTTACTAAATTTTTTAGTTACTATAGCCACAAACCATTTAAAAAATTACTATGAAAGCATTGAATCGTTTAGTATTCCTGTTACCAACTCTCCACTATGTAGAAGAAAATATTACTTTTAGTCTTTTGAACATTGGATGAAATACCTTGTTATTACCTTTTGTATGACAATTTGGTTATATTGCCTCCGAATGACATATGTATATGCAAATTCGGCTTATAGTCACATTAGCGATATAGTCCACAATTTGCGTGCAACTAAAGGTTGTGACTATAAGCGAAAATCATTGACGAAAACTCACTTAAATTTATTAATTATAACGTGCGTAACAGGAAAAATTATTCACAAGACCACGCAAAAACAAAAGATCAGAAATTCCGTGAGCAAACAATTGTCTGAATATTAATTGTGACCTGGTCTATAAAAAGGGACCTACGTGCGGAAACAAGTTTTCGAGAAAACAGCTAATGAAGTGAAACAACTTGTTTCGTCAGTTTCTCGTTAGTTACTTTGTTCTTAACTTGCTACTCGGTGGTTTTTGGGTAGCTGATTACGAATCCGGTGTCAGATTTTCAAAATTAATGAAAAGGGGACTTATATAAAACAAAAAAGTTTATTATAATATGCCAGAGAAACGCATTTTACACAAAAATAAACATTCTACGCGAAAAAAACACAACGTATACAATACTAAGTATTTTTAACATTTTTCTTCGTCGTCGTCTTTTTTGACGTTTTGGTTGTGAGGAACATCTACCTTGGTCCGCGTCCGGTTCTCTATACTAATTTCCGCCTTTCGTTTCGTTGAAGCTAACTCTTTTTCGGTAATGGAGCCATGCGTTTCATCGATGCTAAATCCTTCTTCGATGATTCAGCCGCACGTTTCTGGTTCCTTATTATATATCGTTCCGGTTTCTATATGACTTAGTATAAATAATTCGAGGTCATTTTTTGATAACTCTAAACAATTGTTTCTCATACTCTCGATCATTTTTCGTGGTATAATTGTTTGGTATTTCTGATTACAACAATCTTCTGAGAGAAATTTGGTTACGAGCTCCTCTTCGTTTTCATCGACAACTAGTGTAACGAAACTTTTTTCCATTTCATCTTCTGAATGAGACAAATGTAGTTCATCATCATCGCCATTCGAACTAACACCATCGTCGGACCCGTCATTGTCTTCGTCGTTTTCAGGACCATAATATACACTGTAGACGGCAATAAACTCCTCTTAAACACTCATTTTTCTTTAATGCAAAAGACCAATAGAAGCGATTATAATATAATGACGTAGAATATTATGTTCGTTTGGCGTAACATATATTTTTCTGTTATATAATATTGTTGTTTTATCTTATAAATCGATGTATTTTCCTTATTTCAGATTTTAAAAAAATAACAGTATTTTTCGTATTAGTACTCTTCTTTCTCTTCACTTTTAGTAAACTCGTGAAAGAGCGTCCCAAACTCTATCCGAATCGACAAGAAAGTGAAAAATGATTTTTTGACACGTAAGGTCCGTTTTCATAGACCAGGTCACAATTTTTGTTTCAATTGACGGAAAAAATCTCCACTAATTGATATCACATCACTGTATTATACAAAATGTGTGTTTGTTGATTTTTCTTTTCAGCTGCGTACTACCAAACGGAAAGTTGCCTAAAAATCTTTATAACCTAAAGTTCAGTAGGTTTTTTTACACATACTTCTTATGGCAGCCTGAAATTCAGGCAGAACTGCATGCTACACTTAACTCATTATTAGGTTTCTGTAAACCAGCCACTAGTTTTTTTATTTATAAGAATTTTTTTTATCGAAAAAGCAAAAAGCTATAGATTTCGGTAATAGGTACCGTAAATGGCTG
The DNA here is from genome assembly GCA_956483635.1 of Panzeria rudis. Taxonomy (NCBI): domain Eukaryota; kingdom Metazoa; phylum Arthropoda; class Insecta; order Diptera; family Tachinidae; genus Panzeria; species Panzeria rudis. The sequence goes on along the minus strand of OY101451.1, from coordinate 46,565,567 downwards.
CAAAATTTCCGCAATAAAAGTTTACTTATATTTTCATCCGCCGTAAATTCATAAATTTTTTTAGTGAATTTAAATCTGGATTAAGAGCTTCAGCAACATTTGGCGCTTTTAAATATATTTTCACTATAAAAATGCATATATCTATAACGTTATCCTTGTTGGAATCACTTAAAGTGAAGTGCTCCAGAAATAAATATAATGTTGAATTGCCTTAGACATCCAACGGGCATGTAGAAAGGGACCTGGCTTTCGGAAAGCAAACTTTGGAGCTGATAGCCCAAAAAGAAAACTAAAGCGAGAAGATCGTCCCGCGGATGCCTTTCGCTGTGATTACTGAAAGCAAACTCTACAATTTGTTTTGTATCGCCAAGTATGTTTCCTATATGCAGATCTTTCACTTGAGATTGAAAAGTACTTATTTTAATTTTTGTCCACTCATTTTGTTTTCAAAAACGCTTCTCAAAAGAATTTCAAAGATATGATGACGGCAAAGGAAATAATGAAGATCTTTTTCCATTATTTGCTTTAAATATACGCATGCATTTCGTTTATGTCTCAAATTGGACGCTGTGGTATCGCAGAATGTGGCCTACACTTTTTCAGCAAATTGGAAATAGCTATAGCTTGTTCTTTTCCTTTATCAGAAGAAATTGCTGGACTCCTAAGTAATTGATCATTTTCTTTGAATAATGTTTCTACAGGCAACGGTCGACCTTTTCTTTACCAACAACGATGGCAAAATTTTATCGAACCAAAAAATAAAATATTTCATAAAATAAACTCATAAATTTTAAAATGAAAACTGCTTTAGCGTGATTTAATGCATTATAAATAAATGCACATAAGTTTTTTTGTGTAACACTGTCCATTATGTCTTAAAAAGGAAGAACGGAAGTACTGTTTTTAGTCTCTTCATACAAAATGGCGTGTCCGTAAGCATGCTGTTGATTTTCACATTAAGAAGCTATGAATTTTTCCAAAAACAAGATTAAATATATAACGGCTTTAGAATATCTGCATTTGCGTCTCTTATTCTCCACATAAAATTTTTTTTTATATTAGAAATTATAATTTTTTTTAAATATTTGTTGTCCGCAGTCTTGTGAATTGAGCGTTACGCTTTTGTAGTACGCTTCATAACTCAGTTTAATTATTAGAATTGCATTCACAACATACACTAAAATAAAGCGTTGGTTTATACCGATACGCTTAGGCCCAAATTTACAGTCATTAGTTAATTATTAGTAAACTAAAATGATAACTATAGTTTAACTAAAACTTCATATTTACAGTGTATTGTTTAACTAAAATTTTTAATATGTGTAAAGAATGGCCACCCTACCAAATATAAATAAACCAGCATAAATAACGAAATAAAGAATATTTCACATCTTAAGGCGGCAATTTGAAAAGTTTTAAGCACACAAAGCTATTGGAGCAAATAGTTTTTTGTCGCTCCTAAAAGTATGCTATATGCATGTAATAATTTCCAAAACATGGTGCAATAATTATGCAGGTTCAACAAATACAACAAAAAACTAGATAGTGCTTGTCAAAAAAACACACGTGCTAGAAGTTGTTTATGTACAAAACTACCAGAACAAAAAATAATCAGCTGATGTTATGATGCCACCTGTATACTTATTGCACCATGTTCCAAAGCATCTAACTAATTGTTAACCAATGGCATTTTACGGTTTAACTAATGTTAAACAAAGAAGTGTGAATAACATATCTTTGGCTAAACTATTGTCATTAGCTAACTAATGACTGTGAATTTGGGCCTTAGTGAATTTAAATTAAAGGTAAAATAATCAAAACAGAAGTTGAGTTATTTTTTGTTATTATACAGCAGTACAGGGATAGAAGTTATCAGTATGTAAAATCAATGGCGCACACCCATAGTCCTAAACAAAGTTTACTTTAAAAATTTGAAGCCAGTATTGCTATACAAAATATTGGTTGTAAACTCTTAAAGTGTACTTTGTTTTGATTATGCGCCAATATGAATAAAATTTGAAAATGATCTCTCAGATGCGACAGAAATCACTTCAAAACTAAATCGCGGCTGACAGTTGTTTTCTAGATGGGTATATGACGCAATTGCGCCAGAAAATAAGTGGATGTGCATCTTTAGATGTACTAGAATTTCTTCTTTAGAAGAGTTATACCTTAGTCGACAAGGGTTGCAAAGCCTACTTTTTATAGACTTAATAGAACTTCTACGAGGTGTAAGGGTGACCACGTTAGCAATACATATGCCCATGTTCTGAAAAACGCAGCGTTTTCAAATCGCTTACGGTTTGAAAAACGTAGTTCGGCATGTTCTGAAAACCGGGCAATTTGCTAGCATTTTGCTATTTTCCGAAGTTGTGTTCGAGCAATGAAAACATATTTTTTATTATAACAAAACATAAACAAACAAATAAATTTTAAATTAAAATCCCTACAGCGTTCCTGCTTACTATACTGGCTTTAAAACACAGTACAATCATTGCCAGTAGACTACAATCATCGCAAGTAGACAATTGAGACAGACAATTGACAAACTCAAAGCAAATTTTTAAATTGCATGTTTTAAATAAAATCATGAAAAAACTTTACAAGTTTTTCTTCAAATAAAAAGAAAACATTTTAATTTAAATTGCGCATCATTTTATTTTCTCTTTAAGATGCAGATTAAATAAAATAGATCAGATCGCTTCAGTATAAACTAGCGGTTTGAAAACGCCAAATATCTAGCGTTTTCGTTTGTCAGAACACCTGCTTAAGCGATAGGCGTTTTTCAGAGCATGGCCAATAGTTGCAGAATATAAAGCTACATTAAGGTGAACTAACTCAATAAGACGAGTTTTTGATACAGAAGTAGTAAACTGCAATTGAAATATTCGTTCGTTTTTATCGATTATCGAGCATTGTGGATAAACAATATGTTGCAGAGCCAAACCATCAAATCGTTCATTAAGAACCAATACTAAGTATATCACTAAATTTTGCGATTTCGATCTATACTTCCTTTCGAGTAGTTTTATTAATTGCCTTTGTAGTCTTCAGTTTTGAGTTATACTTTGCATTTTATACGAGGTAGATAACCTTTTTCTGTAACTAGTTGTAATATAAAACTCCTCTAACTTGTTCTTAAGCAGGAAAATAAGCCTTGAAAATATTTAAGCAGCTTCAAAAACTTAAGTGTAAAAAGTAGGACAACTCCGGACAACTGCTAAAAAGAGAAGTAGGACCACCCCGGACGTCCTAAAAAAGAGGACGGTGTCCGGGAAAAAGAGGACGGATGGCAACCCTATATGCACATAATAATCACCCCCTATCGCGAATGTTATGGGAATAAGTTGTTTGGGAGTAAACGTGTATTGCCATCCGCAACAAATTGGTATCGCGAATTTTTTGGGAGTAAAAAGTCTATTGTGAATATCATGGGAGTAACAATTTCTATTTTGAATTGTTTGTTTTGATTTATAAATAGTTTGCGTGCTTATAAAAGAAAAGTCTATTTTGTGAGGAAAAGTGTTAATTTAAAATGAATAGTATATTAATATGATTATTTCGAACGTATTTGCTTTGTGAATCCAAATTGATTACCAGGCTAAGGTTCGTAACGTTATATTCAGAAAGAATTGGGCATGATTAATATTCCAAGGAACAAGGGAAAAATTAACATCACTTAATTTTTCAACGTACACAGCAGAACAGAGAAGCGCCACTTTCGGAAGCCGCTACACTTCCATCGTCAGTTCTCACCTGTATTTGCTTATCACCACTTGTCAGGTGGCTCTGTTGAATGTGATTTTAATTCTTATATATACAACTTTTTCGTGAAAATTGAATACGTCGAATAGCTCTTTTGTTCTCTCTCATATATTTCCACTCACTTAAATATTTTATGTTACAAAAACGTAAAACTATTTTTGTTCGTTTTTTTATGAACGAACAAACTAATTCATTTTCGAAAAACAGGCTGTTAGTGAAAACTGTTGAATTATATTTGATAAATAAAACACAGAACACTTGTTTACAATGTTTATTAAAAGAGTATAAGTTAAAGACTGAAGAATATAAACCAGTATAAAAGAATTCATAAAGTAAAGCAAGAAGAGGAATTCAGTTTTGCAATATAAGCGTGTTGCCATCTTAGCCTAAAATGTAAATAGATATCTGTGTTGCCATATTTCAACACTCCTTCTCAACACATTATATTACATAAAAACAAATCAAATAAAAATTAAATAAAAATTTCTTAGCATAGTCCCATGGACCTAACAAATTTATGATGTTTGACTTTACATAAGTTTTTCGTTAAAATATCTGACATCATATCATCTGTTGATCTATACAGTATTTTAATTTCACCTTTAGCATAAATGTCTCGAACGTGATGGTATTTTATGGCTATGTGTTTACTTCTTGGATGATAAACTGGGTTCTTTATCAAACAATGAGCACTTTGGTTGTCGTTAAAAACTGCCATTGGACCATTAAGTGGATACTTCAATTCGGCTAACATTTTCCTTATGTACGAAGCCTCTGTTGTTGCTGTTGAAATGGCTACGTACTCTGCTTCCGTGCTGCTTAGCGAAACCATATTCTGTTTTCTTGCACTCCAAGAAAAAACGCATCCTGCTGCTACAAAAACATACCCAGAAAATGATTTTCGGTCACATGCGTCTCCCGCCCAATCAGCATCCACGTGGCATTCAACGGGCTTACCGGTTTTGCTGTATCGAAGCTTAAAGTCTGATGTCTTTTTTAAATATCGTAAAATATGTTTATATGCCGCTTCATGTTCGCAATGCGGATCGTTATTTCTTTGCGCCAGCTTGGTAACTGATAAAAGAATATCGGGTCTTGAAGAAAGCGCCAAATACATTAGAACACCGATGGCTGACTGGTATTTTGTTTTATCTACTTTTCTACAATTCTCGTTCAAACAATTTGTCTGGTATCCCGGATCTAGTGGAGTTGCAACTTCTTTACAATCTGCCATATTAAACTTTTCAAGTGTGTCTGCAATATATTGTTTTTGTGCTACCGTTATCGCTCCCAGATCTCCTTCTCGATCAAACTCCATTCCGAGAAAATGAGATAATTCACCGCCATCTACAACCTCAAACTTTTCCACTATCGATTTCTTAGTTTTCTTAAGTTCTTGCAATGATGAACTGCCAACAATCAAATCATCGACATACACAACGATTATATTATAAATTCCTTTATGTTGTCTGATATAAATGCAAGGATCGCTTGAAGTAGGTTCGAAACCCATTTCCTTAAGAACACTGTTAAGCTTAGAGTTCCACTCACGACCGCTTTGTTTCAAGCCATATAAAGATTTTTTAAGCTTTAGTACCTTTTCTGGGTGATCTTCATCTTGAAAACACTGTGGTTGCTTCATAAAAACGTCATCATGCAAATCACTGTTAAGATATGCAGATGAAACGTCCATTTGGTGCAGATATAGGTTGTGCTCTACAGCCAAGGCAATAACAAGTCTAATATTTGCATAACGTACTACTGGAGAGAAGGTTTCGTGATAATTTATGCCATATTTTTGGCTACAACCTTTCGCTACAAGCCTTGATTTCAATTTTCGCACACCACCATCTTTATCCCTCTTCACTGCATACACCCTACTGCCACCTGACCTTTCGGAAGATCGGTAAGCTCCCAAGTATCGTTTTCTAACAAAGAATTATACTCAATTTCCATTGACTTAAACCAATCGTCAGCATAAGGTCCATCTAAAGCTTCCTCAACGCTATTTGGAGTTTCTATTTTACAGTTACCCAAAGCTCGAAGTTCATTAAATAATCTCTTAGGACGACCTCTAGAACCATCTCTTATTATTTTTGGTCTTCCTCTTCCAATCCTTACGACTGGTGGCATATTAACTTCTTCTTTGGAAGCACCGTTAGCAGCGCACTCATCTTGAACCGGAATATGCAATTCATTTGAATCTAGCACATCTTCTACTTCATTGTTTTTTGCAGGTAATTGTTCATCTGGTGTTGTATCATTATAAAACGTTATTATTTCGCTAACTGTGTCGTTAGGATTGCTATCATGAAACTCTTCTTCTAAAAATATAACGTCTCTTGCAACTATTGCTTTGCGATCTGGATGACTATATAGCCTATATGCCTTACTTTCCTCGCTATACCCAATCATAACATATTTCTTACCTTTTGGTTGAAACTTCTTGGTAACTGTTTTGTCAAGGACTATTGCTTTGGTGCCGAAAGTCCTGAAGTGATGAACTGTAGGTTTATGCCCGTGCCAAACCTCGAATGGCGTTTTGTCGAGAAGAGTTCTTGTTATTGTACGATTTCTAATATAAGCAGCTGTTCTAATCGCTTCAGCCCAAAAATGTTCGGAAAGACCGGAGTGCACTAGCATGGCTCGTGCCATTTCGACTAGTGTACGATTTGCGCGTTCCGCGACACCATTTTGCTGAGGTGTATGGGGTACCGTTAATTGTCTTTTTATACCGTGTCCCCGCAAAAACTTTTCAAAATCCTTGCTGACATATTCCCCGCCGTTGTCAGATCTTAAACACTTTATTCGTTTGTCAGTTTGTTTTTCAACTTCACTTTTGAAATCTTTAAAAACGTTCAAAACTTCGCTCTTCGCTTTCACAAAATACACCTTAATATTTTTCGAAAAATCATCAATAAACGTAACGAAAAAACGAGAACCGCCCATTGAGGGTTTATTTATAGGCCCGCACACATCACTGTGAACTATTTCCAAAAGTTCACTTGTTTTGGTCTCAGATACGTTAAACTGTTTTTGGCATATTTTGCTTTTTGCACAAGTAACACATTCTAATTGTTTTGGAAAATTTTTTATTTTAATCCCACGTACAATGTTTTTATTAATCATGTCCAGAATACAAGTGCTATTTACATGACCATATCTGTTATGCCATCTAATTGCTTCTTTATTTTCTTTCACACTAAAGCATTTACTATTGTTTTTGGTTTTATACACAAACAAACCATTCTCTTCAACTGCCCTTAAAACACACACGTTGTTTTTGTTTTTAATTTCAACATAATTGTCTTCAAAAAACACAGTCAAACCGTTCTTTGTTGCTTTGCTCACCGATATAAAATTATTTGGAATTTCTTCCACATGCAAAACATTTTTTAACGTTACATTAGCACCAAAAACTTCGACATCGCCGCGACCGATCGCTTTTGCATACATATTGTTTGGCAAAACAATTTTTTCCTCGTATTTTTCATATGTTGTAAATAATTCACGAACACAACAAAAATGACTTGTGGCTCCGCTGTCGACGCACCAATTATACACACTCATGTCTTTATTTATATTGTTCAAAGTTAGCAACTGCGTCATAAAACAAGAATTCTTTTCAGTTTTCTTTTTATTACACTTTGCAGCGTAATGCCCAATTTGACCACAGTTGAAACACTTTCTGTTATTTTCATTGTTTTTGTTCTTACTTTGATCAAAACGACTGTTGGACTTTTTGTTGTATTTTTTCTCATTTTTTGCTTGCATTAATGTTTCTGCTTTACTATTGCTGCATACGTTATCATTTTCCTTTTGTCTTGCTCCTTCTTCAAGTAATTTAACTTTCAACGCACTCAGCAAAGGCAATTGGTCTCTCGTTTCAATTGCCACCACGAAATTTTCAAAACTTTTTGGCAAACTTGATAATAATATAATGACCAATATTTCGTCCGGCAACTGAATATCAACTTCGGCTAAATTTTCAATGGTGTTTACAAATTCATTAATATGATCAATAATGTCACCATTTTCGCCCATTTTCATGTATAACAGTTTCTTAAACAGCATGATCTTCCTGGCTGGCCCTTTTGGCTGGTGGATTTCATTCAGCTTCTTCCATGCATCCGCTGCTGTTGTGCATGTTTTTATACTATTCAGTTGCGTTGGCTTCACACACAGTAAAATAGAAGCCAATGCCTTTTCATCTTTTATGTCAAATACAGCAGCAGCATTCTCTGCTAGAGGCTTAACTTCTCTTCCACACGTAACTGACCATAACTCAGTATGGACTAGAACACTTTTCATCTGGATGCACCATGTTCCATAATTGGTGTCATCCAGTTTCTCTATTTGCATAAAGTTCATTCTTAAGAGTCTTTAAACACTGTTAAATCACTTTTGTTCACGAAATGTTTTATTATCCTTTACTTGTTAATTTTTCACAAAAATTCACACAGAGAATTTAACTGTTTGTTAACCGACACTGTGTTATGCTGCCTGGGCCCATAACCTGTTGAATTATATTTGATAAATAAAACACAGAACACTTGTTTACAATGTTTATTAAAAGAGTATAAGTTAAAGACTGAAGAATATAAACCAGTATAAAAGAATTCATAAAGTAAAGCAAGAAGAGGAATTCAGTTTTGCAATATAAGCGTGTTGCCATCTTAGCCTAAAATGTAAATAGATATCTGTGTTGCCATATTTTAACAAAAACATCCGAATTTGAATTTTAATAAAAAAATTTTTATGGAGTATGAGTAACCTGACCAGACATCCCGCTTTAGGCGGGATTATCCCGGTTTTAATAGTTCAATCCCGCCTAGAATTTGTCTCCCGCTTTCTACCACTTTTTTGAGTTTTAAAATTTATAATTCTACTTTTTTAATTATTGCCAAAAAATTGGAAAATTTTTCAACTGATTAAAAAAATATCTTTCTCCTTTTTCAGCCATTACAACTAATTTTTAGACGCTGCTTCAAATCTCATTACTTAAAAATTTCTAATTCAAAGATATTTAGGGCCATATGCATAACGAAAACTTGGCATGAAGTTAGCATGATATTTTGAAATGGGAAATCATCACAGAATATTGCCATGAGTCTCGGCTACAATCTACGGTGATTTTTAAATTAAGATTTCATATCCAAACTCGTTAAAGTCCAGTTCAATTTCGTCATTTATGCGAACTCCATGCTAAGTGTTTGTAATGCATACTGCCGTTAATTATTTAGGATTAAATTCATTTAATTAAATTTTTCTATAAAATTATATTTATTGAGAAATGAATTTCCAAAGCATGTAATAACCGAAAATAAAAATTCTTTTGAGGGTGGTGAAGTTAAGTAAGGCACGTAACATTAAAAATGTTTGATTGTTCCAAAAATGAAATTCAACGATCTTAACCCAGAAAATCAAAAATCTTTGGATTCAATTTCAATTTAAAAAGTTCTACATTAAGATGAACAAAAAATTAAGAAAAACTCTTGAAAGCCAAACGCTAAACTAATTGTGTGCCGAATATATAAAACACAAGATGCATAGATCCAACAAAAAATACCAATGTTACAAAATAGAATGTTTTCACACAAAATTGCTTTTGATCGAAAATATTCTTTTAACTATAAACTGAATTTAAGCACACAGAAAAAAATAGACTAGAATTATGTTCAATAAAACCATGTTATTGAAAAAAAAAATGAATTTCAATAACATTTGTCATTAACTTAACACAATATTTCGTTGTATATATTTCTTTCCCATGGCGGTTATTTATTTTCTTTGCATACAGAAGCACTTAAAACAAGTTGTATCTCATAAAAAATATCTGGGATATGGCTCAGCTGTAAAGAGTATGCTTTACGTCCGGGAAGTCCGAGTTCGTATCTCAGTCATGTCAACATTTTTTTCATTTATATAGTTTTTTCTTTTACAATAATTTTGTTATTAAAAACGAAACTTATTTTTTTCTGTGCAATTTTATAGGAAAGATAACTTCGGACTTTTTCACTTACTGCCTTACAATTTTCTTATTTTTGTTGGTTCTAAACGACTTTATGTTTCATGTGTTCTTTAACCTTAAAGCAATTTACAAAATTTTTTTTTCATATTTCAAAAATACATAAATTTATTAGTTGTGGGTTAGTTCATCAATATGCCTGCATTTCGTTGGGTGCTAATGCCAACTCATCAGTAGATTTTTGTTTCATCGTAACAAAGAAATTAAAAATGACGATTTAAAGAAAAAGTCTTAAAATGCAAGTTTTTAAGTTTTTATAAACTACCTAAGTACAATATCGTTAGCTGAAATAAAAAATTACGTATCTACTTTTTTAAGTTTTATAGGAGAGAAAATTAAATAAAATATGTATGCACTTCAAGTTCCGGAAGTTTAGATTCTTTTTTCGTTTTTAATTTGGTTGATTTTTATGATAAAGGTTTGAAAATTTGTACGGGCATGCGCCTCGATGTAATACGCAATTAGTAAATAACTATGCGATTTTGAATTATTTATTAGTTACGTGGTTTTGCATTTCAAGTAACGATATGGAACTATATAATTGCATATATTTAAAAGAAATCATGTGTATACTCGTATTATCATAGAAATGAAGTGTTTTTACATCATCCCGCTTTCCACAAGAAATTTTATAAAATCCCGCTTTTTCGTGGTATTTTTTCCAGAATTCCGCTTTTCAATCGTTCTAGTCCCGCTTTTTGAAAAAACCTTCTGGTCACGTTAAGTATGAGTATAAGAAAAATGCCAGTGGGGCAGAATTAAATATTTTGGAAATATATCAACCATTTCTAACTCTATAGTCCGATCAGTATAAAATTTCACATGGAGATATCAGAGGAGTGTTCTTATTTAATTTAGGAAGATTAGCTTCCCGTATTGCTCAGAAGCAGAGGTATGAAGTGAAAAGTTCTGCATTTCGGTCATGTAAAATTTTTCACTTTCATTTCTCTGCTTCTCACTCGGTTTCTAAAATTTCTTATGTCCTTATAGAACTTATAAAGTTCTAAAATAATTTCTTTGTTTAAATAATTATCTTGTTTAGTTAATATTAAAATTACTCAATTTTTCAAATCCTTGTTCCAGTATTTTTAAGATAACGGATGCAAATAACAGCTGATTGTCACAATCGTTTCTTTGTTAGTTACCCGACAATATTTCGAATACAGTAATCCCTTGAATTACGTCACATTGATTTACGTTGTTTCGGCTTACGTCGTCAAATTTTGTCAAATTTGTTTTGCGTCGCCATTCGATTTGCGTCGGGGAATTCCAGAGTTTGGTTAAAATCTTTGTTTTTTTCGGAGTTTTTGTGCGCTGGTAGCTACATATTTCCTTTTACACATGCAAGCTATTTATTTTGATTGTCAAACGCAATGGATTGAAATATAATAAAATTAATATTTACGTCCGCGAAATTTTTGATCACTGTCATTTCGATTTAAGTCGCCTCAATTATAAAAACAGAACTACATGGAATTTGGCAATTTTATTATGTGAAATATCGAATTCGATTTTCGTCGTTTCGATTTACGTCGCCATTTTCCGGAACGGAGATTTGTTGGCACTTTCTTAGGAATTCTGATGATTGTCAGAAGCAAATCCTAGTTTTCTATTGTTGCTGAGTATTAATTTGATGGGGTGAAAAACAAAGGGGTAGAAGTGCCAAAACTAAAAAATATTTATATGCAAAAATCAACACTATAAAAATTCAGACCTGTATGATTTTTTTTTTGGTTTTATTTATTTATTGTATCATCAATAAGTAATCAAATCTAACTCTAAAATTTGAATTTTTCAAGTCCAGCCAATGCCAGACAAAAATATTTGTTTCATTGGTTATTTCTGTGGCTGTCTAAGTCTCTCGCGTTCGGCTGAGAGCAAGAGTGTCCGTCCTTCTCAGCCGAGTGTGGCCTCTAAAGTTAATGATGTTTCGGGCTAGGGGATTTGGGTGCAACTCAAGTTTTTTTATGTATCTTGTCACGTGTTTAGAAAACACTGTCTTAACCAGCGGCACATCTAACACCATGTTTATAGAACCCAATATGTCTATAATACGCGTAAAAATATTGACGTCAATCATGTTTGCGGTTATATAGCCCGAATGTCATGGTCCATTTGTAAAAAACGTCACATGTCAATTTTTTGGTATTTAGAAGACGAAAAGTGACGTCATTGACGCAAAAAACAGCCAATTAGTAAATTGCGTTCGTCTTAACAATTAAGTGTAAAAATAACATCACTTTCACATTAAAAACTGGAAAACTACCATTATTTGAACTAAACAACTTTATTTCATTTATTTGTGTTGAGCTATTTACCATATAATTGTCTTTATATGCAAAATTAAAATCTTTAGCTAAAATCTATTTCTTTTGTTACAAGCGACATCTTTTAGTAGTGTGCGCTATTAAAAGGGTTACTATTATTTGGATAAAAAACAATAATTTTGTATGAGAAAAATTAAAGAAATAAAATATATATGCGCGAAACTACGTAAGTCGAGACGAAAAATAAGGAACGTCTACTACAGACGCAAATTGTTACGTAATCGTCCATGTGCCATTCGCGCACGTCTTGATTGCAACGCCTTCTATAAACATGCTGTAAATCTTTATGAATTCGCTTGTTTCTGGCATACCATGGGGCTGCTGTAAGCGTACGGAGTATTTTGTTTTGTCGCCTTTGAATTTGTTCTACATTTAATGCCGAAGCAGTGTCATATAACTGGATACCGTAGAATAGGGCTGCCAGAAGTCTGAACCCGTCGACCAGGACATGTATAATACATATCCCAAACGAACGTATAACAAATTTTTCGGGAGAGCTGCTTAAAGTGTCCAAAGCTCGCATCCACCCAGTCGTCAGTTTGTTATTCCCCAACTTATTTATAGATCATTGTCGTCTTAACAAATTTACAAACTTAAAAAATTGGCAGCGAGTTCATTTACAGACGAATGTACTCGATCACACCAAAAATTTAATTTTGTCCCAACTCTACTTACGCGGTTAAGGGTTGTGACCACAGATATATTCCAAGAACTAATCATATAAAAAGGCACCCCAACAAATTTTTATTTTGATACATGTATCAACTAGGGATGTAACGAATACCGATACCGATATATCGGCGATACTTCAGATTTTCCGATACATCGGTATCGGCGATATTTTACTGCCGATACGACGATACTTGTAAACATTTTTTCAGAGTTTTTTTTTAACAAATAATTTATTTTTGTTCGATTTTACCATGAATTAAATACACTTCGTTATTTTTTAAATCTTATTAATATCAATTTTAAAAATTAATAATATATTATGCTGTTATTTTGTAAAAAAATTATTTATTTTTTGTTAATTTTACCATGAATTCAAATTCAAGCCGTTGTTTTTTAAATATTATTCCCGCAAAAAAGAGATACTCCAAAGAAGTCATGAAAATGTAGAATTCCCGATCTGGAAGTATTGCAAATTTGGATAATTTCTAATTAGTTTTACATATCCTTGCCCTTACAACAAGTTCTGTTTTTCGATTACCAATCACCGAATTGGAAGAGATGCTAGGACAAATTTCTTTTTCGGTATTCTATAATGATTTTTCCTTGAGGAAAAAGGATAAAAAAGTACCCGTTTTCACAATTTTTTTATGCGAATTTAAACTCAGAACTGTATTTTCATGTAAATTTAAGTGAATAAATATAAACTTAGAAGTCTTTTAGTAATTAAGCTATTAAGTTATTTAGATGAATATTAGTTGATAAATGTCCTTTAAAAAAATCGATTTTTTAAAAAGCATGGCGAGTATTTTTTTAAATTATAAAGGAATTAAACAATTTTTCTTGCTTTTCTACTAATTATCTGCATATTTTTAATATAGATTTGTTGGAAGCAAAGAAAATGTAGCTCCTTAAAAATTACTTCCAATGTTTTATCAATTTTAAATATTCTCTCTTATAATGTACTTTTGTATAATAAAAAATTGCACTTGAGTTTTGTTAATCTAAACTTGAACTCAATTTCAATATTCGTATCGGTATCGGAATCGGTATCGGCGATATTTATTTTTAAATATCGGTATCGGATCGGCAAAACGGCGTATCGTTACATCCCTAGTATCAACCATATATTTCAAATTTAAGTCCAACAATTAAACAATAAATACAAAGCTTAACATGTAATTCATACATAAAAAACAATAAACAAAAATAAAAAATTCATTTAAAATTACAAGGGGCGAAAATAAACACATCCTGTGTTATTTCAATCTAGTAGTTGTTGCCCCAGGCAACAAATGCTTGTAAAATTGATTCATGTAAACAGCGTTATAACAGAAAGCTTAACCTCTGTTCATAACAAAAATCAGTAGAAATTAAATGTTTGTCTGCATTGACCTGTATCAAAAAACCAGGATAATTTAAAGTGGACAAGGACGCCAGGACAATCCTGGAAAACCAGGACAATCCTGGGAAACCAGGACGTATGGTAGCCCTACCGTAGGACCATATTGGTTTTAGAATGGAGTTGTATAGAAGAAGTTTACAATCTAAGCTTAGAGTAGAGTTCCTTCCAATGAGCCAATTCATTTTAGCTGCTTTTAATTTCATTTTGGGTCACCTTTGCATTTATGTATGTAGGACTTCCATGTTAGACGACGATCAAGATGAACACCGAGATATTTTACTTCAGTGTGTTGAGGTATACAATGTCAGATTAATGTGTAGACATTTTTGCTCGTTAATTTTTATCTGCCATTGATTTAGCCATTGTTCCAACTGGGGTATATAATCTTGCAGTTTGCGGGAAGCTTCTTGATGGCTTTTGTGGACACTTAGAAAAGCTGTATCGTCAGCGAATGTTGATATGTGTATGTTACTGCTTACCGGCAAGTCAGAGGCATACATCAGATATAATACAGGACCGAGGATGCTGCCTTGAGGAACTCCGGCTTCAATCGGTTGCGGAGGGCTTAGAAAAGTACCTGTACGATGACCTCATACTGTCATGTAGTAATAGAAACCAAAACTTTTACGCATGAAATGCATGAGAACAAAAAACTTTGAAGCTTAATTACTCAGAATTTTATTTTTTGCACTTGTACCCCCTTGCTTTTGAGCCCCTCAATTACGTAAATTCTTATATAACTGCAAAATTTCATTGGAGTATGTCAATAATGAACGATTTTATAGCATTAAGAATAATGAACGATTTTATAGCATTAATAAAAAATTTAAAATACCACATAGCACATAGCTCAAGCTTTTCACATGTTTACATGTTCACATATACTTAAGTATAAAATCAAACCAAAAAAGTTTGTCTTGAGTAGAACAAAAATCAGAAAAATGGGAATGAAGAAAAATAAACCGATGGCAACGCTGGGAAAGTGCACTTTAATATCAGCTTGAGAGTGATTTAATTCTCGTATTCAATTTTCACGAAAAAGTTGTATATATAAGAATTAAAATCACATTCAACTGAGCCACCTCACAAGTGGTGATAAGCAAATACACGTGAGCACTGACGATGGAAGTGTAGCGGCTTCCGAAAGTGGCGCTACTCTGTTCTGCTGTGTACGTTGAAAAATTAAGTTGATGTTAATTTTTGCCTTGTTCCTTGGAATATTAATCATGCCCAATTCTTTCTGAATATAACGTTACGAACCTTATTTGCGTTTCCTGATTTTGATGAATCAGATCCGCTATCATTAACGGAGACAAGGTAAAAGTCCTAAAGATTTAAATGTGTTTGTCTCTAAATCAAATGTTTTTGACAGGTTTCAGGAATATTATAGAATTAACAAAGATGCTTTCCAATTCCTACTGAACGTATTGGAAGAAAACTTGCCTCCTAGAGGTAAAATGTTCGCGGTACCCACCGTAGTGAAATTGGCTAGCACCTTAAGATTTTTGGCGGAAGGCAGCTACCAAAAGGGGGTGGGCAGACAAATCGATGTCGGCTTAGCACAATCTACATTTAGCAGAAGTTTTAGTGACATTAGAAAAAGTTTTGTGCCCCCAGTGGATTGTGTGGCCATCTCTTGATGAAAAGAAAGAGATTTCACCATACTCTGGCTGCGCGGACATGGCTTCCATCAAGCAAGTACTTTGATCTTTATTAATACTCCTTCAATAAAATAAGTTTAATAAAGTTGGACATTTAAAAACAAATATGTAGCAACTTACATGTGTACTTCTTATTCCCAATAACAATTTTTGTGAATTAATTTTGTAAAATAGTTGTTGGGAGTAAATAATCGCGAAGCCATATTTTTTATGTTTGTGAACGCATTCACAAAAAATTTCTATGCGAACATTCACGATATCAAATTATAAAATTTGGGAGTTTTGTCTTGGGAACGTTCATTCGCGATAGGGGTGAATATAAACCTTCACTAAATTCATATCATGGAAATATAAATTTTAACTTCAAATATATTTTCAAATTTAGCACACAGAAATACATGATATACACAATGTTACTGAAGTATACATACGACTGAATTTTAGTTTTTTAATAATATATTAGTAATATAGTTCCATATATTTCATTATCTTTGAAAGTATTTAAAAGGGGAAAAAATAAGCTAAAAGATTTGACTATATAGAACCACTTTGCTTTTAATCCAAACTGATTATAAGGCTAAGGTTCGGAACGTTATATTCAGAAAAAATTAGATATGATCAATATTCCAAGTAACAAGATGTAAATCAACTTCCGTTAAAATTTCAGTTTGCATAGCAGAACAGAATAACGTTGTTTTTGAAGGCCGCAACACTCCCATAGCCGGTGCTCATTTTGAGTATTTTAAGTTTTATGTTGTTATTTAAAAAATCTTTTTTCTTCTAAAGTCCATGCAAAATGTTGAAATCTTCGTAAAAGATAAGAAGTGGCAGTAAATTAAATATTAATGTTTTATATATCGAAATTACGGACATTTTAAATCGTACGTATACTTTAGTAACTGAGTGTACTTTAAATTGGAGCTTGAATTCTTAGCCATAGCGTTTAAGTATTTCTTTTAATTTGAGGGACAATGCCATTAAACTATTTAAGTTAAAAAGAATTCGTAACAAAATTAGCAAAAAACACTATCAAAACACACAAGAGCAAAAATAAATGTTAGTGATGTACAAACACAAATGAAAATATGCTGGTTATTCGAGTACCTTTTTCACAAATTTTTTTCGTTTATTTTTTATTTATCTTCAATAAAATTCAGCTACCAATTACAATATGAGACAAATGAAGACTTTTGGAAAAACACAAGTACACATTCGATTGTACTACCACGGGGTAATAAAACTCTATACTCAGTTTGCCGAATTTGTTGACCAATTTTTTTATGGACCTCCAAAGTTTCTGAAAATCAGTAGGGCCTAAAAAAACGGCGTTATCAGTTTTTGCCCAACATCTAATTCAAACTTAATGATACAGCTTAACTACATATGGTAATAATGTAGCTAAGAGTCCGCTTAACAGACTACTTTTAACGTTTTATGTCAAAAAATTTTTTTTCGTGAACTTTTTGTTGCAAAATTTAAGAAAAAAATTTTGCTTTCACATTTTTCAGAATAACTTACAGGGACTCGTAATTTCTTACTAACAATATTTGGCAAACTTATAGTTACGGTAGAGCTTAACAACTTGTGTGAACACATCAATACAATCTGAACGTGTCTAGGCACCATAATAGCTCACACAAGTCCCGTTTTACCTGAAAAATTACAGTTTTTCCCTATTTTCTTATGCTAAAATTTTTTTAAAATAGTATATTCTAGTGTATACTTCTCTGTTGTGTAATTGTGTTTCATTAACATTTTGTGCCAAGCAAAATTCACTTTTTTAGCATAACGTACGGGAACTCCGAATTTTTCACTACCAATATTTGGCAAAACAACAACAAACAATAAAAAAATAGTAAATATCAAATTCATCAACATAAGAAGTAGAACAAAGAAAGTAAAAAAATGCAATAAAAATTTACCCTAACTGGTAAAATAAAAACTAAAATTTTAAGGTACAAGTTAGTTATTTTGGGCTATTTAGGGTACCTAGATACGTTCAGATTGTATTGATATGTTCACAAAAGCTGTTCAGTTCTACGGTAACTACAACTTTGCCAAGTATTCTTAGTAAAAATTACGAGTACCTGTAAATTATTCTGAAAGAACTGAAAAAAATTTTTCCCCTTAATTTAAAAAAAGTGCATGAAAAAATAATTTTTGGCATAAAATGTTAATGAAATCAGTTTAGCGAACTCTTAGCTGCATTATTGCCATATAATATAGTTAAGCGGTATCACCAAGTTTGAATTAGCTGTTGGCCAAAAACTGATGACACCTTTTTTTGAGGGCACGTTGATTTTCCAAAACTTTGGAGCCCCGTAAAAAGAAATTGGTCACCAAATTCGGCAAATTTAGTACAGGGTTTCAGTACCCCATGGTAGTACAATCAAACATATACTGTCAAGTCCGTGTGTTTTTTGGACTGCTGCACTGTGTGCGTAATCAAATCTTAACTCTAAAATTTTAATTTTTAAGTCCAGCCAAAGCCAGACAAAAATATTTGCGGTTTGTTTTTAGGTTGTCTTACATAGCTTCTTCGCGGGCTATTGATTTGTCTTAACAAAAGTCAAAGTCGATATGAAAAAATAGCACTAACATTAATCTGATGTTTTTATGTAAAAAGTTTGAGAAATGTTAGAACAATATTATGGCTCGTCAAGACGCTATGTTACGTCTCTCGTGCTCGGCTGAGCGCAAGAGTGCCCCTCCTTCTCAGCCGAGTGTGGCCTCTAACGTTAATGACAGGGATATCAATAGATTTAGCCCATTTTTAGTTAGTCAAAACGCAAAAAAAAATTTTTTGCCCCAAACAAAATAACGCCCAAATTCAGCACTTTTTACAATTATCTTCTAGCCCTTTTTACTTTTTGGTCAATATGGGGCCAGTTTTCGTTTTTACGAACTACATATTTCTTCCTTTATTCTAGCAATATCAACTTGTGAATTAACATGCCAACATCGTTTTTACTAATTTTCTTTTGTTAATTTGCTGTACCAGTAATAAAAAGAAGAAGAGTCTAAAATGATATTCTATTTCTTGAAAAATTGGTTGTGATTTTAAGATTGTCATAAAACCTTAACGTGTTTTATAAATTAGCCCTTTTTTCGCCTTTTCGAAAAATTTTACTCGATATTTCTTTACAAGTGTCTTTTTTCAATTTAGCCCGTTTTGGCCCCTTTTTCAAAAATGTCTGCGTGTTTTAGGTTCCAAAAGTTGGGATCTCTGGTTAATGATGTTGCGGGCTATGTACCTTGTCACATGTTTTGAAAAGATATTTATGAATTCGCTGGTTTCTGATATATCAGGGGGATGCTGTAATCGTACGGAGAATTTTATTTTGTCGCCTTTGAATTTCCTCTACATTTGATGCAGAGGTAGTGCCCCATAACCGGATACCGTAGCACCATATTGGTTTTAGAATAGAATTGCATAAAAGAAGTTTACAAACCAAGGTTAGTGTAGAGTTCCAATTCATTTGAGGCAATTCATTTGAGCCGCTTTTAATTTCAGTTGGGTCAGCTTTTCATTTATGTGGGATTTCCATGTTAGACGTCGATGAAGATGAACACCGAGATATTTAACTTTATTGTGCTGAGGTATAGATTGATTATTGATTTGTATAGGCGGGCATGTTTCTCTGCACAATGTAAAAGTAATATGTAAACATTTTTGTTCGTTAATTTTTATCAGCCATTGTTTTAGCCATTAATCCAACTGAGGTATATACACTTGCAGTTTGCGGAAAGCTGATATAAATAACAGAGTTCGGATTTGCGCACTTCTTTTGCGCTTTGCGCACTTCTTTTGCGCTTTGCGCACTTCTTACAAGCGTATTAAAAACGGGCACAAGCGCAAAGAGCGGAGCTCTTTTCGCACTACCGACCCAATTTTCGGTCCAGACTGGAACCGAATATATGAACAGCACTACCCAATCAACTTCCTGTCCGGGCGTAACCGGAAATGCAAACTACACTACCGACCACCCAACTTCCGGTCTGGGCCGAAACTGGAAGTGCGAACTACCTACCTATTTCAGGCGGAAGTCCGGAACCGGTACTGCCATCCCACTGTTGCTATATCCATTTTGAGATTTGTACTTGGACTCAGCCGTACGGAAAGTTTGGAAAATTTTACAAAAAACTGCGGTGGCATGCAATAACGTCCATGGAAGTAATGTCCATTGGATTTTAACACGTTTTACTACTGTAAATGCGGCGTGCTCATTTCGTGCTCGTTTGACTCTTTTTGCGCATTTCGCAAGAAAGCGCAATAGTAAATTGACGCCGCTCTTTGCATAAATCTTAAAAAGAGTGGCGTTGCGCTGCATTTTTCGTACTCGTATAAATAGTCATGTGAATTCTTTTGTAATCATTTAAATTTTTTGTTTTTACCTCATAGAAAACTTGTTTAGCTTACGCGAAAACTGGTGGAATGGGCAATCTTGTAAGGTTGGGAAAACAATTATCTCAGAGCCCAGTAGAAAAGAAGACCAAAATAATAGTTGGATTATTTTTGGTTTTCTCGTTAGAAGATGTAAAACCCCAATGAAATGCAAGTAACGAAATAATAAAACCAAGGAATTTGGATTTTTGAACAATTATTTATTTAGTCTGGATTTGGTTACCTTTCAGTACGAGTGCCAATAGAACAAGCAGGAAAAAATATTTTAGGAAAACCGCAAATGACATTTTGAGACATTTTAACCTTTGACAATTTGATTTAGGCATTATAGGCAAGCAAGACAGTTAGATTTTCATACAATTCAGCTTTTGTACAAATCAGTTGTCAATAAATAAGTTTGCTCATCACTGTTATTAATGCCGAAGTAAATAAAGGCCCTTTGGCATTAACATTCACATATTTTAATATCCGGATGATTGCACCACTAACTACAAAACATGCTGGTGTTACCAGTATCGAAACCTTAAATTCATTAAAACACATAATTATGAATGATTATGAATACCATTTGATATTAAACAGTTTAGAGTTTTAGCCTGAAAGTGTTCAATAACAATTGTACATTTAACCTAAAATAAGAATTTTATGAATATGGCCGTTAAAATATAAAATTTTTTTAAAAAATATAAAATTTTTTTTGTATTTAATCACAATTAATATTCGGCATAGGAAAGCTTGTGAGCATAGAGTTTAAAGTATGGGATGTGTTCAGCAGTTTTATGTAAAACACCATGAGAATCATTTGTGTAGAAAATTTTAGCCCGCTATGTCGCCGTTGAAGTGGCAAAACACCCATACCACAAAGAGTTAGAGGGCTAAAATGTGCCGAACGCGTTCGCCGAAAATATTTGCGGGGCAAATTTTAACGTGTAGATGCGGACGAGCTTTCAAATATTTATCACACAAATATTTATTCACGAGTATTTTTACGTGTTCCCACTCAAACAAACGATAAAACATTAAAATTAGCAATCTTCCTTCAAATGGGTCCACACCAGAACACCATGACGTTTACAGACGTCCACACTACCTAAAATGTGTAGCAAATATTTGCGGCGAACGCATTCGACGGAAATATTTACAGATATAGACCCACCTTATCATGATTTTCTATGCCGAGTCAGTACATACAGTTATTTAAGAAATTTATTATTTATTTTCTTAAAGGTTTAATTCATATCGAATACAAATTATTTGCCGAGTGTTGTATACGTTTTTAAGACTACTACGATTATCTTATTCTTTTGTGATTTTCAAAAATATTATCATTAGTAGATTCTCAAATGGTTCTTGAAAGTCTGTGCCTAAAACAAGAGGTTTTTAACTTTTCAAAGTTGTGGTTGAACCCTACTGACGATTTAGTAAAGCGCCAAAGAAATGCATATATACAATGCTTAACTATCAGCAAATAGACTTCGTTATACAGTATTTTCGTTAGACAATTAGGAGTACCTGTGGGCGGATTTGTCTAATTTTGTGCACAACTCTTCCTTAATGTGTATGAAATATGCCAAAAATCAGCTTTTTAAATTTTTTTAATTTTTGAGTAATTAATTTTGGCCTGCTAATTTTAAAAATCGAACACTGTGCACCCTAATGTACGTCCTTATATAAATTTACATTTTCTTTTTCTTTTTAGATTAGCGACATTCATCAATTTTATACAAGGAATCACGATTTGCTGCTTGATCTAGATATGGAATATAAAATGGGTATCACAAACGGAATAAATACTAGAATATCTTTATGTAATATTCTATTATGGCTTGTCTTTTTTAATCAAAATTATAAAAATATTGTATATATTTAAATAATTATATTTTAAGATAAATAGTATTATTGTAAATTAAATATATATCTACATATATTTCACTTTTATTATACAATGTGCCTTACATCAAGCATTTGGTTTATTTTCTTTTAAGTCCTTATCAGTTCGGCGAATTTTGTGACCAATTATTTTTTATGCGCCTCCAAAGTTTCTAAAAATCAGTGGTCCCTCAAAAAAAGATGTCATCACTTTTTGGCCAACATCTAATTCAGACGTAGTGATATCGCTTAACTATATATAATAATGTAGCTAACAGTTCGCTAAACAAATTTAATTAACATTTTATGCCGAAAAAAATTTTAGTGCACTTTTTTTTAATAAATATAGGAAAAAAAGTTTTTTTACTGTTTTCAGAATAACTCCTAATTTTTTGCTAACAATATTTGGCAAATTAATATGATTATTTCGAATGTGTTTGCTTGTAACTCTGTTGAATGCGAGTACAATTCTTATATGTACAACTTTTTCTTTTGGAGACAATCCTTTCTTTCATCGTGGGTTGTAGAGTAGAATCAGTTGAACCTCGTTGAATCCCTCAGAATCCCTGCCATCACCTTACCGCTTAATATTTTAATTCGACTGCGTACAAGTTCATGTAGCTCATTTAAATTTTCTTGCTCTTGGGCCCCTTCACTTGCTGGTGCAGGCTTAACGCCAAATTCTAGATCATCAAGCAATTTTAATTCTGTCCTGAAGATAACTTTGGCGGGTGTTCGTGATGTTGAGTCATGTACAGCTGATCTATACCTCAATAAAAATTTTGGAATGTGCTCGTCCGACTCCTTTTGAGTTGTGAGTGAGTCCTTTAAAGTGGTAACCATGCTATCAGATTGTGGGTGAAGCGGTGTCGTCTTATTTTCTTTATCCCATATATTTCGCACATTTCCTTGAATATGGCAGACTCAAAATGTCTACCATAGCGGCATACCTAGTTGTTGACAAATGCATTCAAAACTGTTCTTGCTTCATGGTTGGGTATGACATATACCTCTGGGCATTTTCTAGTATAGCCTATCACAACATAACATAATGAAACCAGCGTCGCTGACGGAGAAGGACCTGCTACATACATTGATATCCGCTCAAATAGTGCACCCGAGTTGTATTGTTGCAGCTGTGTTAAAATTTTTCTTACAAGACCTTCTGCTGCAATGCACTGTGGGTAGATTGCTATCCAATCGGCTACGGCTTGCTGATATCTATCGTCCTCTTTGGCCCCTATAATTTTTCCCAATATGGTGTCGTTTTTCTGTGCCGCTGACCAGTCTTCATCAGAATCAATGTGTGTTAGCCGAACATCAATGACGAGTTCTTTCTTTTCGACCTTAACACAAATGTCTGCACTTCAAACTATTAAGCTTGGCACCCCTTCTGTGATCACTGATGAAGTCGTAGCTTTGGAGACGTTCAATCCAGCGCATTAGCTGCCCTTCAGGATTTTTAAACTGCAACAATGATCTCAGTGCAGAATGGCCAGTCCTTATCGTAAAGTGTTGCCAATGCAAGGACTTATGGTAGTGTTTTACACACTCCAACACAGCCAGAAGTTCACGCCCGGTCACACAGTAGTTTATCTTAGATTTTGAGAGTATACGGCTATAAGGCTCAGGAAGCTGCGCAGCTCACAAAGACTCTTTGGACGAGGCTAGTCCTTTACAGCTTGTATTTTATTCTCATCCGTTGAGATTCCGTCTGCCGTAACACGATGGCCCAAATACTTTACTTCTTTTAGGAATAATGCAAATTTCTTCACGATAAGTTTTAATCCAGCTGATGGTATCCGTTGAAGAACTTCTGCCAAGTTTTTGACGTGCTCATCAAAAGTTTTCCCCATCACAACTATGTCATCACGGTACACCAAGCAAGTCTTCCAGTGAAGTCCCTTAGTACTCCTTCCATAAGCTGTTCAAAAGTGACTGGAACATTGCAAATGGCATAACTTTAAACTATTATAATCCATCGCTAGCGTTAAAGATAGTTTTCTACTTGTCTTTTTCTGCAATCTCCACCTGCCAATATTCACTTTGCAGTTCCAACGTGGAGAAACCTTTTGTTCCAGTCAGCGTGTCCAAGGTGTCGTTAATTCTTGGTAGTGGGTAACTGTCCTTCTTAGTAACATCGTTGAGTTTCCTGTAGTCTGCGTAGAATCTGTTGATGCCTGCCTTCTTCACTAATACCACAAGCGAGCTCCAAGGATTTGAAGATGGCTCGATTACACCATTCCGCTTCATTTCATAGACAAGTTCTTTTACCTCATTCCGTTTTGCTAGGGGTACACTGCTGTTTGATCGCCCTCGCTTCGCCTGTATTTATTTCATGTTTTACTACTGCCGTTCTCCCTTGGCTTTGATTTTTCAAGGCGAAGACGCTGGCGTGCCTTTTCAGCAGTTGTTTAGCTTTATTTCTATCAGGGGCTGCTAATCCTGCTACCCATTTCCCCATATGTTCTTCAAATTGTGCACGCTCCTTTGCGGAAATAATGGCAGGTTCTGGCTTTTTCTCGCAGTTTATTATTGGCTTTGGTGAAGTACATTGGCCTATATCAAAATTTTCGTTGATGACTTTTTCGTGGCCTGATAAATTAAGTACTCTTATAGGGATCTTTCCTCCTTTGCAAGTTCTTACGAGGGATTTTGCTGTTAATAGCTCGCTCTTGAAGTTTGAGACTTGAAGTTTTTTTTTAACTTTTAAATTTAGTTATTAAATTTTCAATTGTAAATTGAACTAACAATAAATATTCAAATCTTAAAACTAAAATTGTTAATAATTATACAAGCTACTGCTAGACAACGGTTGCTTCTTCAGATGTCTTACGTGTCTCGTGTTCGGCTGAGAGCGAAATTGTTTCTACTTCTCAGCCGAAAATGCCCTCTAAAATTAATGATGTTGCGTGCTAGGGGCTTAGGATGCGATTCGAGTTTTTTAATTTATCGCACTGATTCCTCTAAATAGAGTCAACTCAAAATTTAAAAACTTTCAGCAGAGGCAAAAAAGTGTTTTTTTTTTAATATTTACAATGAAAGTTGAAAGCAATTATGGAATTGTAAAGAAATACGGATAAGAAGTATACAACGATAGTTGTTTTTGTAATTTTTTATGGATTATCGAAAAATAAAAAGACTTTTGAGCGGTGTCATTTCAAGTTGTGCCAGTTTAACTGAAAATGCTGTTTAGATGTAATAAACATATCACTTGTGGTTAGAAATATCAAACTTTATTTTTATTCACATACATACATACATTAAACAAGTTGCAATCGGTAATTGCAATTGTTGTCTCTGTTTGGCGGTACCAAAGCAGAGTTTGTGGACTATAGGTCTACACCAGCAAAATGGAATACGTATTTTCTGTGCCGCAACGCACTTCGTCAGAATTCGGGTGTCTTGGGATTCGTTGAAACCTAAACATGGCGCCCGCCTTGCACTGGTGCAATTTGTAGAAGTTCAATTGGCAGGACCAGGCATTTGGGGCGATTGAGGCAGCCTAGCATCGCCAATGCTGAGGCTGTTGTGGTAACAGCGTTGTGTACGCCAGCTGTAACCAGAATCCGGCTCGAAGGACCATAAACAAGTTGCAATCGGTAATTACAATTGTTGTCTCTGTTTGGCGTTACCAAAGCAGAGTTTTTTAAACAACAAAAAAAGGACATTTCGAATTGAATAAATACCCAGCAAAAACTACTGCTTCGGCCGCAGCAGATTTGTCAGCGAGAGAAACTGGTTGTTGTCGTGTCTCCTGCTTCGAAAAGCGCTTCGAACATGCATGATTTTTGTTCGCGATGTCTCACTTTGGAGCTCTTGTTTTTTATATAAAACAGCGCTTCTTTTAAGGCATCAAAAATGCTCTGAAATCATGTTTCTTCGTCTTATTATAAATCTTTCTCTTCCATACAACGAAAGGGTCAGAAATCTAAAAGGTAAGCATACTTTAAATGTATTAGTGTTTATTTGAAACAATTCGTGAACAAATTCTCTAGAGCATTGCTGCCAAAAAATATTTTGCAACTGTATTGCTGAGAGAATTTTGAAGTACAGTAACACGATACAGTAAACGCAAAGATGTTCATTAACATTTTATCACAAGAAATTGTGTTGGTCGTATAAATGTATAATAACGCAGTTCACACTGAATTTGATATTTGTTTACTTGGTAAAATGGAGAAATTTTCAATACATTTTGCCACAATCGCCTTAGTTTTTCCAAAAATGTCTGTTTATTTCTAATAAAAAGCACTTTCTTTTCCATCATTTATTTTACACACTATTAAGCTATTAAGCTGAATTCACCCATTGTGTTCGAACAAAATTTTTGTCCGGACAAAATTTATTTTATATTTAATTTGACGAAGAGAACGTCAGGCTACATATAAAATAAATTTTGTCCGGACAAAAATTATATTCGGACAAAATGGGTGAATTCATCTTTATGCATGTACACTCGTCGATCTAACATCTAAAAAAGAGTATAAAAAGAAATGAGGAATGGATTCTAAACAATTGTTTAGTGAAATGGGCATATTTTCTCTAAAACTTACATACATATTTTGTTGAAAGCTACAATGCTACTGAATATGATTTTGTTTATTTTGGGGTTTGTGTTGAATAATTGTAAAATGTTGACTAACTTTGTAATTTAAAGATTATAAACACTGATAGATCTCTGCCTTCTTTTTGAGCATCTTCGGAAACGCTTCAAAACATCGCATGTGCTTCCAGAAACATGATATTTTTTGCTGGGTATTTTAAGTAGTATTAAGTTTATTTGATATTTTATATGTATATACACAACCGTATTATTTATGTCGAAGTCGAATTTGTGACTACGATAAATTGTCATAGAATAAAGAAAACATGTAAAAGTTTTCTTTATTCTACACAGAAAAAATTATCACTAAAAAATTTTCAAACAAAACTTAGTCTAAAAATAAATTAAATTTTCAGTAAATGTTCTGTCCATAATCTATGAATTCTTTGTTTGACTTTTATTTAGAACGCAAACACCAAAATTAACAATAAAAACTGTGTCGTAAAAAACCACCCTGATGACGATATACAAACAAATAACAACAACAACAATCATAGCAAGAGGAATGCAATTGTGCTAAAAGTTTGTTTACAAAAGATTTTTGAGTGAATCGATTAGTTAATGTCGTTGCGTTAATTCTCATTCATTCTTTAGAGTATTTAGGTAAACATTCAGACTTAAACACATTTAACAAAGTGAAATCTCATAAATTCTTAATGGATGATAATGATGACACAGAAAAAAATTTTGTTTGTATTTTTGTTTGATTAAGTAAATTATTTTGATATAGTGTACCTTATTTTCGGCTTAAGATCATTTAAAAAAACTAATAAAACACATATATATTGTTTTTATACATGTATATGTATTAAATCACTTTTTTTATTTATTTTTGTTTTTTTTTTTGTTAAAAGGTGTCCAATATTTCGGTCAACTTTGTTGACCATCATCAGGGACCTAACAAAAAATAAAAAAAAAAACAAAAATAAATAAAAAAAGTTATTTAATACATATATATGTATAAAAACAATATATATATATATATATATATATATATATATATATATATATATATATATATATATATATATATATATATATATATATATATATATATATATATATATATATATATATATATATATATATATATATATATATATATATATATATATATATATATATATATATATATATATATATATATATATATATATATATATATATATATATATATATATATATATATATATGTTTTATTAGTTTTTTAAATGATCTTAAGCCGAAAATAAGGTACACTACATATAAACATCAAGATCAACAAGTAAATTATTTTGCTTAATAATTGGTAGTATTTTTAGACTAATTGTTTATTAAATTCAGACAGAAGTATTGTTTGATATTTTTCAGAAAATCCAGTAAATATTTTTGTTTGATTTAGTAAATTGTTTTGTATACAATTTGTAAATATTTTTAGATAAATTAGATTAAGCAATTTGTTCACTGAAAAAAAAACACGTTTGTTTTCAATGAAATTGTTGAGGTATTTATGTCTATATTTAAAAATTCTTTTGTAGGTCCGTTCATAGACAAAATATTTACTATTTCATTGAATTCCTTTACAGAAAATAAAACTTAGTTTTTTCTGTGTAGTACAATTTGTCGTATTCACAAATTCGACTTCGACATAGGTACATAATACGGTGAATATATAGTAATATAATTCAAACTGTGTGTGAGTAGTACAAGTAGTAACATCCATACTTATATTTTAGAGTTTAAAAAAATAGTGATAAAAAAAGGACAATTCAATTTAACCTTTAACTTATCACGTAGTAGTAAATTTTACACCGTTGTTTTTATTTCATTAACAACTTTTCGCTCTTGCACGCAAATATTTTTATATACTCAGTACCCTCATACGATCAGTGATATTTGTTTTAAATTAGGTTACAGTAACGTGGAGATATTTGAGTGTGGGTGTAAAGTTTACTACACGTCGTCTTATGTGTCATTTTCTTATAGAAAATATTTTACTACCACGTCGTAGTTTCTGTGATTTTTTCATAGAAAATATAAGAAAATATTTTACCACCACGTCGTCGTTTGTGTGATTTCTTCATAGAATATATTTTACTATCACATCTACATAAGCGTAACTTTTTTTTTAGAAAATGTTTTTAGTTTGTTTTTGAGTTTTAAAACAAGTTTTTCAACATTTTGATATTAGTATACAGTTACATAGTGGAAAATGTGCACAGAAGTAGCAGCAAAAAATAGTTAAAAGGCAATTGTGTAATATTTACCACCATCTCTTCCTATACGTTACAACTTTGTACCTCGTGACTTAGCTTAAAAGACTAGTTGTTATATTTTTAAATGTAAGAGATATTGAAGTGTTCCTTTTTTTAGTAAATATATACTCTTAGGCTGTGGAAAAATGCCATTTAATTTTTTGTTGAGCTCATATTTTTCAAATATACAATTAAAGAAGAAATCTATTTTTTTTGTTCATATCAAAGTTGGTTATAAAATAACCAACTGTTTTTTTTTTAATTCCGGTATTTTTAAATTGTTCTTCTTAACTCCGTATTCAGAAGTAATTAAACTTGAGTAATGTAAACCATTATAATATATAAACGTAATAATAATACCCTAAAAAGAAATCGGTGTAAAATTTACTACCACCTCTTCATACATGTTAAAAATTTTCACGTAGTAAGTTAAAGGTTAAAAAAGGGCAATTCAATTAAAAAAGGACACTTCTATTGGAAAAAATTTTAAGGGACATCGTGTCAAAAAAAGGACTGTCTTCTTAAAAAAAGGACGAATGGTCACCGTAACTATATGTAGGTATACACCAGCAGAATGGAATACGTATTTTCTGTGCCGCAACGCACTCCATCTGCATTCAGGTATCTTGGGTTTCGTTGAAACCTAAACATGCATAATAAAAAATAGTAATAAAATTAATATATTTTCACATTGAAAAAATGTATGAAAATTAGGTACATACATATGTATTAATTAAGTTTTTTTACCAGTTCACTTATGTCTACTTTTATAATTTCCGCTAATGGTAACTTTTCGGAATAAGCAGAACAAAGCCTGAAAGGGAAAAAAATTTCGTTTTTTTGCAACTTGTATTTTAATTATGAAAAACTTACTTAAGATTATTCCAATCGTCAGAAGACTTTAAGTTTCTTTTTAAAAACACCCTGTCAAATTTTGTTTCTTTATAAGATGTTTTATATAAAAACGAATCTAAGTTATCCATTTCTAGTCGTAGAACTTTAATGTTATTCCACTTAACTTTATAACTCATTTATAACAAAATGTTGGCCCCATTCTTCTTGTAGTGACTTTAGGTCATAAAATTCATCATGCGATAATTGGTGAACTGCATATGAATTTCCGGTCTTTTTAGCTGCTGTTATATTGCTGGTGGTATATTGATCTGGCGTATATATTGGTTTGCTACCTAGATATCTATTCACTTGTTTTTCTAAAACGCTATGTATATTGTCTCCTTCGTTTTGAGAGTGGCCTTGGATAAAATACTTGCGTGTAATGCTTCTTAAATTATATTTTTGAACTGCATAAAAGTACATTGAAAGTAAATACTTATTTTTTGCTGTCCACAGCAGTTGTCTGAATAAGATCTGTGGCAATAAGGAAATGTGCTTAAGTCGAGCTAAGCTAATTTTGAGTTTATATAACCATTGTATTCTCCATATTCAAAAGTACCTCTGGGCAAATTTTCATTAATTTCGTACGATTTTTCAGGAAGTTATAGCGCAATAACTTGCTGTTTATCTTTTTTCAACTCATCTCATATGGAATACTTGCTTAATTCAGCTTATAATATATTAAATTTCATATTGAATATCTTTATTATAGTAGAAAGAACCATATATGCCTAACTTAAAAGAATCGAAGAACGAAAAGTCAACATTAAATGCAATAGGAATCAATTTCTAAAGGTACGGTCACATTGGGGAAACATTTGCTTCAAATATGTTCGCTCATGTTTAACAATTTTTTTGTAAATACATACACAATTTGTTTTGTGGTCACACTACGCACATTTATTTGCCCGTTTTGTTTCTTCAAACAGCTGTCAAATAACGGCAGGTACTAACATGGGAAAAAATATTTACCATATGGTCACACTTAAATAAATATTTGCCGTTGAAAAACTTGTGATCAAACAGCCAAAATATATGATTTTGTTTTCCAGCAAATTTTCTCTTGCAAGTTTTGGCTTCGTATCTGGTTTTTGTCGTGGCAAAGCTTCACTTTTGTCCCCATTTCGTATTTAAACTAAAAATCTATTAAAATCAATATATGCATGTACTTATTATATATTTCTTTTTATACAAATTTATGAAAAAATTTCAATTATGTACATACATACCATTCTATGTACATATACATACATACATAATATGCAGCACCAAATAATACCCTGCAGTCCCAGTTGTTACCGACGACATTTTCATCGATGATGTCTGCAAGACAATCAATGATTTGTCGCGCATATAACACATTTCGAAATAAGTTTGGTGACAAGGTGGTATACGTTGTCGTGTATAAATAATTTGTCCTAACAAGATTATGGAAATATGTACATATATGCTAAGAAGCCTCATTGACGACAAGATGGGAAACAACTGTATCGAAGTTGTCGTCAGCACAGTTTTATTGACGACAACAAGAGTAACAACTGCATCGAAGTCGTCGTGTGTACTGTTTTATTGACGACAAGATGAATAAAAAATATATGGAAGCTGTCGTGTGTACGGTTCTATTGCCGACAACAAAATTAACAACTGCATCGAAGTTGTCGTACATCCATTTATGTAGATTAAAGAGTTTAAGTTGCCCACAAAACGTGTTTATGTACAAAGTTTTTTAAATACCTCGGTAGGCTAGTAGATAGCGCGCTAGCCTATCTGTGCGGAGGTTGTGGGTTCGATTGGATTATTACATTTTTAAATGTTATTATTATTCATTGACGACAACTTTAGTAGCATGCTACCAACGTTGTCGTCAACGACATTTGTGCCCTTTATTCAAAAATATCGTCAATAGTTGGCTTGGACTGTCGCCAATATATCGTCGGTTATAGACACTTGGTTCGAAAATACATCGTTGATGTCTCGAAGTCATGGCCTACGTGGTAATTAAGCTTACAGCTGCTTGTTTTTTTCCAGATACTTATTGAAGTGTAGTCAACCAACTACTTTTAACAAGAACACAAAAAGGCGCTTAAATAAAAAACGATGTGAACTGTTAATCTTAAAATAAATTTTTACAATATATGACAGCCTGTCTGAAAGAGTGAAAAACAAAAATATAATTGCGTGACAATTAGTTCTGGAAATACGTAGCTCAAAATTGTAGTTTCTTTTGGAATTTTTTAAAGGCATGTACTTATTTATTTCAGAAAGAAAATTTTTTTTCAAAAGGTACTGTTTTTAAAAAACTTCTTTTTAAACATTTGCTTTTTTTAAAAGGGTAATTTTTTAAAAAGGTCCTTTTTTCAAATGTTACTTTTATTTAAAAAGGTACTTTATTTTAAGTTACTTTTTAAGGAAGTCTTTTTAAAAATGTACCTTTTTAAAACTTTTTAAAAAGGTTCTTTTTTTAAATTGTATTTTTTTTAAATGCTACTTTTTTTTTAAATTTAGTTTTTATAAAAGTTACTTTTTCTCAAAAAGTACTTTTTTAAAAATTTAATTTTCTAAATAAGTACCTTTTTAAAAAGTACGTTTTTAAAAACAATAATTTTAAAAAAATTAACCGTAAAATGACTTCCTTTTAAATGCTATTTTTTTAATCCACTTGAACGTTTAAAACTGCTCTCCTACAAAACTATAAAATATGACTTAAGCACTTTTTCCTTTTTGCCACAAAAATATTAATTATAAATCTTGAATATTGTCGGTCTTTTGTACAAGATTAGTAATATACAAAACTACACAAGTTCCAATCTCATTGGAGCCACGTTTTCTTCCACTTCGGTCCAAAAAAAGCAATCAAGCTTTTTTGTATAAAGGTCACTGATGGTAAAGTTATAGCAGTTTATTTTACTTTTGTAATAAAAGGCAATGGAAGGACTGCCTGCAGATCATATACAGCAACATTACATTTATTCTTATCTAGTTCTTTTTCTTTCCTACATAATCGTTTTTCTTCCTGGTGTAAAGTGTAGACTTTAGTCAAATCTCTTTTGCCATTTTTGTCTTAAATGTACACGTACACGAATTTAAAGTATAGAAAAACTCGTACCTGTCTATCGTACATGTACTTTTTTTGCCGTACACGAACTTCAAGTATTCCTACACGTGAACTATTCATGTTCGTGTACGCAACCAAATATTAAAAAAACAGCGCTTTTTTATGAAAATAGCTGCCTTTTCAGTAAAAAACAATTGCATATTTCTTAATAAAATCATATACAAATACATTTGTCGTTTTCATGGTTTTAGAGGATCAGGCAGATCTTTTTACACACCAAATACTTTGAGTATTGTTAAAAAATTTTTCTATACGTACGTACTGTATAAGAATTGGAGCAGGTGCATTTTCTTAAGCTCATGGATATTGTTGGCAACATGAGTGTTACATGATAAGAAAGCCGATAAAGGATTTTATGAAATATTGCAAATGCTCCATATATGACTCACTAGATCATGGGAAATCAAATAAACATGTACATAGATGCAACATAAATCTGGCGATTTTGATGATTGATTTATGACGACATACTGAATTATGTACTGCAATTTTATTATTTCGTTTAAAATTTATATAAGAATCATTTGGGACTCCAAAATAAAGTATGGATCCTTATAATATACGATAAACAAATATCAGCATCTTACTTAAAATGTAGTATTAACCGAATATGTAGCTATCGGCTCTGTTCTGTAAACCGAAACCTAATAAATTTCGCGTTTTCCAAAAATAAATACTGCCCTCATTAATGTATTATAAATCGTATATAGTAAATTTATTTTAGATATGATACTTTTCGGTCAAATATTTGGGACTACACATTGATCGTAGACTTACATGGAAAAATCATATAAAAGCTAAACGACAGCACTTAAATTTAAAAACTAAACGTCTTTCTTGGTTGCTAGGTCCAAGATCGAAACTTAGTCTTGAATGCAAAATAATTATATATAAAACAATCTTAAATCCCGTTTGGACTTACGGTATACAACTGTGGGGAACAGCCAGTAATTCTAATATTGAAATACTTCAAAGGTTCCAATCTAAAACATTGAGGCGCTTTGTTAATGCCCCATGGTTTATATCAAACAGAGCTATTCATGATGACTTATCAAACGAAATTAGAAAATTTTGCAAAAATTACTTGGAGAGGTTAAGTAATCACAGTAACATATTGGCAATAACTTTGCTAGATGATACCAATGAAGTTCGTAGACTCAAGAGAAACCATGTACCGAACTCGACGCAGTTGCGTAAAAAGGGCCAATCTGAATTTTTATGATAGGTTAGGTTAGGTTATCAGGTAGCTGGTGAAAATTATAAAGAAAGGGTTCCAGCCCATTTGGGTCCAATAATAATGGTCCCTTTGTGATACCTGTAAAGGAAAGGGAAGAGAGAACAGGACAGTGTATCAAATAGAGTGAAAGGAGAGGAGTTAATAGAGGTATTAGAAGTTAGTTAGAAGAGAGAAAGAGGTAAGGCGTACGGAGTTCCGTGCAGGAAGGGTCGTTCGTGTTTTAAAAACGCCATTTGGGTAGTCAGCGAGTGAACCACCCGCTGCTCCTAATGAAGGAACTTATGTTCTTGAGTTCTATTTCTGAGAACTCGGAGAGGCTACCGAAGAGTCTTTTGCCCAGTAGGCGAAGGCGGTGGTCCTCCAGAGCTGGACAAAGGCATAAAAGGTGCATTACATTCTCTTCTTCTTCTACGTCATTGCAGCTTGTGCAGTAGTCATTGTATGGGAGACCCATACGTCTAGCGTGGGTTCCAAAGGTGCAGTGCCCCGTGACCGTGGCCATGAGGTTGCGCAGGTGTGGTTGCGTGAAATCTGGAAGTTGTTTAGTTCTGTTTGAGTCAAGGCGAGGCCATATTGTTCTCGCAGTAGAGCAAGTTAGTTCATTGTACCATCTGGTTTGAGCCAACTGCAAGAAGGCAGCGTCAATTCGTCTCCAGCAAGATGAGAGTGGGAGCCCGCAGAGATCGTCAATATCGACATCCCGAAGCAAGGTTCCCCTCTTAGCCAGATCATCCGCAATGATGTTGCCTGGAACGGACTCGTGCCCTCGTACCCATCTGAGGGTGATACCTAGATTGCTCGCCATCGTGTTAAGTGCTGTGCGGCATTCCAGGACTAGGCTGGATGTGGTGTACACACCAGTGAGTGCTTTAATCGCCGGTTGACTGTCGGTTATGATCTGAACATCGGCATTTGATATCCGGTAAAACCTTAGCCAGTATATTGCTCGTTTGATGGCAGATATTTCTGCTTGTAGGATGCTACATTCGTCCGGGAGTCTGAAAGACATTTTTATCCCGAACTCAGCGATATAGACACCCCCGCCAACTCTCGTTCCCCATTTGGAGCCATCGGTATAAATGTGTATGGCACCGTGTGGTGTTGGGGAAAAGTCCCCCGTCAAGGAGTATCGGAATTCTTTCCTGAAGGAGGGCTTCGGAGTGCAGTAGTCAATGAGATCCGGAATGGTAGCAGTAGTCTCTAGAATGCTAGCATGACCCCACGGTAGATGGTTCCATGCGCCGATTGCGTTAAGCCTAATTGCTGTACGTAGTGCTTGCTTTCTGGCCAGCAGATCCACTGGTAGCCAGCACAACGCAGCGAAAAGAGCCTTTGTTGGTGTGGATCTTAGGGCACCAGTTATCATGATTGCCATTATGCGAAGAACCCTCTCTATGCGAGATCGATTGCTCGCCAAGTCCAGTGCTTTCCACCAGACGGATATGCCGTGATATTTTTCGTTGCTGATATCTAGCACCCTCTTAATAAAGTTTGTTGCTGTCGATATAAGTCGATAGACTATATACCTGGGCTATCAGAAAGAATAAAACAATCAGATAGTTATGACAACCAAAAATATATATTAGCGATGAGAACTGTTAATACGACTAATAACTATTTACTAATATGAAAATAAAATTAGACATAATGGACAAATCGAATTTAGTATATAGGATTAAATGCAATGGTGATGAAAATCAAACATGTAACAAAGTATATGTTGGTACAACAAAGACTAAATTAAAGACAAGATTATCATCACACAAATCCGACTTCAAAACAAAAGAGAAAACATTAAATCAAAAAACCGCGCTTGCGTCGCACTGTGCATTAACTGGACATCATCCAGACTTTGAGCGAGTGAGAGTACTTGTGGGAGAGAATAATACATCGAAAAGATATATGCAAGAGATGCTTCATATAATTAATATACCAGTTAAAAAAAGAATTAATTACA
This sequence comes from Panzeria rudis, assembly GCA_956483635.1. NCBI lineage: Eukaryota > Metazoa > Arthropoda > Insecta > Diptera > Tachinidae > Panzeria > Panzeria rudis. The sequence goes on along the minus strand of OY101451.1, from coordinate 46,529,395 downwards.
AAACAGATACTGACAATTGTGAACTTTTATTTAAACAAATTGTAACTTTGCCAATTCTCAACCGATTTTTATAATTTAAGACTTATTGTAATCGCTAAAAAATACGCTTTGTATGAAAATATAAAAAATGGTAGGTTTTCAAACAAATTGTTGAAAAAATACACAAAATTTAAAAAATCTGAATAAAATAAAAAATTTTATTTTTCTTTTGACGATATTTCCATGAAATATAAGTAAAAACAAAATCTTTTAAATATACACGGAAAGCTTAAGTCCTCCTCTATTCGAAAATTGAAAATCAGCGCAGAAACAACGCAGTAAAATTTTTTTTTGTCCGTGAAGTCCCAAAGAAATTGTTTTTTTATCCATAACTTCCGATTTTGATGGCGTATTACAATTTTTTAAAATGGCAAAATGATCTAGACCAACAAGCCTCACTAAGTCGTTTTTCATATTTGTGTAAAAATATGCTCGTATTTTTGTAAAAATATGGAAGCATATAGGGCCAAACTGCCAGATTGGCCCTTTTAATTTTTAATTACTAGAACTATTGCTACGTAAAAAGGGCCAAACTGCACTATTTTGGCCTTTTTATAATTTTTCTTATAAATAAGAACGTTTAGATGATAATGGAGGTACTGAAATAGGGAGACCACTAAATTGCTCGAAGATCCCGACCAATTATATAGCCGTAAACGTTATTTGCTTGCTGTATGATCTATGTAATTCTTAGAAACATTATTTTAAAGTGCAGATTGGCCTTTTTACGCAACTGCGTCGAACTTACCATTTCGAAATTAAATATATATTTGAAAGGAAACTTTATATATGTATATGTTTAAAAATTTAAATTTTTGTAAATATGTATGTTTTAAAAATCTAATTTTGAATTAAAACTACCCTAGTAACGTGTATGCATCGCACACACGTATGTATATAGTTCTCTATATTGAATTTATCACAAAGTAGGACAGAGGGGTCAATTTTGACGTTTCCAAAATGAAAAAAGCAGCTTTTTTGCCTAGCGTAAATAATTGAAAAGGAACAGCTATATCATCTACGAACAAGGGAAACAAGCAGCAAGTAAAAACAAAAACTATAAAAATGTAATTCAATGTGAAAAAGTGTTTAATTATTAAAAAAAACAAGCGCAAATATAATTGTTTGATGAAGTAAAAAATTAATAAAACATTTAAAGTGTGTTTATGTGATATTTTAAACTTTAATTACTAATAAAAGCGTATATGAAGCGTGCGTGGGTTTGTGCATGGATATGCATATGTATGTGTGATTTGTTTGGTTGCAAAAGTGGTTGAAAGTTGCAGAAAAGGCTAGAAAATACATAAAAACCAAATAAAATATTTATAAAATGTGGAATTTGAATTTTCTTGTATATAAAATAATAAATGTATCTCTTATTATTTAAAAAATCTAAATTTTACTTTTATTTCGGCAGAAAATGAGTATGAAAGCTAACATACAAAAATTGCTGTTCCCTTTTGTTAACGTACTTCGTTAGAACTACATACAATATCTTCTCTCTCGTGTCTCGTCTGGTTAGACTGTGGAATTTATGTAAATATATTGCTGTTCTCAAAGGAGTTAAGCAGTGAATGTTATTATTATATAGATCATAAAATTTACTTATTGTCTTTAGTTGATAGATTGTAAATAAAATTGAATGAGAAAAAAAGATATGATATTTTAAGCTCTAAAATATATGAAACAGCGAAAAAGTGAAAAAAGTTAGCTATTAGTGGATTTAATTTCTCTAAATCGAACGTTTTTAAATCAACTCTGTTTACAGAACAGGCAGGTATAATTCCATTAAATAGATTAAGGTCCTAATTGTGTAAATCACCTCACCAAAGTGAAATGGAAGTTTCCGGAATCTTCAGGAAACGGTAGCTAGAACCTACAAGATTATTCGAGACTGCTTAATTGCAATTACAAACAGTGACATTAAACTTAAACAACATCAGCTGCAAGAGATGTAAACTTGATAACAGCATAATTTGTTTAAGTTGCAAACATTAGAGTATGTGTGTGTGCGAAGATAAACAAACAGAAGAAATATCTCATGCATCAACAACGCACATACACTACACTATAGCAAGACCAAATGATCATGCCGTATACTTAAAGATAAAAAGAGAAAACTACATTCCAGAAAGTTAGCGAAGTTACCAGAAGGTTTTATAATTTACTATATAAGGGGAGGCTGCCAGACGACATGGATAAGTGTGTTTTTAAACATAGACGAGTAAACATCGCCAAGAATAGTTAGTCTGTACATCGCGTTTAGTTGTACGTGTTTTTAAAGTAATAAATAAAGTGTTACTGAGAATTTTTTTGTAAAATAAATATCCGTGTTTTATTTTATTGCAATTCAACGAATTCTGTGAAAATAATAAAACCGTTTTTATGTAAAGGACTAAAAACGTAACAATATGTTGTAGCAGTTGTCAAAATTATGGTATTGCTAGTGGAGACAGCTCATTGCCGGTGTTTGCAATATATGTTACAATAATTGTCAACGAATTTTCGTTAAAAATTATTGCAAAAATAAAACGTCAAATTGCATAGTAATTTATGTTCCACATTTTTGTAATGCGTTTGACGTTTTGATAAAATTAATAAAATTAATAAATATATTGAAATAATAAATAATATTGCTAAAAAATTGTGTAGAAAAACATTTTTCATATTCAATATTATTTTTTATGTTGATAAAAAGCAAAAATACACTGATTTGCTAAAAATGCATTGTATTGCATTATGCTACGTGTTCCCATATGGTTAACATCCCAGCAAAAAATAAATGAACGCGTTCAACGTGATATAGTGTTTCATGATTTCTTGATCACTTGTTCCTTCGAATGCATTCTGAATGACATCGTAAATCGTAAATAAAGCTATAGTTTTTGAACTCATTAAAAACGCATGCAATTTTACTAGATACTATATTGCATAAAATATCCACTGAAAAAGGCATGTAAAACGGAATTAAATCATCATATTGACACATTTTCATAAAACAAGTTTCAGCTACAACAAAAAATAAGAAGGCAATAGCTCAGTGGTAGAGAGCGTGTCTTAACAGTCAGAAAAGCATGGTTCGTATCCCAGCTGCAGATAAAACTTAGCGTTATTTTATTGTTTGAAAAAGTGTGCTCTTTTTTTCGTTTGTGCTCTTTTTTAAGCTGACTGTGCTCTTTTTGCCTCTCCAAAATCTGGCGTCCCTACCACGGTTCCCAGATATGACGATTTTTTGTCATTTTGACGCTTTAGGGTGTCAAAAATGGCATTTTGATGACTGGACGATTTTCACCACAAGTTTTACGATTTTTTAAGAATTATAAGTTGACACCATTTTTTAGAACTTTTAAAAGAATTTTGAGCTTGATCGAGAACTTCGCGGCTTTTGCTACAATATGTAATAAAAGTAAGGAGTAAAAGGAATAGTTACGTCATGCTTAATTATTTTTATGTTGATATTTTTTGTGTTACAGAGTTTAATCATGCTACAATAATACAGGTACCACCACGACGACAACAAATACAACACCAAAAAACACATGTATTTTGTTGGTAGAAACATACCAGAAATATGTCAAATCTATGGTCTGTGTCTCGCACACATTCATAAGCTCCCTCAAATTTACTAACACATGCCCGTTGTTGATAGAAACATACCAGAGATGTGTCAAAATCTATTGTCTGTGTGATGCATACATTCTCAAATTTACTAGAACAGCCCCAGCGGGAAATAGAAGGAGTACGTATGCCTTCTAGAAGGCCTTTGTACTCCTTCTTTTGGATAAACAAGGCCTGCTCGCTCCATTCCATACTCATATCTTTTTTACACACATTGTCATTGCGGGGTAGGTCTTCCGTTTGCCGTTCTAAAAGGCCTGACAAAAGACCTTCTAAAAAGGTAATTGGAAGGGTTTCTGGGAAGGTCTGTTAAAAAGGAAATTTTTTTTAATCTCGGTATTTTTTTTATTTTTATAGCGGATTCTTTAATTTTAATTCATGTCATTTTTTATATCGAATTATTTCCCTTCATCTAAAGTAATTTTTTACAGGAATGTATTTATTAAGAAGGTTTTGGATGTTATTTATAAAAAAAATTTTTAATGAATAAAACCAGCGTTGTCAACTCTATGTTTTTCGCACTGTTTTTAATGATTTTTCAACTTTTCAATGCGAAAATATTTAGAGATACTGTTCGGTGCTTTTTTAAACCATTTTTAGTACTTTTTTTGCTACGGCGGCACTAAACCCAAATAAATTTGTTGATCAAAAAAATTTTTTGTTAATGTAACTGTTTCCTGAACATACTTTTTTGCAGTCTTTCTCTTTATCTTACCTGATAACGCGCTCTAAAGCTATTTAATTTTAAATATGACGAAATTTTCTCAAAAATAGCCAAGATGCGGGCCAATTTGTATGGAGGGAAAAACCGAACAAATCGTATAGCAAAAATGCAATCTACGGACGATTCTGAAAATTTTTCTCCAAGAAACCATGGGTCGGAAATGAGTTCCTACCCCGCGCAACTCTATATAATTAGCGCTATATATAGTTGAAAACAAATAAATACAAACAAATCGGTTTATTTTCCCCTTCCGACTTATAAAATTTGGTACGGATGATGCCTCTGGTGTAACTAGTACATATTAACGCGAAATCTTGGCTCAATATACTTTCTCGTTCGCGAAATAAAGCGGCTTGAAAATTTAAAAATTCAACAAAAATGTATTAAGCCGATATTTCAAAATTATTTGTACTACTTACCCTAAATATTCTACTGTGGTTTTAAATTAAAGGGCACAAAATCGACTTCAAAATGACATTTGCTTGTTACGATTTTATTCTTCAATCTTCAGAGGTAAATTTTTTTGATCTTCAGTCTAGCATAACATATGAAAAGTCCACTTTGTTTCCTTTAATATGACCCCTAATCAGGGTGACCGTTGAAAATGTTTAAAAAGTGGCACAAAAAGGGGATTTTGAGGAAAAAAGTGGCACCAAAAAGGGGGTTTTTCCAAAGAAAGGGGCAACTTTTTTGAAAAGGGAATAATTGAACCAAATTCTAATATTTAATGAATTTCTAGGGCATATAATGCTTTTGAAATAAAATGAATCGATTTTGATGTTTTTTCGTTCATAAAACTGACTGCTTTTTATATAAATTTTAGACAAACAATTCAAACAAGTCTTGTTTGTATAAAATTTATGTGAAAGGCACACACATTTTTTTTAGCAATTTCCATAAAAAAATTTTTACTCAAGTCGCTTCTTTGCATATGGAAACAGCACATTAGTAAAGTATATCGAAAAGCAGTTTCGCTGAGTAAAGATTTTTGCATAGCCGGCCTTCGGTCGGCGAAGCCGCTGAGTATACTGAGAGGAGAAAATCGTTAAGCCGCCCGAAGGCCGCTTTTCAATATACCAAGAAGAAAAAATACTTAAGCCCGGCCGAAGCCCAGCTACGCAAAGAATATTTTGTAGTAAAATAAAATTTCTTCACAATTTTAATTAATTTCCAAATATTTCTTTGAATCGACGATGTCGATTGGACATATTTTAAGCATTATTGATGCTATTTACAAATTGTTCTTGATTTTATTTCACTTTTTAAAATGTAATAACGTCAATTGATATTTTATTAGTTGTCACCGATTGCAGAAGTAAAAAGTGAATAGTCAAAAACATGTACATGTATTTGAATTTGTTTTCATTTTTAAAAGTGTGGACATTATGACACATTTCAAAGTTTCATAATGGTCATAATAATAATGTCATAAAGTCCATGGCACTATTAAAAGTGTCACAATGTCCATGGATGTGATGCTATTTTTAGCAGTGACATAATGTCTTTGGACATTATGTCACTGGATATTGTGACATGGCACCAAAATTTGCATGAAAATAATTTTAGAAATATTTAAAGCTGCGTGATTTTCATAAAAATTTTTAACAAAACGTTCTTGTTCGTGTTAGTGAATCAGGGTGTTATTTTTAATAATTTTAATACAATAATGAATATCTATAGATCTAAACTCTTAACCTATTTCAAAATAGTTTTTGTCATAAGACTTTACATGATAGACTCAAAAACAAACTTTTTTCTTAAGATTTTTTTTTATAAAAACACTTTCGTGCCGTAAAAAGCTTATATTAAAACAAGAAGCATCATTTCATAAAAAGGGGCAAAAAGGGGCATAATATTACAAAAGGTGGCAGGTTTAGGTCATTTTAAAAAAGGGGCACTAAAAGTGGCAAGGCAGTTGAAAAAGTGACAAATTGTCACTTTAGTCGCAAAACGGTCACGCTGCCCCTAATGCAATATCTAGGGTAAGTAAGTAAGGGTAAGTAAGTTTTTGGATTAGTACATTTTGGATTAGTACTAATACTAGGTATAGCATCATTTATACCAAATTTTATAAAAATCGAAAATGACAAGACGTTAAATTTTTGTGAAAAAAGCACAGTAAAATTTGACCTATGAAGATTGAGAAATAAAATCATAGCATATGCCATTTTAAAGTGCATTTTGTGCCCTTTAATATGACATAACTATGGAAAGTAGGTTTATATATATACATAATTTTGTAAAATCAGTTTAGTATAACTTTGTTGAATTTTCTATTCTCTAATCGCTATATTTCGCGAACCAGAAATTAGATGGTGCTAAAATTTTTCAGTAATACTAATTAGTAATGCCACAGTCATTATTCGTACCCAATTTTATAAAAATCGGAAGTCCAAGGAGAACTGTTTTGTTGGTATTATATGTTTTAGCCCATAAAAACATTTACGTCGATTTGCGCGGGCTAGGAATTCATTTTCGATCTATGGTTCCTTCGCGAAAATTTTTTAGAATTGTCCGTAGATGATGCTTCTGCTATACGATATTTTGCAAAATAAATCGACCCGCTCTAATGCCCACGCTTATACTTGATAGCCGTAAGAGGAGTAATTATTGCGCCATGTGATGCGCATGTAAGAGTAGAACATACATATATGTATGTAGAATTTCATATAATCGGACAGCGTAAAAATCCGGATCTTGTCGGAAAATTTTCAAATTACTCCATATAAGAATTTATTTAAATAAAATGAAAAATAAATTTCAGTACTTTTTTTCAAATACTACTCGTCATTTTAATTGTTTCAGTGCTTTTTGAAATTGAAAAGTTGATAACGCTGAACAAAACGAATTTCTTTTATTTTGGCAAAAAAAAAAACAAAGCATGCTACTCCTTCTCTTCTCACTTCTCATAGAAGCGAATGTGGAATGTGTATCTTATCTTTTATAGGGAAGAGCCGAGGCCTTCTTTAAGGCATTCTTTAGCAGTTAGATAAAAAAGGCAGTTGAATAAAAAAACTGTCTAAGCAGGCCTTTAATAAGGGCTGAATTGGGAAGGTCTTCTGAGTTTTCCCGCTGGGGCTGATCTCGTTGTGATACCTGTTTAATGTACCTTGAGTTTAATTCAATCTCTTCCTCTCCATAATTTATCAACTGCTGCATACATACATACCCAGCGGGAAATAGAAGGAGTATGGATGACTTCTAGAAGGCCTTTGTAGTCCTTCTTTTGGATAAACAAGGCCTGCTCGCTCCATTCCATACTCATATCTTTTTTACACACGTTGTCATTGCGGGGTAGGTCTTTTTATAGCGGATTCCTTAATTTTAATTAATGTTATTTTTTATATCGAATTATTTCCTTTCATTTAAAGTAATTTTTTATACGAATGCATATATTAAGAAGGTTTTGGATGTGAATAGCTTCGCCAGAGTAAGTATAAGTCAATCAACTCCATTATAAACGGCATAATACCAGCACTTATGATGTCTCTTAAATGTAAATTTCAGCTTTATATACAAATTACTTGGGAAAAAGAATATGAGAATGTTATTTATAAAAAACATTTTTAATGAATAAAAACAGCGTTGTCAACTCAATGCTTTTCGCACTGTTTTTAGTGCTTTTTCAACTTTTCAATGCGAACATATTTAGAGATACTGCTCGGTGCTTTTTTAATCTATTTTTAGTGACGGTGGCACTAAACTCAAAATTCCGAAATAAATTTGTTTATCTAAAAAATATTTTTTAAGGGTAAAATTTTTTGTTAATCAGGTATGAGATGGAAAACGATCGTTCTCAAAACGATTTCAATACGATTGTTTTGAAAATGTGTGATGAACTCCGACCGATATTTTCAGTTAGTTTTCAGCCAATCTCAAACTACTGACTTTTAAAAAGCTCACTAGACGATAAATTATAAGCAATGTAATAGAACTGTGAATAGAAATTTATCAAAATGGTTGAAAAAAACAGTTAAACACTAATTTTAAAATTATGTATTGACAAAACGACTATAGCAAACAGATTGTGAAACAGATGACACCTTTTATCGCTTTCAAATCGTTTTTGCGTCTAAATCGTTTTTCATCACATATCTGAATGTAACTATTTCCTAAACATACTTTTTTGCAGTCTTGCAGAAGAATAAAAATAGCAAAATTTATATGAATTACATTCGAGAAAAAAAGCTGTGGTTTATCTGTTTTTCTTTTAAACGCGTCAAAGGCCATACCGAAAAGTATTTTTGTACGTATTTCGTTTGATTGATACTTAAGAGTAATTTAAAAAATATTTGACACAAAAACAAGAGTTTTTTTACCCTCTTCGATTTCAACGAAATTCGACATATGTGTGTATACACTATTTATCGCTTATATGCACGTCGGTTATTTGCATTTAACGTTTATATGCACTTGAGCAATTTTATATTGGAATTAAAAAAAACGTAAATATTTTTTGTATTTGCATTTCGCTTATATGCATTTCTCGTAATGTAAATCTTTTCAAAATGTATTAAAAAAGACTCATACATGCACAAAAAATTCTTTCGCAATTTAATTATAAGTACGTGACTAATTCCAAAAATTTTCGAATCGGTTGTCGCATGCATGTCAACGGATCTGAATAAGACTTTGTAAACCAATATTTCATGTACCTGCAGCTTTCGAACTATCGTGGGTCAAAGTTCTATTTTTAGAAATATTTAATAAAATACCTCATATTGAAATAAATATGACTTTACAACCGATAATGCGATTTGAACAAATAACATATGCTTAAAGCTTTCAATCGAGAAAAATCACAATTCCATTCAACAGTACAATTTTAATTTGTGGTGGTGTTTATGGAAATTCTGATTTTTGTCAATTGAGTTCCTTCACTTAATTGTGAATAAAATCGACATCAGTCCACCGATCTTCATGATTTATGACTTATTTTATTCGTAACACATCTGTTCTTAAGAATATTATTTAAAAGTTTAAGTTGTTGCAGTATTAAATCTGATTAAAGTTTTTAGAAAAAGTTTTTTTCTTCTAATTTTTCATAAAAACCAATATTTTTCGATATTAATTTGAGAATAACTAAGATACTACGGATTTCTTTACGTAACTGTATTAAGATAGTTTGAAGGCAATTTCATCATGCATCTGTTACTGTTTTATTGGTCGAAATGGGATATACTGTTCTCGAGTTAAGGTGAAATATACTGGTGTACCCAGTAGAAATATTACATATGCCCGTAAAAAAATCTGCAAGTAATAGGAAAAATCTGAAGACACGCAATTTTTTGCGCTTCAAACTGCTTACAAAAGTACTAATGTGTAAGTCTGTCTAAATTTCAAATGAAGTTTTCTTCGAAAATAAAGTATGTTTGTTTTTTTTAGCCCATGGAGTTTCCACTCCAAATTTTGGATACGTCATGCATAATACTATGCCTTCCCAACAGACAAATTTATTTTATTTTTGCATTTTTTAAATACTTTTGTATTAGTTTTGAAACCTTACGACTTAAGCTTTTCATACATATTTTAATTCTTCATATTTTATTTCTTCATAATAATTTTTTTTATTAAATTTTGCTAAAAAATTTAATTTTACCCACAATAATTCGAAAACTGCAGCGAAATTGGAAAAACTAAAAACGAAACATAACACACCGGTACGTGAAATATTGGTCTACAAAGTCGTATTCAGATCAATCTTATTCCGATAACAAACTGAAATTCTTTTCTGAAACATTTTCAGGCTATTTTCCGTTTGGTAGTACCCAGTTGAAGTGAAAAATTACTAACACTTTTGTCTAATACAGGGATGTCATATCCAGTAGAAGTAAATGTAAAATTTCGAACCTTAAGTTTAGGCGGAACTGCGTACGAGGCTTTGAAAACAAAATTTTGGATTTTGTTTACTAATTGCAGTTTTTTATACAAGCACCACTGAAGCATATACACGATTTTTTTATAAGCACTGCCGATGCATATAAGCGAGTTCTTATAAATGCATTTCTCGCTTATAAGCACCAACAGTTGTGCCATATATGGTCCAACCGAATATAGTACTTTGTGCTGTCGGAAAGCCAGGTCGGGAAAAAACCCCTTGATATATGACTTTCGGATATATGTCAGCCCCTATAACAATGTCGATCGATGCCGACTCGTAAAATTTAGAATCGGCAAGGAAAAGGTCACGAAAATTGTTTTTGTATATCTCTGGAAGAGACTGTGTAGGAGTTTTGAGCGTTATACGATTGTCCACTCTAAAGGTACCTTAAATTTTTTGTGTTGAGTCGGACCGTGATTTCAGAACTAATGGAGAGATGGTTTCCCCGTGGAGGGTATATCAAATCTGTCGATTAATCTTTTCGCCACACGACTTACTGGCGATCCGGAGCCAGTTGACACCGGGCATGAGACGTGGTAGTTCCAATGTTTACTAAGGCCGTTGGAAGAAGAACGATGGTATTATCAGGTAGAGGAGAGGCTCCTTTGGACTTGGGTTTCAAGGAGTCACGGTTCCTTTTTGATGTGGATGGTTCCGGACTAAGTGACCTTGATCTGGACCGCGAACGTGAAGGTAATAAATCTTTCATCAGTCTAGGGTTGACGTGGAGCAAAGTGTGATGGAACTTATGACAAAGCTTACACCCGTGTTTGGAAAAGTAAGTGCCATTGGAATGGTCGTGTGCCAGACAGTTATCGCGTACAGCCTGAAGACGCTCAGACATATTCATCGCTAAAAATGTTCTACATGTTCGTAGAGGATGAGGGCGTTTACAAATTCTGCATGGAAAACGGTTGTAATTTTTGAGTATGTCCTAAGACGAAGATTTTGAGTTTGGTGTAATTTTAGGCATGATGATCTATAAAGGAAAAGCTTAGACTTAAATTAAACGGATTTCAAAAAATGAAACTTAAGCTTCGGAGGGCAGTAGTACTAATTTCACTATAGGTCGCGTAATTACACCTCGTTGAGTCAAGACTTCAGCGACGCGCACCCTATTCTCTAACCCAGGGTAGACTTTAACAGTTCTACCGAGTCGCCAAGAGTTTGGTGGAAGATTTTTATCCTGGATCACTACGATATCATTTTCCTTAATATTTACTACTGGTTTTTGTCATTTTATTCTCTTTTACATCTCTTTAAGATACTCATTTTTCCAACTTAAGCAAAATGCTTGATGAATAAGCTTCAACCTTTGCCATCGATTGAGCATGGAAATGGAGGACTCATTCACCTGAGGATCAACAGGTGCTAGAATAGGATTTCCTATAAGAAAGTGTCCGGGGGTCAGGGCACAGAGGATAGTTGGCTCTGTTGAAATAGGTGAGATCGGTCGAGAATTAAGACACGATTCAATTTTGGACAATACCGGTATAAGCTCTTCAAATGTATAGTTGTAGGATCCTGCGATCTTGCGGAAGTGAGTCTTGAAACTTTTGACCCCAGCCTCCCATAGCCCACCCATATGTGGAGCACCCGGTGGAATGAAATGCCATATAAGATATGGGCATAATTATCTAGGATACATTTTTGGGATGTCTGGATGAATTCTCGCGCTATAATATTAGAATGGAGGTGTAAAGGACATCCTCGACGAGATACAAATCTGCTAAAGGACGCCAGAAACGCCTGGGTGGATAAATCGGATGTAGCTTTTAAATGGATCGCCTTAGTCGAAAAACACACGAATATGCATACATAGCCTTTGGAAATGCGACAGGCTCGACAGGAATAACTTTTAATCCCAAAGGGTCCTGCGAAATCCATGCCAGTATGGGTAAACGGACGCGATATTTCTGTGCGCTCAGGTGGCAAACTTGACATTATCTGCTTATTACATCTCTTTTTGTAAATGACACATATCTTGCATTTGTTTATGGTTCTTTTTATCAAGTTCTTTGCCTTAGGAATTCAATACAGAGTTCTCAGGAGACGCAGAACTAACTGGTTACCTCCGTCATGAATAAATTTACCACAAGTCGGGAGTACTGCGAATTGTATGGGATGATAACTGGGTGTTTTTCGTTGTAGGTTAGACCTGGGGAGGACTCCAACCGACCGCAGGCACGAATTAGTCCTTCTGGATTCAAAAAGGGATTCAAATTTAACAGAGTGCTTGCTTTGGACAGGGGTTGTTTGGAAGAAAGCATTTTGTATTCATTCGGATAGAAAGCCTTTTGACAAACGGATACTAAATGATTCCTAACAGAACTAATTTCAGCGCTGGAAAGGGCTATAGAATCTTTATAAAAACTGGAACGGTATCGTGTATGTGTTCTATAGAAAAAACGGTAGACATATGCCATCACTCGCATTGCCTTGTTGAAAGAGGAAAAACGTTCCAGCATGTCCTCAAATTCTGTACAGTACGAAAAATGTGCTTTGATCGGTTTAACTTCTAAGTCTGTAGTTGAGATATTGGATTGATCGAAACTCGGCCAATTAGATTCGGTTTCCTTGAGCCAGGGGGTCCCAACCACCACAAGTTGTTGTGTAGCAGCTCTTGTGGAAACAGACCTCGACATGTTAAGTCAGCTGAATTTGTGTCGGAGTTTACATGATTCCATTTTGTACAAGGTACAACTTGTGTAATCTTCGAAACTCTGTTAGCTACAAAGGTAAACCAACAACATGGTGGTTTTGCTAGCCACAAAAGCACAATTTTGGAATCGGTCCAGCAGCAACCAGAGTATTTTTCGATATCTAATCGTGGAAGCAAGTTATCTATAATTTCAGCTAGAAGCAAAAGGAATAGACAGCGTCTTTATAGGAGCCACTTTGGTTTTGGGCATAATAAGGTGTGTTGAAACGGAACAGTTATCTGCTATTCGGACATACAATGCCGCTGCGTATGCCTTTTCAGACGCATCACAGAAACCATGGAACTGGACTTCGGCACCTGGAGGATAATCAATCCATCGGGGAATACGAATGGTATTGATAAAGGAATAATTTGCTTGGAAGATTTTCCATTGACTGAGTGTATCAGGAGAAAGGATTTCATGCCAACCAGTACCATCCATCCATATTTTCTGCATAATGATTTTCGCAAGTACAATACACGGCGCTAACCAGCCATCAGGATCGAACAGTTTTGCAATATGGGACATTACTTCTCTCTTTGTATGTCTCGCATTGACTGGAAATTGACTTGCTTTAAAATAAAAATCATCTGAACACGCATTCCATCGTATGCCAAGTGTCTTTGCAGAACTGCTGTCCTCTAGCTTTAGAAAATTCTCATGTAGTAGGTGATCTGGTGGAATATCAGTTAAGATATCTTTGGAATTGTATGTCCACTTTCTCAAGAAAAACCCAGCAGATTCTACCGCATAGAGAAGTTCATTTCTAGCTTTTATGGAATCATGTTTTCTATGAAATCCAGCAAGAACACCATCAACATACATTGAATTCAGCAGAATTGAACTTGCAATCGGATAAATTGACTGGACATCGTGTGCTAATTGAAAAAGTGTCCGAATAGCTAAATAAGGCGCGCAATTGACGCCAAACGTTACAGTTTTTAGTTCGTAATCACCAATTGGACTATCTTGATTTTTTCGAAACAAAATCCCTTGATAGGGAGTATGCTCTGGACTGACTAAAATCTGCCTATACATATTTTGAAGGTCGGCATTAAATACGAAGCGGAAAACCTCCATTTGAGAATCAATAGCGTTAGGTCATTCTGAAGAATCGGTCCGACGTGCAGTAGAGAGTTCAGACTTCGTCCATTGGATGAAGGAGCGGAAGTGTAGACACACTGTCAGGTTTTATAACAGCATGGTGTGGTGAATAATAAACACTTGATCTTTCCGAAACCTCTGGCGATTTACCTTTTACCATGTGTCCCAGATCTTCGTACTCCTGAACAACTTTGTCATAATCGGTTTTTAAATTTCGGATCAGCCTAGCCTCATTTCGGAAGAACTGTGCCATCGCAATTGACCGAGAATCACCCAAGCTTAAGGAGTCTGGAATTTCTTCTTTAAAGGGAAGGGCTACCATATATCGCCCCTAAGAGTTCCTTTTTGTTGTGCAGATAAACAAGTCTTCACAAACCTGATCAGAAGGAGACATATAGTTCTTCCGTGGAAGATTTTCCACCTCCCAAAAACGTGAAATTTCTTCATCTAAAGAGATTTCGCAGAAATTTGAAATTATGGTGGGATGTGGGCTAGGGTTATTGGAAATAGGGCCAGTCAAAATCCATCCGAAGATGGTTTCCTGAGCAATGAGGGATTCGCAAAAATTGTGTTTGACCCCTGAACAAACAATCGATGGAAAAATATCCCCACCAGGGAGATTTGAAAACTTTGCCTTCGGAATTGTATGAGACGGAAGACTGCTCGATAGCTGTGAAACCACGAGTTCCTCTACAGGAATCGTTGTATCGTCATTAAACTGCGAACCCAATAAAAAGGAACATCGATATTGAACTTTAGCAGAAACAGTTTGGTTTAATCCAGAGATTTGTGCATTAGTTGGAGAGAAGGGAAGTTTGAGAAGATTAAACACGCGTTCTGAAATAAAAGTTCCCTCCGAACCCGAATCAACCCAAATGACAAATGTTTACCCATGCAGTTCCTAGTAAAATACTAGTAGCGAAACAAGACAAAATACTAGTAGCGAAACAAGACTGTACTCTACCAGAATCAGAATTATTAGTGGACTGTATAGCGCTAGAATTAGAGCGAACATATGGAGCTGAACAGGGATTAAGGTTTGAATTTATTTTTTGAGGAGATGGATTAATATTTTCATTATGGAGTAGAGTGTTATGCCTCTTTTGATACCTAAAACAACTTTGTTTACTTGTACAATTCCTCACGCTATGTGTCTTGGAAAAACAGTTTAGACATAACCCCTCCTTTTTTTATCTCATCTAACATACACTGGTAGTTCATCTTTAAGAACTTAGGACACTTGCGGATAGGGTGACTCTCTTGTGGACATAACTGACACTGTGGCCCAGAAATATTTGCTTGAAAACTGTTAACTCCTTTGTTTAATTTAGCTTTGGGATTGGACTTCAGATCACTGTTCGCAGAATCAACGCTACCACGAACCTCAGAAATAGATTTAAGCGTTCTGTAGCAGTTAGTAAGGAATTCATCTAATTCGGACCATTTTGGAATAGCTGTCTTATCCTTCAGCTCATGTTCCCACATTGTGAGGGTGCTTTCCGGAATTTTAGTGGTACTAATGAAAACAAATATCGGATCCCAACTTGAAACGTCAATATCATAAAGTTTCAATATTGATATGCAGGAATTAATGTTCCTTTGCAACTGTTTCAAAGCTTCGTCCGATTCGGATTTAATGGTAGCAAGACTAAATAGAATTTTTAATTGGCCATTGACCAATAGTCTTCTATTCTCAAATCGCAAATACAAATTCTTCCATGCAAGATCGAAGCCTTGATTAGTCAATGGAACTTTCTGGACAATTTTCTTGGCTTCCCCCTTAGTTTTTTGCGTTTTACTGGCTCTAGAATTGGAAATGACAGCCGTGAACATATCACGGAATGTCGGCCACGAAGAATAATCTCCATTGAAATTTTGATATCAACAGGAGGCAAGTGAAGACTAGGTAGCTCAAGAGATTTGTGATTCTGACTTTCAGAGCATCGAGAAGTGCTTGGATATGAAGAATCGTCAATTTTGACTGCATTTTGAATAAGTTTGTTTGATATTTCCGCCAACCTTGTTAAACAGTTACAATATGTACTGTAGGTTGTTTTGAAATTTTCTTTCACTGATTCGAGGTCTTGTGAATCATACTTTTTGGTTCCGCCAACCTTATTGCTATCTTCTTCGTGTGCCTCGAGCATATATTTATTATAGGCGACCTTAATCTGCGCCCATTTAGATTGGAGTTCATTGCGATGAACTTCAATAGCATGCCGCGATGTAACCGGATAGCGATTATCTATGAGGTCGGCCTCGAACTCTACTATGCTTTCTGCCAAGCGAATGAGATTATCCAATGACATTTTAAGGTCAGAAAGGTTAACCGAGGAGTATGGAAACGAAGGATTAACTAGGACAAACTAAATTTTCCTAAACCCCCAAGCCAAACACAATTTCTTTAATTTATTATTACTATTATTTTTTTCAAAAGAAGTTAACAAACCTATTATGTATTCCCTTACTATTTGAATGAAACAAACAAACATCTGCTAATAAACAGGCGAATAAGAGCTAATTTGATAGTAATTGAAAAAATTAAATTGTCAAATAGTAAAAGATATCATACGCTCAAGTCGCTGTATCGAAAATTATTGTAATCATTTAAACAACTGAAATATCGATCAGCTGTTTGTTGGAATGAAATAAGCCGGAGGTCATTCACCTCTTGCTAACTGGGGGAAAAATGGAATATTCCAGTGATCTACTAGATTATAAAGTTCGTTCGTGCACCTATTCTGCACAACGTAAACAATAAACTCTTAGTTGATCTAAGCTGTATTGAGAAGTCAAAGAAATTTATAAAAGAATACAATCAAAATGTATAGGTCCGAAATATTTTTTATTTTTTAATTATGAACCACAAAATTAATATACAAAAATATTTGAACGACTATTCTCTCAAAGGAGCGGTGCGAACTCGAAATCAATGTAATTGCGATTCGAACTCGAAATAAATATAATTTATTAAGTCCCGATAAACTTTGTTAATATTAAACATTTTAAAACTAAAAAAAATTTTGTTTTTTGATATATGTGCGTTAAAGAAAAGACCTATTGTTTTTTTCATACATTCATTACTCACTAATTTCCAATATGTATTAATTTCAAAAGTATTAACGTGAGAACTTAGAAGAAACTGAGTTGCCGGTCAGTAATTGTTTCAAGCTGCCCCAAATGAAAATTGTATACATTATACAAATATTTCTATCTACTTATGTATATTTCTGCTTTTTCTAGATTTGTATTATTTTGTTGTGGATTTTTATATATACATATAGGTAAATTTATAAAAGGGACAGGAAACAATTTTGGTTTGAATAGTATTTGAAAATGTATTCGCTCTGATTAGAACTGTGTGGTATATTACAGTATGAATTTGTGTTTAAAAAATATGTAAATCATTAAACCTTGAAAGTGTACTCAATTACGGTAACACTTATCACAATAGATCCGTATTTAACTTGAATTTTTTTAAGTAACTCCCGAAAATAAATATCTGGAAGTGATATGAGAATAAACAAACTTTAAATTTACCCCAGAAGAGACTAAAGAAAGATCATCTTAATTAAATGGCTACGAAATATGTAATAAGAGAAATACCATAACTCGATTTATTTGCATCTGATTGAAGTGAAGAGAACACCAATGTATTGAAACGGGTTGAATTATAATAACACTGTGGAACAAATTCAAGTTAGCAAAAGTTAGGTCGATTCTGAGAGTGAGCGATGAAAATAGAGGCTACATTAGAAGACCCGTAACGCGGCGTTTGTTTATGTTAGTTCGATTTTTTTTAATCGACCTTCGAACTTTGCAGTTAAATGCCGATTTTCAGCATATTGTTTATATGGTTTTTTGGCTATAACTGGTCGACTAATTGATATTTTTATATCTGTAAAAGCCAAATTATTGCTAGAAAGTTTTTAAAATTTTTAAAAAATTTATTTAGGAAATTTTTGTGGTGCTTATGAAGCAAAATGTTGGAAAAATAATTTTTTTTCATGCTTTTTGAAAATATTTTCCACAAAACTAAGTCTTTTTTGCTTTCTGTTTGATCTATAATATGCTTCTCAGTTTCTTCAATAAATTTCATTTGAAAAGAAAACAATCATAATACAAAACTTGCGTTTTCCAGCTTAATATTAATTTACTTCTCATTTTTTATGTACCAATTTTGTTCAGTGTTGGTTTTGAAGAAACTTTAAAAAAGAAATTATAAAAATATGGAAAAAAATTTTATTTTGAAAAACATATAATTTACAAAAGTCAAGAAATTGGTATTTGTACTTTTCAATTGCCACATGCTTTGAAAAATTATTTCTCAATAAAAAATGATTTAATTGTAAAAATTAAATTGAACGAACTTAAGCCTGAATAATAAATTTCTTTGGATAAAACCCATATAGTTCGACTAAATACACACAACTTTAATTAGTAACGAAATAATAAAACCAAGGAATTAGGATTTTTGAACAATTAATTATTTATTCTGGATTTGGTTACCTGTCAGCACGAGTGCCAATAGAACAAGCAGGAAAAAATATTTTAGGAAAACCGGCAAAGCAAATACACGTGAGCACTGACGATGGAAGTGTAGCGGCTTCCGAAAGTGGCGCTACTCTGTTCTGCTGTGTACGCTGAAAAATTAAGTTGATGTTAATTTTTCCCTTGTTCCTTGGAATATTAATCATACCCAATTCTTTCTGAATATAACGTTACGAACCTTAGCCTAATAATCAATTTAGATTCTCAAAGCAAATACGTTCGAAATAATCATATTAATAAACAATTAGCTACTGGCTTGAGCTTTTCACATGTTTACATGTTCATATATACTTAAGTATAAAATCAAACCAAAAAAGTTTGTCTTGAGTAGAACAAAAATCAGAAAATGGGAATGAAGAAAAATAAACCGATGGCAACGCTGGGAAAGTGCACTTTAATATCAGCTTGAGAGTGATTTAATTCTCGTATTCAATTTTCACGAAAAAGTTGTATGGAAAAGAATTAACATCACATTCAACAGAGCCACCTGACAAGTGGTGATAGCAAATACACGTGAGCACTGACGATGGAAGTGTAGCGTCTTCCGAAAGTGGCGCTACTCTGTTCTGCTGTGTACGTTGAAAAATTAAGTTGATGTTAATTTTTCACTTGTTCCTTGGAATATTAATCATACCCAATTCTTTCTGAATATAACGTTACGAACCTTAGCCTAATAATCAATTTAGATTCACAAACCGGAAATGACATTTTGAGACATTTTAACCTTTGACAATTTGATTTAGGCATTATAGGCAAGCAAGACAGTTAGATTTTCATACAATTCAGCTTTTGTACAAATCAGTTTGCAATAAATAAATTTGCTCATCACTGTTATTAATGCCGAAGTAAATAAAGTCCTTTTGGCATTAACATTCACATAGTTCAATACACATTCACATATTCAATATTTAACATACCTGCGTGCTATGTGCTGTTTTTAGTTTTTACAATTTCTAAGCAGCTTTCGAATTATCGTGGGTCTAAGTTCTATTTTTTAGAAAAATTTAATAAAATACCTCATATTGAAATAAATATGGCTTTACAACCGATAATGCGATTTGAACATATAACATATGTATGAAAAGCTTAAGTCGTAAGTTTTCAATCGAGAAAAATCCCAATTCCATTCAACAGTATAATTTTAATTTGTGCTGGTGTGTCTCTGTGTTGTATGGAAAGTCTGATTTTTATCAATTGAGCTCCTTCACTTAATTGTGAATAAAATCGACATCAGTCCACCGATCTTCATGATTTATGACTTATTTAATTCGTAACACATCTGTTCTTAGGAATATTATTTAAAAGTTTAAGTTGTTGCAGTATTAAATCTGATTAAAGTTTTTAGAAAGTTTTTTTTTAATTTTTCATAAAAACCAATATTTTTCGATACTAATTTGAGAATAACTAAGATACTACTGGTTTCTTTACGTAACTGTATTAAGATAGTTTGAAGGCAATTTTATCATGCCTCTGTTGCTGTTTTGTTGGTCGAAAGCGGACATACTGTTCTCGAGTTAAGGTGAAATATGCTGGTGTACCCAGTGGAAATATTACATATGCCCGTAAAGAAATATGTAAGTAATAGGAAAAATCTGAAGACACGTAATATTTTAGCGCTTCAAACTGCTTAGAAAAGTATCAGTTTGTAAGTCTGTCTAAATTTGAAATGAATTTTTCTTCGAAAATAATATGAGAACCTCTTAGTAAAGTATGTTTGTTTTTTTTTTAACCCATGGAGTTCCCACTCTAAATTTTGGATATGTTATGCATAATACTATGCCCTACCAACAGACAATTTTATTTTATTTTTGCATTTTTGCAATACTTTTGTATTAGTTTTGAAACCTTACGACTTTCATACATATTTTATTTCTTCATAATAATTTTTTTTATTAAATTTTGTTAAAAAATCGATATTTTACCCACGATAATTCAAAAGCTGCAGCGAAATTGGAAAAACTAAAAACGAAACATAAGACATTTTTCGGTTAATTGCACATCAAAATTTGCACAACTTTTTGTTCAATTAACCGGGGAACCAATTAGCCGATACCCGCTTAATTGAACAATTCGTTCAATTACAAGAATCCCGTTTAATTAAACAGTTTGTTCAATTACAGAAATCACGCATAATTGGAACTACTAATGACTTAAAAGAAATCGCATATGTGCACTTTAAGTTTTTCAAAATAATTTTTTTTTACCTTAAACGAAAAAAATGCAAGTAACAGAAAAAAATGTACATATATGTGTATACGCAGGTATTTATTATTGTAGGTACATATGTACTATTAAATGCACTATTTATGTGCACATTAGTTTTACAAAAAAAATAAAATTTTGTAAAATAAAATTAGTAGAGATGCCACCCAGTGTTTTTCACAAATGATGTCAAATATGTATGTCCAAAAATGCCAGATTATTTTTCAATAATAATGCAATTAACCGGGTAAAAGTAAGAGGAAATTTATTTTTGATGACATGAATTTTGAACCAATTAAGCGGGAATATCAATTAACCGGGTTCAATTATCCGAGGAAATTTACATGTGTTTTCGTATGCAATATTTTTTTGCCCGATCATGTGGTTCAATTAAGCGTGGAAACCAATTAACCGTAGGGTCAATTAACCGAAAAATACTGTACAGGGATGTCATATCCAGTAGAAGTAAATGCAAAATTTCGAACCTTAAGTTTAGGTGGAACTGCGTACGAGGATTTGAAAACAAAATTTTGGATTTGGTTTACTAATTGTAGTTTTTTTATACATGCACCACTAAAGCATAAAAACGATTTTTTTTATAAGCACTGCCGATGCATATAAGCAAGTTTTTATAAATGCATTTCTCGCTTATAAGCACAAAAAGACGTTCAAAATTTGAAATACTGTAGTTCCGATTTAAGAAAAAAATAACGCGTTAATTATTTCAACGTGGCAATAAATTCACTAAAAGTTTGGTTAGTAAAAACGTACCGTGCAACATTAGAATTTTCAGCACCGCTCAATTTTAGGTGTTAGTTGCTGAAAACATATCACATCAAGCAATTCCGTCAGCTATTTGTGTTTTATTGTAATGATTTTGGCATTAATGTATGACCTGTACAGTAAAATTCGTTTATAGTCCACTGCCTCATTTGCACCCTTTTTGTGGACTATAAGGTGAATTGGACTATATCTAGATTTTTATATAAGCCAATTTGTGGCTTATATGCGTTAAGAAATTACTTCCTTACTTACTCAATTCACTAATATTGCAATTAAGATTGCTAAAATAAAAACAATTTATTATTGTACACCAGCATGAAGATTTTTGATTTAAACTTACACGTTAAAAGTTTTAAATTATAAAAATAAAGTTATATTTTACATCTAATAAAATGTTTACAAAACAATCAACACATCTTAGTCTAATATCACAGTTTTTATTTTATTGCAACCATATAGCTGGCGTTTATATTGTCAGTATCTTCTTTTAAGTTCATGGTATTATTTATCTTCTTCTGAATGTATAGGCTCTCTTTTGTGTATCTTTTTTTCTGCACTTTCTCCTTATCAAGTATTTTAATCTCTTCAAAATCAGCTGTATGACCTGTTTCTAAAATATGTATATTATTTTTGCCTTTTGCATTTTGGATTACATATATCTTCCATAACTTGCATATATTTAAGATATTTCAAACTTAATCTTGGTGGCGTATAAGCCAAAATGGACTATAGAACTAATGGACTAAATAAAAAATATTTTGCAGGTATTTTACTTATAGATGATAGAAAAACTAAAATTTTTAAATATATCGCTAATTCTACTATAAGCGGTGTGACTTATAAACGAATTATACTGTATTACATATGTATGTATAGTATCTTTAGTGAAATTTTGTATGTAGATCCACATTTTGTAAGTAGACCCAAGTTAGGATACTTGTACTGGTTTTTTTTAATATTAGTAAAATTACTATAATGAAAAAATACTTTTGATTTGAAAAAAAGTATGCTTGTACAGTGAGGTTGTTTTGTTAAATTTTTTGTTTTTGTAACACTCCAATTTACAGGATTCAGAGGATTCCGTCGTCATGACAAATGCTGTTTCCATTACGAAGTTTTAAAGTTTAATTTGAACTGCTGAAATTTAATCTAATTCTCAGAGCGATGCAGATATACCAATGAATTGATCCATTTGGATTAAGCTGGTTTTTTATAACATATGTATATATGAGTAGTCCATTTGCAAACACCGCTAAGTTGAAAAAAATAATAATTCGCTAAAAGCCGCCATTTTATTTGTTGTTTGAAGTTTTAATCAATTTTCTACAAATTTCGATATGTATATTAACATAGCGGTGTTTGCAAGTGGACTACTCATATATGCTACATATGTACATATGTATTTAAATTGCTTAAAAATTTTGTTATTAAGTGCTTTGCCGTTAAATGTTCAATGCGCAGTACAATGTTTCATACAGAAAGTTAGCGGATTAATTTAAGGTCCTTTCACATTGTAATACAAGCTTTGAGATTTTTATTAGATTTTGTAAGACAAAAATCAAATCAAAATCAGCCTGACCGTCAAAAATCTTAAAGAAAATTTTCCCATTACATATTGTTTCTACACTATCACATTCCAAATAAAACGTAGCATAAATAATTTGCAATATAGCAAATTTTTTCGTACTTCTTTTTATTTATTTAAGCTGTCAAACAAATACACAACTGTTTTTATTATTGTGCAATAGACAACCCTGATAAAATGAAAAAAGGCAAAAAAGTGACAGAAAAAAAATCACTTCTATCGCGAAAATATCGAAAATCCTCGAAAAATTGCAAACAGGCGATGCTTAATCAGTTTTAGATCTGGTATGTAATTTTGCAATTTTTCGCGAATTTTCGATGTTTTCGCGATAGAAGTGATTTTTTTCTGTAATTTCTTTGCAGTTTCTCCAAATTTGAATCAATATCTTTTTAATGTTGGCAATTTTTTGCGATTTTCGTCATTTTCGCAATTTTTTGCGAATTTTTGGCATATCTCCCAATTTTAGATATATTTAACTAACTTTAGGGCTTGCTTGCAAATCTTGAATTTTTCGCTATTTTCTCGATACAAGTGATTTTTTGCTAGTTTTTTTTTGGCTTCTTTACAGTTTTGCCGATTTTTAATCAATATCGGACTTTGATATATTTTTGATCTTGGCAAGGTTTTGCAAATTTTCGTTGTTCTCGCGATTTTTTTTCCAAGATTTTGGCATTCCTTACAACTTTAAGTTTGTTAAATTAATGTTACTGCCTGTTTGCAATTTTCATTTTTTCAAGAATTATCTCTCTTTTTGCGATAAAAGTGATGTTTGGCGACTTTTGGCTCCTTTGACTTCTTTATATAAGTATGCCTGTATATGATAGATAAGAAGACCGAAAAAAAATAAAAATCTTATATAAAAGTCTCCAGAAGACCTAAAAAAATCTTTCTAACTGTTATTTAAAGACCTAAAAAATAAAAATCATTTATAAAAGGCTCAAGAGGACGTAAAAAATAAAAAGCTTTCATACCCTGCAAAAATTATTGGTCTACATTTTAGCTGATATCGACTAGTTACAACATGGTCCCATGTAATGCAGCTATGGACCACTTCCCTGCAAAAATCGCGACTAGTCTATACATGCGTGTAAGGACTACTCCATAATGGACCAGGACTAGTCCCAAACTAACCCAAACGTATGCATTAGACGTGATCCATTTAACATTGCGATGTCCTAGGACTGGACCACGTGGTCCAGCTTTGCATTACATCGGACTAACCCAAAAACTAGACCATGTAACTACTCCAAGGAGCACCAACAGGGGCTAGTTTTGAAACTACTCTATTTCACTACTCCATGGTTCACAAAGAGAAACTAGTTTTCATTTTCACTTTGTAGTCTACGTAAATGATTTTTCCTCTGCTTTAATAAGTCTCTTTTTATGACGGAAGCTACACTGCATTTCTGACTTCTTATAAACAAAACTCACTTTTATTTTTTTTCGCTTTTACCAAAAAATTAAACTTTTAATTACAAACATTCATTATAACCACAAACAAACTTTACTGCCATCAGGGCTACCATATTGCTGGTAATTGATAATGTTTTATGAAATAACATTCTTGGCAACACTACATTTCGTGCTAAAACAAGAACATTTGGTTGAAAGTGGTACATAGCTGCATTACAGAGGACCATGTTGTAACTAGTCTATATCAGCTAAAATTGACCATGTAGACCAATAATTTTTGCAGGGTTTCAAACAATTGTTCGTGTTTTAGCACGAAATGTAGTGTTGCCAAGAATTTTATTTCATGAAATATCATCAATTACCAGCAATATGGTAGCCCTGATGACACAAAAGTTTATTTGTGGTTATAATGAATGTTTGTAATTAAAAGTTTATTTTTTTGGTAAAAGCGAAAAAATAAATAAAAGTGAGTTTTGTTTATAAGAAATCAAAAATGCAGTGTAGCTCTCATCATTAAAGAAGACTTATTAAAGCAGAGGGAAAATCATTTACGTACACTACAAAGTGAAAATGAAAACTAGTTTTCTGTTTGTGAACCATGGAGTAGTGACATAGAGTAGTTTCAAAACTAGCCCCTGTAGGTGCTCCATGGAGTAGTTACATGGTCTAGTTTTTGCGTTAGTCCGATGTAATGCAAAGCTAGACCATATCGTCCAGTCCTAGGACATCGCAATGTTAAATGGACCACGTCTAATGCATACGGGGTAGTTTGGGACTAGTCCTGGTCCATTATGGAGTAGTCCTTACACGCATG
Organism: Panzeria rudis; assembly: GCA_956483635.1. NCBI lineage: Eukaryota > Metazoa > Arthropoda > Insecta > Diptera > Tachinidae > Panzeria > Panzeria rudis. Next base: position 46,503,979 of record OY101451.1, on the reverse strand, counting down.
TATGGACTAGTCACGATTTTTGCAGGGAAATATACAGAAATCACAAATGTGACAGGTAAATAACGCTACAATTAGGGTTTTCTATTGTTTTTAAAGCTCTGTTAAAAAGAGACAAAAATGGTAACGAACAGAAGAAAATAAATGCGGGTTTTTCCAGTGACTTTATGGTGGTGGTTTTTTGTTGTATACAGCGGGTGCTTACACACACATGCACATGATTGATTATTTGTGAGATTTTACAGCAATTATAAAGATAAAATGTAAACGATGAATGAAAATTAACTATAATTAATTAATAAATAATATTTTCAATGTGAATTGTGGAATTATATGCATATTTAATTTATTTTATTCATTACAAAATTAATTCGGGTAGAAAGACGCCGCAAAATAAAATGAAATTTAATAGCACTGGGTAAGCGATCAGCAATATCTTTTGGCTCGTGTTACTTCTGTGTATTTTGTGTCCAAGGCATCAGCACAATGTGGGAGCTTTTACATAAGAGCTTTGTGCTTTCACTTCGACGAGAGCACAACAGCCAATCAGATCTCGGCGACAACAATGCTTGGTGCTTACTTTGCAAACGCCAGTGATGGGCACTTAGCAATTTTCTCGTCAAATATAGCGATTTTGAAACCTGTTGGGCGGGTAAAAAAGCGTTTTAGCTATTAGCAACGATTTGGCGATTTTTCGTGGTAGGCGATTTCATACATAATCCTGTTTTTACATGGCCATTTCAAAGAATTTGGGAATAACCCGATTGATAATAATAAAGTTGCCATATTTTAAGTAGTAACCTCTTTTTAACATAGACAGAGATTGATATCGCACTTGATCAACAAGAGGGTATTAACTCAAAATGTTAAAATTTTCAGTAGAGGTCAAAAACTATTTGTGGTTACATTTTAAGAAAGTTTTAAAATGCGAATACATCATAGTAAGCAAATTTCATTTGAAAATATATTTACATTGTTTTTCTTTTAAATTTTTGCAATTATTGCATGAAAATGGTTATAACTAAAAAAGGATCGAATAATTTCATGAAAAGGGTCACAACTCAAAAAAAGTTTAAGCAATGTTATCATAAAGAGAGTCATATTTCGAATTAAAATCATAAAGTAAAACAAATTTTATCAACAAAGCAGTATCAACCCAAAATACAACCAAATTTAAATAAAACCATTTGATTATTTTTAACTTGAATAAAGGCTCAAATCAAAATAATACCTTTTTTATGAAAGAGTAATCGGAATACGTTGAAATCTTTACAGTAGATAGACATTGATGTTGTTAGTTGATTTCTTGCAAAAAGTGAATTTTTAAAAATTTTGAGTTAATACCCTCTTGTTGATCAAGTGCAATATGTGTGCATACCATTATCATGCGTATGTGTTGTTTAAAAATAAGTGTTGGCGCAAATGGCCTGAGATAACGTTTTATTTGCAAAAAAAAAAAAACATATGTGACAGCGCATAGAGAAAGGGACCTAAGGGTAAAAAAATCAATTTTCACTTTTCTTTTTTTTATGTGGACAACATCTGAGCATCGAATGAGACCGATCCCATGCCCCAAAAGTGTTCCCTCCCAGATATATGCGCGTTTTATGAAATTAAAATCGACGATTCTAAGCGCAAATAGAAAGGGACCTAACGGTAAAATTTATTTATTTTCATTTATTTATTTATTTTTTTCCTTATGAACAATTTAAAAAAATAGAAAAATCATTTTAATCGACGGTTCTTGCGAATTGGTTCCTTAGAACTTGACGGTACCGGTCCTTTATATTTTTCGATTTCTTCTTAACGTCTGCTGCCTCCACTTCTTGGGGATTGTCCACTTCCACCGAATCTTCCTCTTCGTTTCCATTTCCAGAGACCAAAGGAAGAGGAGCAACCGAATCTTTTTTTGAATCGTCAAAACATAAACCCCGGATCTCTTTATACAAGTACCATTGACGCTTCATCGATAACCCTGGTGACGGAATTATAATTGGTTTGTCATCGAAACTGGTATTGTTACTCAGATGTATGTTTTCATATATGATGGCTGAATTCGCAAACAGTTTACATTGCACTGGTGACTGAGCAATAAATACAAAGTGATGATACTTCGATATTCCAATTAAAGTTTTATATTTAGTGAAGAAGTATTCGTCCCATTTTCTCCACTCAACAACAGGCTCACTTGAGTTTGGAAGTCGAATAGGTACAGGAACATTAAATCCATTACGAGATGATTTTCTAACACAATCAACTACATCCATGAAGCAGTCGACATTAGTTTGGGCATATTTTGATTTGAAAACTCCGAATAAACGATCAGGTGAAAACTTTGTATGTCCGCTTAACAAAAAGTTCAATTCAACTGACTCACATCTGGAGGTATCGACAAAGTGTAGTAAATATCGTATAATCGAATTGTTTTTATTTTGTGAAACACAGTTATCAGCGAATATCACTAATTTTTGAGTTGAATGCACTTCTCGTAGGTAGTAATCAAGCATTGATATTACTGAATTCGGACCTTTTCCAATGGAATCGCTTCCGTCAATACAGAAGATGTGTTGAACATTTTGACGTTCGTTTGTAATTCCGAAAATTGCTGTTTTGCGACCTGATTTAAAGTATGCAGTTCCTATTTGCTGTGGACCCGACGGAAAGCTAACATTTTGAGCATAATCCATAGATATTACTAGATAATCCTCCTCTGGAATACCTGGAAACATGCCATTTGGATCAGGGTTGACTAATGTTCTCAAGTCGTTATAGTACTCTCGCTGAGTGCTGGCAGATTGCAAATGATCAGAATACACCTTCAATGCTGCTTCTTTTTCAACTTCAGTAACGTTTACTGTATTAACAGCATCTTTTTCAAGATTTCGACACAATTCGCACAAATCGTATGCCGGCTTCATAGTGACGATGTAGGGACAATATTTCTTCCACAGCGTTTGGAAAGTGCGAAGTTTTACGATTTTACCACCCGGTTCGACGCAGTTGGTGTATCTAGTGTAAACAGAAGTCTTACTTTCAGTAGTTGGAAGTTTCAATAAACGATAATCACGATGATTTGGTTGACGTCAAGGTAAAGTGATAGCAACAGTTTCAGCAAAACGGCAGATAAATGAAACAATTTCTTTTTTTCCAAAGTAGTTAAATCATCTGTACGATTAATTTTATTCGTCATGCCATGTTCGCGTGGATAAACACCATTTTTGTCGTAATGTTCGATTAGATTTTTGTAGCGTTTAATTCCCATTGTATACAGGAAGAAGTACATATCACGGCATATCGGCAAACTTCGAAACTAATATATCTGATTGTACCGTTTCTTCATAGCTCGCGATCGATCAAAAACTTTTGACCTGAGCATTGCATCGTCACGGTGAGCTGCCAGATGTGCGAGAATAATTAAATCTTGGGAGTCCTTATCTAAATTCATGAAAGACGTACGAAAATCCACAGCCATCTTCTTAGGGATCACTTCATTGCATTGATTTGAACAACACGGAGGTACTTTTGAACCATACAGTCGAGCAACTACCTTTTCTTTGCGTAAATCAAGATCAGATTTATCAAGGTACATATTATCGGTATCATCTTCAGAGTCACTATCCGATAATTTTGAGAAGTCATCATCATCATCCTCGTCATCAGGCAAGCGATAAAGTAAATCTACTTCTTCGAATTCGTCCACCATTTCATCCTAAAACAATCAGTACGAATGTTATTAGTTTTAAATTATTTTCGCGAATAACATAATAAGGTTATGTGAAAAAATTTTCGTACTAACAGAGTGATATTCACGATTTAAAAGAATTATAAATGAGTATTTATTATAATTCACAATTAATAATTTCAGAAAATAAACCTGGATTCGAAAAAACGCGAGCAAAATTGATATCAAACTCATGGAAACAGCGCGCTAGGTAGAAAACAGTAAAAACCAACTACACAAAACAAGAGATAGGGACGACCTACCCGCGTTTTCAAGGTTGACCAACACGTTCCTGACGTCATGAGATGTGTCGCTTTCAAATGAGACCAATACCAACACGCTTAGTGATGGTACACCAAAGATACACGTATTTAAATCCTTAAAATGGCTCTCCTGAACAAAACCGGTTTTTACCCTTAGGCCCCTTTCTATTTTTCGCGTCACATATAACAAAAAACAATTGATTTTTTAATAAAAATATATATTTTTAAGTATATATTTTTAAGATTTTACTGCCATGCTCGGCGAAGTTATCGTCAAAAAGAAAAACACGTAGCCACTATAACTAGTACTATTTAATAAACTTTTTTTTCCTCTCTTGTAAAATTTAAAAAAATTTTAGTTACATGGTATTACGTTTTATATGACAATGTATCATTTTCAAGGTTGTAGAGGTTGTATTGATTTTAGGCTTTTTTCTTATTTTTCAATTACAATTTATATCATAATACTATGTATAAAACAATTATAAAATTGCTGTTTTTTCACGTACATGCATTTACTGCAAATAATAAGGCTTTCGACAGAGAGGCTACTTCCCTGTAATACTAACAAATGCAACACTACACCATTTAGCATCATTTAATTTTCTATTTACACCAGTTCACAATACTTTTTCTTTCAAGTTTTATTATTCTTTGCTTTATTTAACAAATTCGATCATGTATAGTTTATCATCGACATATACATGATGAAGAGTAAAGTATTTACTACCGTTTATGCAGTTGTTTCTTTTTGGCATTCACGTTTTACCTAAGAGAACAACAAAAGCTTTATCACTACACGTTAAAAGTATATCATTCAGCCATGCCACAGATCCTAACGGATTGGTTTTGATTCCGTAGCTGTCATTCCGAAAAAGTACATTTTTTGTACTTTAGATTCCGTTTATTTTGTATGTCGTTTTTACAATGATAAAGTTTTTATACCTTGAGGCGTGTGTTTACTGGTGTTTTTAAGTGCAAAGCTCACATTAAGCTTTTTATTAACATGGAAAGCTCATGACCAAATATTTATTTGACGCTCCTAAAAGTATGCACGTTTTTTAATATTTACTGCAAATGTAGTCTGTAGAAAAGTGTTTTTCAATTCCACTTTGAAATTCTACGAAGAAAATTTTCGTTTTTCGTTTTTTGAAGAAGCAACTTACGGAATGGAAACCACTTCCGATCGGAATGGTATTCTGTGACATGGTTGATTATACATGATATAAAATAATGATTTGCGGAATTTGCGACGAGAGGTTTGATCCAGGGTGTAAAAACCACGCTACAATCTTTCCAATTTTGGCAGTGATATCGATCAGTCGATCTTAATAAGAACAATTTATTTAAAGTAAAATACATACACAAAAAAATTAAGGAATACTGTGCATAAAGGTTAAGCATTAAATTTTATTTAAAGTCTTCGAGTGTGTAATTATAAATACTTTATAAATACATAATAACCTAATCTAAAGGTAAATTGATTTAACTAATAAAAAAATAAGTTGAGATTTCCTGATAAATGTTAAATTTTTTTAATTCAGAAATATTGTTCTCTCGAGTGACTCCTATATCTTACTTGGAGATTTCGGAACACGTGGATATCCCAAGCCTCAGGCAATTCACTCGGGAGTCACATTTTTTGGCATGGGCAAAATGAAGATTAGGAAATCTTCAATGCCATTAACAGTCTGTGTCTCAAGACTGAGTCCAGAAAGCATTTAACAATCTTTGTAAACTAAGCTGCTATCGAAGGAGTCAGGCCTCCGATCGTTCTATTTCCCACTAAGCCAAATTACAAGGAAAGCCGATTTAACAAGAATGCATTCATTAGCCCTAATTCAAGAGAACGTCAACTCTTCATTACAAGTCTGAGCAGAAAACGAAACCATCTAACAAATATATTAGTGACCCAAAAGGAAAAAAATGTTGAACTATCATAATCACTTAAAAATAATCGGTTGTCAAACTATATTAATAAAAAAAAATATACATACATAAGTTAGGTTTACCCTAATAACATACATATATTTGGTTTGCTGAGTTAACTTACCTCATCTACCTATATACTTACTTATCTATTTATTTTATTGCATACATATTATATATTTTTTTAGTGTACTATTTTTTTAACCAATTCTTCTCTTATTCTAATAACAAAAATCGGCTCCATGAAAAATCGCCCAAAACCAAATCGCCCAAAAATAAAAATGAAAAATCGCCCAAAATTTCAAAATGAAAAATCGCCCAAAAAAAATGAAAAATCGCCCAAAATTTCAAAATGAAAAATCACCCAAAAAAAAAATTAAAAATCGCCCAAAAAAATATGAAATATCGCCCAAAATTAAAAACACAAAAAAAAATATTTAAAAAGTATAGTAATTTAATTTTTATATTGAAAAAAAGGAAAACTTACAGAAAAGCATAAATAGTCTTCGTTTCTTACTGCAATTGCAATAAAAGTATGAATAAAAGGCAATATTTTCCATCTGCCAAAGATTTTGATAATTATCATAGATGCAAAAAAAAATTTTTAAACATATAATATAGGGAACAAATCTAGTTTAGCCAAGTAGGTTAAAATGAAAAAAGAAATAGCCTATCTTATAGAAAATTGAAATATAAGAAGAAAATATGAATTACAAAGTTGGCGGCAACCCATATTTTCCGAGTTATGGGCCTCTTAAGTTTTCATATAAAACTGTGTTTATACGAAGAAATTTAGTTTTAATTAGTCAAGATTGTCTGTATAGCCGGTCTTCGGCCGGTCTTAAGAATTTTCTCCTATACATGTAGAATAGTGGCTTCGCTGCATAAAGATTGTCTACATAGCCGGCCTTAGGCCGGGCTTAAGCATTTTCTTCTCTATGTATGTAGAATAGTGGCTTCGCTGATTAAAGATTTCCTGCACGGCCGGCCTTCGGCCGGCCTTAAGGGTTTTCTCCTCTATGTATGTCGAATAGCGGCTTCGCTGAGTAAAGCGCTTCTGCACAGCCGGCCTTCGGCCGGGCTTAAGGGTTTTCTCCTTTATTTATGTCGAATAGCGGCTTCGCTGAGTAAAGCCTTTCTGCACAGCCGGCCTTCGGCTGGGCTTAAAGATTTTCTCCTCTATGTATGTCAAATAGCGGCTTCGCTGAGTAAAGATGTTCTGCTTAGCCGGCTTTGAAAAGTTTATTCTCTATGGATGTTGAATTATGACCACATTCGTGTGAAAATATTACGTATCACAATTTTGTACTAGAACTTAAGAGGTCCATAACTCGGAAACTAAGGCTCGCCACCAATTTTTTTTTCTTATTTTTTAGTTTTCTATCGGATAGGGTTTTTTTCCTATTTTTTTAGAATGTGATGCGTAATCAAAGTTTTATATGACAACTTCAGAGGCACATAACTCGGAAAATATAGGTTGCTGCCAACTTTTTATTATATATTTTCTTCTTATTTTTTAATTTTCTATAAGATAGGAAACTTTTTTTTCCTTTGGACCTACTTGGCTAAACTAGATTTAAGCCTAATACAGTAATGATTATTTATCGAAGGCCGGAAATTTAAAACGTCAAGGAAAGCGCAGCTCAAAATTTTACATATCTCATATAGTCTAAAAACTCCGTCCGCCAAAACCGCGTTTCAAATTAAATATTCCAAAGGCAAGTAATGTAAAAAATTGTCGTAAGCGAAGCAGAGATTTGATATACTATGGAGTTTAAAATCCTTCCGGCCGGCCGAAGGCCGGCTACTCGAAAAGTCGTCGAAAACACGTACCAAATAAACCATTCCGAAGACTCCTAATATTCAATGCATAATTTGGGAAGAGCTTTCGACGACTTCCCGTGTAGCCGGCCTTCGGCCGGGCGGAAGCATTTGGCATGTCGAATCTCGGCTTCGCTTACGACAATTTTCAGTATTAATAACCTTCGAAATGCTTAATTTGGGACGCACTTTCGACGACTTGTCGTGTAGCCGGCCTGGGCTTAGGGCTAAGGGAACCAAATATTTGATAAGCTCGACCGAAAGCCGTTTAAGTGGAAAATTGTCACAAGCGATAAAAACAATTATATCTAAAGGATTAAATTGTAACTATTTCTTGTAGCTTTGTTTTAAAAAATTAATTAATTTGACATTTATGACTAAAAAACTTAAAAATTTAATTTACTTAAGTTTACTTGTTAAAAAGTTTTATTACAATTTTTGTAGTAAGCTTAGGTTGTGTTGTAAAAATTATTCATTTAACATTCACAAAGTTTTCAATTTTCTGTCGTAAAACAATCAAATACTTGTGCTTAAGATTTTATTTAAAAAACTTGCGAAATGGAAAATTTAGATTTTGAATATGTTAGTGGCAAAAAAGTTAATAGCAAATTAATTTATTTGTGTAGTGAAAAAATGCTTTATAAAAAAAATCTAAAACTGAAAAAAAAGTGTATTATACATGTTATACGGATAATTGTAATTCGCGTATTGAGTACGGAATTATACACAATTCGGTAGTAAAATCCAAAAAAGGCTTTGGACACAATCACTCCAATCACGAGTCGTTATTCAATGAGTTAAAGGCTATTCAAGATATAAAAGAAACCTGTATTAACAACTCTGTTTCAGTTGGTTCGGTCAATACTGCAAGTGTCGTCAAGTTGGCTTTTGATTACGTCTGTTCCAAGTAAGTTTTGCGAATTATTTTTATTTATTATCTTTATTGATATAAATTGTCATTATTAAAAATAGCAGTCAAGAAGCAACAACCAGCTTGAGCTATCCAAAAATTCAACGCGGGTTACAATATCTTGCCGCAAAGACTTTTATTAAAACTCCAACCACGCCTAATTCAATAGTAGAGGCGTTTAATTTACAAGATGTTTGGCAAAAATATGGAGTCAGTAAACACGATGATACTCCATGTCAATTCTTTAAAGCTTGTATTCAAGAAGACGATATAAGCTTTTGTATTTTTTTCTCAGAAAATATAGCTAACTTAATTAACGCAAACATTAAACCCGAACAGAGGATGTATTTAATGGACGGTACATTTAAAATCGTACCGATGGGAGCTTTCAAACAGTTTTTAATTATTTATATTGATTATTTCGGTCAAAAGGTAGGTAGAGTAATTTCCTTTCGGTAAAAATTCGTATCTAATGATGTTTTTTATGGTTATGTTGGATTATGGTTATGTTTTGGATTTTTTATGCTTATATTGAATCTCACAAAAATGCCTTTAATCAATACTTTATTTTTATTTCCAGATGTACCCTTTCATTTTTGTTTTAATGAATAAAAAAAATGAAAAAGCTTACGACCAACTAATCGAATATATTAATAATAATATATTTAATTTAAGAGCGAAAAGTTTTTTAACCGATTTTGAAAAGGCTCTACAAAATTCTTTAAGAAAAAATTTCCCAAACGCCAATGTACATGGTTGCTGGTTTCATTTCTGTCAAGCAATAAGACGCAATATTTCGTCAAAATTTAGAATTCTTGCGGAATTTATCAGAACGAATAAAAAAGCGTCTGAAATTTATCACAAAATTTTGTGTTTACCATTGCTACCGGCAAAAACTATAGCTGCTTCATTCTTACTTTTAAAGCAAGATATATGCTGTTTCGATACAGAGCAGAAGTTTAAACCATTCGTTGATTACTTTACTAAGCAATGGATAGAAAAGGTATGGATGGTAAAAAATTTCGATCTTAAAATTAAATAATTTTTACACAACAGGTTAAGCCAGAAAATTTTTCTGTTTATAAACTTACAACAAGATCCTCATCTGCAATTGAAGCCTACAACGGAGTTTTAGGACGTATTATTCAAAAACGTGGAAATTTTTTCAAATTTGTTGGAGTTCTTCGGGATGAAGAATATACCAAAAGTAGAGAGTTCAAAATGTTATTAGATAGTGGTGGAATTTCAGGTACAAAGAGGATTAGACGGCATGATGCCGATAAAGCCCAAAAAATTGAAGAAGCAACAAAAGCTTTGGAAAGCGGAGATATAACAACAAAAATGTTTTTGAATCGGATGATTTACTCAAAAAACGATATTTGCACAGATTGGGAGCCTTATGAAGATATATTTGAGAGTTATCTATCTGATCCCGATTCTGATGATGATATAATAGCAGAGACAAATAATGAAGAAAGTGATGAATCTGCACCTGCTAAGTGCATTATATGTTTAGAAAAGTATCCAAATGTCGTATTTTTACCATGCAAGCACTTGAAGTGTTGTCAGGAATGTGTAATAAAACTGCAAGCTCAAAGCATAGCCGATGGAGTCGATCAATATTTATGTCCATATTGCCGCGAAACAGTAAACGACACACTTGACATTTATACTTAATTATTTATTAATAAAATATAATATATGCATTTCAAATAAAACTGATCTTTTATTTCAAAATTTTAATGAATAGATTCGCTTTCAATGATATTTCATATTCCTCACTTTTAACGAGTTTCTGTACAACCAGCTTTCAGCCGGAAAGGTTTCAAATTTTATGGTATGTCAGATCTCGGCTTCGCTTACGAAAAATTTCAATATTAATAACAGCCTTCGGAATGCTTAATTTGGGAAGTAATTTTTTCCGAATTTTCGCCATTATCGCGATTTTTACAGAATTTTTGCGTTTCTTACAGTTTTAGCAATGTTTAATCAATATTAGTTATGGTTTGTCTAAAATTTAGCAATTTTTCGCGAAAAATTTAAACACAAACTTTTGAATAAAATTTGTGCTACATTTTTCATTGAAACGTTTTATAAAATTTGTTTTTCATAAGCGAAGCCGAGATTTGACATACCATAGAGTTTAAAATTCTTCCGTCCGGGCGAAGGCCGGCTACACGAAACGGCTTTACTCAGCGAAGCCGCTATTCGACATACATAGAGGAGAAAATCCTTAAGCCCGGCCGAAGGCCGGCTGTGCAGAAGAGATTTACTCAGCGAAGCCGCTATTCGACATACATAGAGGAGAAAACCCTTAAGCCCGGCCGAAGGCCGGCTGTGCAGAAAAGATTTACTCAGCGAAGCCGCTATTCGACATACATACATAGAGGAGAAAACCCTTAAGCCCGGCCGAAGGCCGGCTGTGCATGGAATCTTTAATCAGTGAAGCCACTATTCTACATACATATAAAAGAAAGTCCGTGTAATTGTCGTAAGCGACACCCACACTTGATATACCGTAGAGTTTCTACCGAAAAGTCGTCGAAAGCACGTACCAAATTAAGCATTCCGAAGACTCCTGATATTCAAAGTTTTCGTAAGCTAAGCCGAGATTTGACATACCATAGAGTTTAAAATGCTTCCGTCCGGCCGAAGGCCGTCTACACGAAAAGTCGTCAAAAGCGTATCTCAAGTTAAACATTCCCGCTAATATAGAAAATTATTATAAACGAAGCTGAGGTTTGACATACCATAGAGTTGAAAATCTTTTGTGCAGTTGGAATCAAATATAGGCTCCGCTTACGACGGTTCTTAATATTAGTAGCCTTCGGAACGCTTAATTTGGGACTTGCTTTTGACGATTTTGCGTGTTGCCGGCCTTCGGCTGGGTCGAAGGATTTTAAACTCTGTGGTATGTCAAATCTCGGCTTCGCTTACGACAATTTTCAATATTAGTAATTATCGTAAGCGAAACCCAGATTTGATATACCATAGAGTTTCCACCCGGCCGAAGGCCGTCTACACGAAAAGTCGTCGAAAACACGTACAAAATTAAGCATTCCGAAGGCAACTTATATTGAAAATTGTCGTAAGCGAAGCAAAGACTTGATTCCATCTGCACGAAGGATTTTAAACTGTATGGTATGTCAAATATCCGCTTCGTGTTTGAAATTTTCTGATATTACTGAACCTTGGAGTGTTTAACTTGTGAAACGCTTTCGAAGATTTGCCGTATAGCCGGCCTTTGATCGGGCGGAATGATTTTGAACTCTCTGGTATGTTAAATCTCGGCTTCGCTTGCGACAATTTTCAATATTAGTAGCCTTCGGAATGCTTAATTTGGTACGTGCTTTCGACTACTTGCTGTGTAGCCGGCCTTCGGCCGGGTGGAATAATTTTCAACTCTATGGTATGTCAAATATCGGCTTCGCTTACAACAATTTTCTAAACAACTTGTACTGCTATACAAGCCAAATAATGGTGGAGATGGATCACATTGGAAACACTCAATTATTTTCTACAATATATATTTTAAATTCTATATTCTATATTCGAGTTTGATGATTTTGATTTTTTTGGGTGTAAAATTTTGGGCGATTTTTCATATGAAAAATAACTTAAAATTTGTATGAAAATATTTTTGGGCGATTTTTCATTTTTATTTTTGGGCGATTTAGTTTTGGGCGACTTTTCATGGAAACATATTTCATATGAAAAATCGCCCAAAATTTCAAAATGAAAAATCACCCAAAAAAAATGAAATATCGCCCAAAATTTTTGGGCGATTTTTCATATGAAAAATCACCCAAAATTTGTATGAAAAAATTTTGGGCGATTTTTCATTTTTATTTTTGGGCGATTTGGTTTTGGGCGATTTTTCATGGAGCCCAAAAAATCTATTACACTTACTTCTCAATATTAGGGCCTAACCTAAAGAGGAAAAAAGCAACATGTTATAGCTAACTATTTTAACAAACAATTCTAACTTAAAACAGAAACTTTGTATTTATTAACACCTTATAGTGCGTTTCCATATACGCGTTTTTGGCCAAAATATGAGTTTTGCGCAAAATACGTGTTTTCCTACATGTTTTCCCATACAATTGTCATGTGATCAAACCACCTCAAAAAGCGTGTTTTGCTCCAAATTATGTCGAAATTTGTCTATGCAACACTGTGTTGCCTCTATGATACAAATGCAACTTTGGGTCATCCATTTACTGCGATTGACAAGTGCGAAAAAAATTACACTGTTCTGCGGTCACATAAGGAAAGAAAGACGGCACGCATTTTATTTCCGAAGAAGAATGTAAACAAAACAATAAAAATGTCAAACTTATTACGAAAATTCGAACTTAAAAACACTTAACGCATTATGGAAACGTTTCGACATATTTTGCTCAAAACGGCATGTTTTGCTCATAATGGAAACGTACTATTATACACATAATAAATACATTTGAAAAATAAGATACAAATAAAACTAAAATTTGAGGATTATGTTGGACAAAAATTAGTAAGCTAACATTTATCATAGAAAATGCTGTAAATTACTAAAAACCCAAATATTAACCAAAATACTCCAATCATGCATTACAACAACTTGCAAATCGAATCCAAAGACAACAAGCAGAAGGCCTTCAGCATCGTTGGAATCGAGACCCTGTTTTGGTCTTGCTATTGATTTTTTTTACAACAAAGAAATTTTATTGCATTTTGCTTCTTTGAAAGTTTATACTTATGTAAATACTATAGAGCTTCATGGATGTCAATGAAACAGAAAAATTTGCATTCATTCTCTGTGACTATTGATTGCTAACTCTCTTATGCTTGTGAATACTAGGAATTTAGCGAATACCGATACCGATATATCGGCGATACTTCAGATTTTCCGATACATCGGTATCGGCGATACTTTAAACATTTTTTCAGAATTTTTTTCTGACAAATTATTTATTTTTTGCTAATTTTACCATGAACTAAATTCATTTTTTTTATTTTTTAAATCTTATAATATCAATTTTATAAATATTTTATGCTGTTATTTTGTAAAAAAGTTATTTATTTTTTCTAATTTTACCATGAATTCAAATACAATTCGTTGTTTTAAAAAAATCCACTCCAAAGAAGTCATGAAATGTAGAATTCGCGATTCGGAAGTATTGTCAATTTGGCTCATTTCTAATTAGTTTTACATATCCTTGCCATTGCAAGAAGTTCTGTTTTTCGATTAACAATCACCGAATTGGAAGCGATGCTAGGACAAATTTCTTTTTCGGTGTTCTATAATGATTTTTCCTCAAGGAAAAAGGATAAAAACTTACCCATTTTCGCAATTTTTTATGCGAATTTAAACTCAAAACTGTATTTTCGTGTAAATTTAAGTGAATAAATATAAACTTTTAGAAGACTTTTAATAATTAAGCTATTAAGTTATTTAGAAGAATATTAGTCTGTTAAGAAAATCGATTTTTTAAAAAGCATGGCGAGTATTTCTTAAAATTTTAGAGGAACTAAAAATTTTTTCTTGCTTTTCTACTAATTATCTGCATATTTTTAATATAGATTTTTTGGAAGCAAAGAAAATGTAGCTCCTTAAATATTACTTCCAATTTTTTATACTGAGTTAATATCAATTTTAAATATTAATAATCTCTTACACTGTAATTTTGGAAAAAAAAATTGCACTTGAGTTTTTTTTTTGTTAATCTAAACTTGAACTCAATTTCAATATTCGTATCGGTATCGGCGATATTTATTTTTAAGTATCGGTATCGGATCGGCAAAACGGCGTATCGTTACATCCCTAGTGAATACGTTAACTAGAGGGCTGCAAAGTGTACTGAAATGTATTCGTAGAATGTACTCGTATGAATTCCGTGTGTGCATAGATGTATGTTATTATATATATATACTTATGTATACATGCATGTATATGTATGTGTGTACATACATAGCCACGACCAAATATACTTATATACATACATATATACACACTTTTATACAAAAAAACACACATGCATATACACAAAAAGATACATACGAGTACTTTCGAGTATATCATGCAGCCCTCTAACGTTAACATGTGTGTCTCACTATGTATGACGCCGTCTATTCGCCTATTCACCATTTATGCATTCATTAAAATGTTGGTTGTTAAATATGAACACACAACAATGGATCAAAATAGCAATGAATGATACACACCCACAGTCTGCATTCACTGTTAATTTTTGTTAGCTCATGGTTGCTCGATGACCATGTGTATTTCTTTAATATTGTTATCAGCGTTACCGTTTTGTTTTTATTTTCCTGTAATATGAGAATGTAATTTGAGTTATTTTTTGTGAACAATAAAAACGAAAACTATTTTAAAAATTGTTTATATTAAATTTATTAATATCTTAAAAAATTCTTGTTAAAAATAAGAAAAAATAAATAAATTAATATACAAATTATTCAAAAGTGCATAGCACTGAAAATTCAATCTCTGATGGTTGTAGTCATAGTTGCCAGATGAAATAGGGATAAATTAGTCAAATTTCGAGAAAAAATCGTAAAAAACGTCAAAATAATTTTCGCAAATCGTCAAAAAATCGTCAATATTTAAAAAACATTTTTCGGGGTTAATAACACAAATTTTGTATGGAAATCTACTTTATAAGCAGAATAATAATGTATTATGAATAAACATAACCAATAAATTCAGTTTTTACATAAAATAAAATAAATTCTTATTAATAAAGAGATCAACTGTTGTTTTAACTGAATAAACAGTATAATCTCACGTTTAGTGTATTTGTTTAGAAAAATAATATACATACATACACATTAATTAAAATACTTTTGAGAGGCTTAGTGCAATAACTCCTTAAGCCACAAAAAGAAAATATCGAATAAATCGACTTTAAAGAAAAGTATTTGCAAATACTAGAATTTAACAAAAATTTTCTCTAGAATGCAATGCTATGGTACCTAGCAAAAGAATGAGCACATAAAACCAAATTTTAATGTCATGTGGCTTACCGATTTAAAAAACTATTCAGATACAAATCTTATAATCTAAACCAAAGTTATAACTGCTAAAAAGCTAATAACAGCTAAACTTTTTAAAACTTTAAATACATTTCGCCAAGCTTCGCTTTTTTGAGATATGAGATACCAATATATTTGAAAAACTTAGGATAGTGGAGTTCAGCGTTTTTATGATATACAACAGCAAAATGCAAAAGAATTCATAAAAAAGCTATGATAATTTGCATTTGCGCTTTCGCAAGACTATTTGCATCAAACACTGAACTCCGTTAATTTCTTTGTAAATATTTGAGCATTGCCTTCTACATAGTGTTTAAAATTTTCTATATATGATATACATCCCTATAATATGTATGTATGTTGATAAATTACACTATGGAAAATTTTTGGGATTATTGTCTGGGGGGTGAGAAATTCCAAGTCAGGGTGATGGTACTAGGTCAGTATAGTAAAACCCTCAAAGGGTTTGGCGTTCGTATGTGTCAGTTTTTTTATGACCTTTTAAATTTTTTCCTTATCTTGATGTTTTTTCGCTTAGTTGTAACATTTTGGCATAAACGTAGTTTAACATAACTCGAGAACCACTTGTCCGATTTTGCTAAAACAAACTCAAAATTTCTTTAATCCGTTTATATAACGTTTTTCTTTATAATCAACAGTTTTGCCGGTAAAAATAAATTTGTGGAGAAAAAAAAATATTTTTTTGCCTAAAAATTAAATTTTTTTTTTAATTCATAAAAAATCCAAAACAGAAAAAAGGATCAAGTGTTATTAATTTCGTGTAAAGTCACATAACCTATAAACAAAATGCGACATAGATCATAGAAATCGATTAACGCGTTCTGCTTTTATTTACAATTAAGTGAAGCTATCCCATTTTGACAAGAATATTGATATTTGTTTTTATTCAAAAAGTGTCATTTATCGCCTTTTTTATAAATTTTCCCCAATAACTCCAGACTTCTGGCCATAAACCACTAAAAAAATTAAGTAAACATTTTTATAATTTTTTATTTTTATTTTATTTATTTATTTTTATTTATTTTAATAAAAATTGCCTAGACTTTTTCGATGGTGGTTGTTCGGGACTAGTGGCATTGCATTCATCGCTATCATCAGTTTCTGAACCACACATAATGTCAATGTGTGACTCCACTGTTGGCCCTTCTGCATCTCCTGAAAATTCTTTATCATCAAGATCATCCTTGTCTTGCCACACAAGCTTACTCCACCAGCAAATTTCCGCAATTATTGCACTCGCCGACTTTTTGTCTCTATATCTGTAAGTTTTTGTTTTATTAAAATGAGTTTGAAAAAATAAAAAATCAGTATTACCTCATTTCAAATGGCATAGCAACTTGATGATAGCGTTCACCTTGTTCATCAGATTCGGTAGCCAATTGTTTGCTGAAGTAGTCCAGATGATGATGTAAATAATGGATTTTCAAGGACATGTGGACACCAATTTCCGAGAATGCTCTTAACATCCTTGCGACAGAAACATCGTAGTTGTTAGAACGATGCTTTCCCAGCAAGCCTTCTATTACCTCTTTGATTGCCTGCCATGCATTCAATTCAGCGTCAATCAAAATATTGTTGAATGCGTCACTTTTAATCAGCTTTCGTATATCTGGACCATTTAGTACGCCTGATTGGAAAAAATTAATTTGTTAAGATGGAAAATCATGGGAAATGAATGTGATATTATAACTTACCTTCTTTAATTTTACTTTCGCTGAGTCTCGGGTAAATTAGTTTCAAACACAAGAAAACTTCATCTCTTTTGGCGACAGTTTTGATAAAATTCTTAACAATTCCAAGTTTAATATGCAGTGGAGGCAGCAATATCTTCTCCTTCGGCACTAGAGGCTCACGAATAATATTGGCCGTTTGTAACCTGCTGTGCTCTCTGAGTTTCCATCCGTGGCATGCATATTGGTCACCGGAAAATCGTGTGTCCGAATCGCACAAAAAGCACATATATTTTATATAGCCGCTTTGAAGACCGCAAAGCATTGCTACAACTTTTAAATCGCAGCATATGCGCCACATATGTTTGGCGTAGTTAACCATTTTTAAAATATTTTCCAGTGCATCATATGTTTCTTTCGTTTCTGTACTATAGGCGATTGGAACTGAAGGTTTTTTATTGGTCTTGTGCAGTAAAACCGCCTTCAAGCTGAGTTTTGAACTGTCAATAAATAATCTCCAGTCATCTGCTTCATATTTTATTTCCATTGCGTCCATCAATTTTCCTACATCCGGGCAATATGCAGAAATTTTTTCATCATTCACAAGGAATAAACTTTGGAGTGTTGCCTGACGACTTCGATAAGCTGTGACTTTCATACCGGGTGCCAACAAATTGTTTGATTTCAAAATGGAAGCCAGCTCTTCCGATTTATGCTGTGTTAATTCCAACTTGGCAACAATTGAATCAAGCTTATTTTGATTTATTAAAATTGGCACATTGGATACTAATGGCTCATATGGGGGATCATCACGTGCATGATATGTCGGAGCAGTCGTAGAAGAGAAAATATCTGGGCTAGAAGCTTTTGGTACAGGAATGTGGTCCGAGTGAGGCAATGGTGTTGCGGCACTTGCAACACCAACGTAATTATACGATTTTCTTATCCTTTTTGCGGCTCCTTTATTCGCACATGCATAGCAATTCAATGGATTGTGACCTTCGCCAGGATTAGTCCAAGTCCTTGGGATACCGAATGGCATACTTTCACGTCTTCTATTTTTCCAATCCATTAGACGGTTGTAGCAGCTTTTACACACTATATTTGGAACCCAATTTTCGTTCACTATAACATTTTGGTTGAAGTACATCTCGTATGTTTGAACAAAATCAGTACTGAAATTTCCACTTTTTTTATGTGTTGAGACATATTGACCACAGCAGTAGCAAAAGCTTTTTATATCTGGCTTGCACAGTTCCATATTCTGTTCTCTTTTGTTCACTTTTAAAAAACTGGAGAAAAATCACTTTTACTGTTCGCGTTCGTCGGCACTTGTTGAATGACAAAAATCACAGAACCAGTGTGAGAAAGAGAAAATGTATAATGACAATGCATGTTTTATGTGAACATTACAGAACCAGTGTTGCCACATCAATATTTCTCTTTTAGTACAGTAGAAAAAAATAAGAGAGTTCGGTTTGTGAGTGTCAATGTTTTCTCCAAATAATGTTGTGCATATCTGGAGCAAATTTTTGAAACTCATACATTTACCTAATTGTGAATAAATGAGAAACGCGTGCATCGATTTTCATGATCTATCCCTTTTTTTGCTCATGAGCTATGTGACTTTACGCGAAAGTAATTAGTTTTGGCACTTTTTCCATTTTGGATTTTTTATGAATTTAAAAAAAAATATTTAAATTTTTAGGCAAAAAATACTTCTTTCCCTTCATACATTCATTTTTAACTTCGAAAGTGTTGCACATATAGGAAAACGGTATAGAAACAGATTAGAGAAATTGTAATTCTTAATTTTTTTGAGTTTGTTTTAGCAAAATCGGACAAGTGGTTCTCGAGTTATGTTAAACTACGTTTTTGCCAAAATGTTACAACTAAGCGAAAAAACATCAAGATAAGGAAAAAATTTAAAAGGTCATAAAAAAACTGACACATACGAACGCCAAACCCTTTGAGGGTTTTACTATACTGACCTAGTACCATCACCCTGACTTGGAATTTCTCACCCCCCAGATTGGCTGTTGTACTGTGTTATGGAGAGGAAGAGGTTTAATTAAACTCTGTAATACTAAAAATATCAACATAAAAATAGTTCTTTTACCCTTTACTTTTCTTACATATTGTAGCAAAAGCTGCGAAATTCTCATCAAAGTTCAAATTTCTTTTAAAAGTTCTAAAAAATAGTGTCAACTTATAATTCTTAAAAATCGTCAAATTTAAGGTAAAAATCGTCCATGCGTTAAAATGCCATTTTTGACACCCTAAATCGTCAAAATGACGATAAATCGTCAAATCTGGCAACAGTGGTTGTAGTATATTCTCATTTATCAGAAGTAGGTCCGTAACTGTTACATTTAATTTTGGAAATTTCAGAATTTATTTCGTTAATATGAAATGCATAAAGACTGTTTATATTTCTCGAGATTGTCGTTGGATTCGGGACTAGTGTTTCAATCTTCACATTACTTCCAAAAATGGCTCCAACAGGCACGAAAAAGCTAGCCAATTTTTTCAGCCCAGCATCAGCCTTTATGTTAAATGGCCAGCAATTAAAAACGCTCCATTCAGGCATTATCTTTGTACACTTTTTCTTTGTCCCCAAATCGGCATCTAGCTCCTCATTAGCCTAACGTTTAGCGTTAGCAACCAAATAACATTTATGACGAACAACATTTTACGTACTTTTCCCAAATTTGTATATGTTAAAGCATTTTTTGCATGCAACTTTAATTTGTGTTTCCTGCCCATTAGAATTTACAATAGAACAAAAGATTTCCCAAACTTTGCTTTTCTTTCTTTTTGATTAAATTTTAATTCACCAGTTAGCAATTTTGATTTTATTATTGCAATATCAACGCCATGCGTTAAGTCTGCTATTGAGATCTGCAACATAATTACCAATTAATTAAGTTAACAAAACATTTAAATTAAATGAAATGTGTTAAACAAATATTACTTAACACAATACATTTTAAATTTGTACCCAACGAAATTTACACAGATTTTATAGATATTATGGTGACGATGCAGTAAATAATCGATATATAAATATCGATCCTTTGCTGCAACGACTAGAGATGGGCGCGTGTCGAAATTTTCTAACACGACACAACCCGAACACGAATGCCGGATGTCCAACACGTACGAAACACGCACGCCCAAAATTTTCAAAACACGAACACGACACAACACGCACGAAATCAAATCCAAAAACAAAAATAAAAATTTTTTATATTCAAAGACATATTTTTCTTCTATTTTAACGTTTCATGTTCTAGTCAGTGTTCGAAAATTTACCTTATATAATGTACTTTAATGTTCTGTACGGTAGAATATTGTAATCAGTGTTGCCAGAAAAGTTTTGCCCCATGTCCCCAACTTAAAGAATGATGTCCCCAAAGGTCCCCATTTAAAAGTGAAAATCCCCAATTTTGTCCCCAAAAAATATTTTTATAATAAGCACTATCATTCAATAAAAATAAATATTTTTAAGACTTCTGTGTATTTAATTACGTCTAAATAATAGTATTATTTTGATTTAGCCATTAAGGTGACCCTTATTTAAAAAAAGTCGATTTCTCCCAGTCTCAACCCCCAGTTTTGTGGGAACTGATAAGAAATGATGCTGTCAAATTTTCAAGTCCATCGGTTTGGGGCAAGACGTGCCGCTAGCAAAAACCATAAAATTTACTTTTCTTGCCTCATAACTTCAAAAATATTCCCCCTTATCGTAGTTGGCGAGTTTGTATCGAAAATGAATCCTTTGGTACTAGATTAAAGAAAAATTTTGCTTGTTTTCTTTAATCTAATACAAATTGTCGAATTTGAAGTAGAAAAACGCCAGCCACGATAAGCCCCATTAATTCCACAAAAAAGTTTTTTATAAAGAAAGTGTTGCTTGTGAAGTTTGCAACGTTTCATATCCCAACAAATATTCTCTAAATCTAATAGTTATCAAAATATATATAAACTTGTCATGCATCATTAGGTTATTTCAATGCTTCATTCGTCCTTCCAGTTCATGAAAACTAAAAACACAAATCTATAAGGTTTTGGAATGTAGCAATTGAAAGAGGTTTCTTATGTAATTTGGGGCGCTGAATTTTTGGTTATAGTTTTCGAGATATACGCTTTTTTCAAAAATGAAATGTTAACATAACTGGATAGTGGGTTGTCCTATTGAATTAAAATAGAAAACCAAAATTCGAAAATAATATTATTTTTAAGTCGCACCAATATTGTTTTTAATTAGCTCAGAAGTTTCGGAGATATCGTGGAACTTCTGCCAAAAAAAATATTTATATAAAAATTTTTGTTTTTCAATCATTCAGAAAAAAATAAAAGAAAACAAATATTTCAGTGTGCAGCCCAGGTGTGTACTGAAGCAGATTAAGGCTACGCTAAAGCACATTATTCTGCTCGGTGATGGGCTATATACTTCGTTTGGAGTCATCAGGACTCCTCCAAGAAACTTCAATCTGTGAGCCATTACAACCGGACAATCGCGGAGGTTCCGGTGCCTCTTCTCTCTTGGTAAGACAGTCAACCCGCTTATCCAACTCTGCCTTCATAGCCAGGCACGCCGCATAACGTCAGTTTATTATGAGCGTCAAGTTCATTAAGATACGTTGGCTACACGTAACTGATTTTAACAACTTTTCAGTTGAAGAAATTACATAATAATTGCGGGGCTGAGAAACAAGGAGGTACAAGTGCTAAAACTAAAAAAGTAGTTAATTGTAGAAATCAACACTTAATACTAATATCTATCACACTAAAAAAATCAGACATGCATGTTAACCTAAAAAACTGTAATTACTCTTTCTATATTTTGCTTCTCAGTCCCTTATACTATATTCACACTGCTATAGTTTAACGTCTTTATAGTGAATATAGTATAATTAATAACTAACTCCGAAATTAAATATGTAAATGAAAATTAATTAGGATATAATATTGACTTATTTCGGCTTTCTTAATTTAAGGATAGGAATGTTTCTTAGCGATTATATGTAACACTTTTTCTGCATTTCCTGATGTTAACATATCGTCTCTACCATGTCTAAGCAATACTCTATGATAAATTCAGCATTTTGCAGCAAAGCGTATCATACAAATTAGAGGAGTACGATCCGAATTTAAGAAGCGCATTTTGTACATTCGATAGTTTAACATGGTGGGACAATATGACTATCGAAATGTAACAAATTTTAATCGTATCTTTCAAGCATTTCTTTTACTAGTACAGCTAAATACATATTGTAAGCAAATTGCTTTAAACTCCTTTTGGTTCGGAAGAGGTAATAGTTCTAATTCCTCTGAACATCCAGCCGGGTGTCGGACACACGTTCAATTTATATCGTGATGCATTCCACCAAATCAAATTCATGAATTGAAACACTATTTTAAAATAATTGAAATACGTTCTACAAGTAGAAAATAATTAATGTTTATTGAAATTTCTTATAATGAAAATCCCCAAATCCCTTCCCACGAAAATCTGTTCAAAAAAAGAAGTTGAAATCCCCAATTTGGGGACAAATACCCTCATCTGGCTACACTGATTGTAATACACAAACGCAAATAGTGATTGTGTAGGAAATACATAAAAAAGAAGACGGTATTTCTGTTAGTGATCTTGTACCCAACGAAAATACTGTTTTTAACAAACTCAATATAAAGATAAGAACATTTAATAGTGTTGTGTTTTTCATTGAAAAACAGTACACTTCGCTGTGTTCGGCACAGAACATTATTCTTAATGTATATTTTGTGTATTTAGCATTAGTATTCGCTTGGCTCTCGTGCATGTATACTTGAGTGCGTAGTTGTATATGATGAAAAAAAAAAACACAAGCTCAGTCGTATCTCTTATCGTTTAAAAAAAGACGATATTTGTTTATGTACTTGCGAACAGACAAATTTGTTGTATCGTTATTTTGTCGTGTTTTAAATGTCAATTTAATTAATACCAAGGCAAGGCGAATTAATACCAGGAGGCCTCGAGAGATCAGGTGACTAAGAATTTCCATGTTTGAACTGCCAATTGTATTAATATATCAGCTTTTTGACAGCCGAAATATACATAAATTCGCCGTGCAGAATTTATATTTGGGCTGTGAAAAATGCTGATACATTAACACAGTTGGCAGTTCAAATATGGTAAACAATTCGCAGTTACCTGATCTATCGAGGCCACCTAGTATTAATTCACCTTAATTTGATACCATGAAACGAAACCAGGTATGGGAACTTTAATTTGACGCGAAATAGAATAAATTTTTTTTTGCGACAAGCAATTTTGATTAAAATACTTTGAAAATTAAACTGAAATGAATCAGGTATATATTTATCATTAAGTAGAATGCATTTTCTGGTGTTACTTATCACATATATAAAAAATTTTTACAAATTAATCTAACAAATAGAATATTCTCAGACCTGGCCTCAATACAACTATTTGAAGAACATATAAAACTCAATCGTATAATTATAACGCACTTTTGTATGAAAGTTACCAACAACGAAAATACAATATTGTATAATTAGACGATTACACAACGCATACGACGTTAATACGAGCTTGTGAATTGAACAAATGTATGTAGTAAACAACCACTACAATTGTACTGTTTTTTGACAAAAAACAAAACGCTACATAATGTTTGTTACTTGCATTAAAAAATCGTTACGTGTTGTGTTCGGATTGTGTAAATACACACAAACACTAAAAAAATAGATATCGTTTCTGCTTGTGTATACAGGTCTCAAAATAACGTTCGGTTTATTTTCGAACACTGGTTCTAATTGTATATTTATTTACATATTTCTGTTGAAAAACAGTAACTTATCAAGATTTTTGCTCAATAGTCTTGTGCGGCAATCTTCTACGTTCATACATATTTTAATCTTAAAATCTTTTCGTGTTTTTTCGTGTCAAGTTTTCTCAATACGACACGACCCGAACACGTACGAAATCAGATTTTCTGTCACGAACACTTCGTGTTAAAAAAACACGACACGCGCCCATCTCTAGCAACAACATCATAACGCAAACAACTAATTTAACAGAAAATGCGTTTTAAGACTTCAGTTCACAAACAATTTAATGAAAAATGAAAATTTTTTTCATTTCAATATCAAAGAACCCTTAAGAAATGTATTATTTGACATATTGTCATAATTTTATTTTAAATGAAATTTATTTGCTGCTGTTTAAATGAATTTCTAATTGCATAAAGGTGTGGAAAACTAAAATAGATTCATATCGAATACAAATTATTTGCTGGGTTTTGTATAATTTTCAAAGCCTACTATGCTTATTTTTGAAAATCATTTACATATTAATAAATTCTTAAATGGTTTTTGAAAGTCTGTACATAAGATAAAGGTATTGTAAATCTTCAAAATTGTGTTTGAAGTCTACTGACGATTTGGTAAAGCACTAATGAAATGCATATAGACAATGCTTAAACACCAGCAAATAAATTTCATTTAAAATATAAATAGAACTCTATGTCAATCGATTTTGCATTATTAGGCCAAAAATAAAACTTTTTGCGTTATGCTAACAAACGTGCGATATATACATATCGATGAGCATACGTTGACAACAAATAATTGATTTTTACAACTCTTCAGTTGAAGAAAATACGCTATATATATAAATAAATAAAAATGGCTAAACTTAGCAAGAAAATGGCTAAATCGGTATGTACATTCTACATACTATTTCACAATTATGCGTTTTTAGCAGATTCTTCAGCAGTTTTGGATTTTCCTACATTGTATGGTCTCTTACAGTCTAATAACGTGTAGGTTTCTTAGAGGAAGCAAAACGCGCCAAAAGCCATATTAAACAAGAAATTTTTTAAACAATTTTCCACGAAAAAAAAAATTTTAATAATTTTGACAGGCACATACATGTATACATAGTGTATTTTTTCAGTTATTTTGTATGCAGTTTTTGGAATGGGTCATAAAAACAATTTCATTCATAATGACCATTATTGCGAAAATAATGTACATACATACATACATAAGTATGTTTTGAGTTTTTAATGCAGCTTTTGAAATGGGTTATAACAAAAACCATTTCATAATGAACATTAATTCGCACATACAATGACAAAAACAATTCATGCCTTCCAATTTGCCTTTCAAGAAATTGTTTTTGCAAATGTTTTCACCGAATGTATTAATTTTAATGCATTAAACACATTCACCACAGCAGGCTACACGATTACACGACTTCAAATGTCGCTAGCCTCATTTGTCGCCGTGTAGCCAGCTACTTAATTATTTTGAAAGCGGCAGACATCTTATCAGCTGACATTTTGTTGTAGAAGTACATATTTCAGTGGTGCCACTTTGAAATGTTTCACGTGTATAGAAATAAAAACGCTTATTCAAAATATACTTAGATGTCGCAAAATGTAAAAGCAAATAAATTTATTTGTTTAATATCTCGTTATTGTTATTGCACTTTTAATACTTAAAAATTTTATGTTCTCTTTGTTAAATCAAATATTATATTGACTGAAGGTACGGTCACACTTGTCAAATATTTACCCAAAAAAACGTAACCACTAATTTTGCCCAGGGTTAGTGTGATTTAACTTGGTTTTTATATCATAAAATAAAGTCAAATATGCCTGAGAATGCTATTTTTATATTATTTTTAATAAATGCGAACCGATATTTAAAAAATATTGAAATTAAAGAAAATGCAATTCTAGCTTGTCTGTTGGTCACGTTTTTTCGGCAAAAAATCATGACGCAGTAGCCTTTTTAAACCAGAGAATTTTAAAGGATTTTGTTTTGGAAGATCTCTCTTTGTTCTGGAGTTACGGGGTTCAAAACTTTAATTTCTTATTAGTCACA
Source organism: Panzeria rudis (assembly GCA_956483635.1). NCBI lineage: Eukaryota > Metazoa > Arthropoda > Insecta > Diptera > Tachinidae > Panzeria > Panzeria rudis. The sequence goes on along the minus strand of OY101451.1, from coordinate 46,477,711 downwards.
ACTTATAGAATTAAGAACAGATATAAGTGATATGGGTATCACGGTAAAGTTCTGTAAAACACCTTCCTACTGGTATATAAATTTCTGAAACCTATTAACCCATTGCGTGTGAAATGCAACTTAAAAATTTTGATATCTGACTTTTCAGGCAGAATCACCGTTATCTTAAAAACTAGTAGATACAACGATACACAACCATTATCCACTTTTATAGAGAATCTTCCATGCTTTTATTTGGTGTATTTTTTAAATCTGTCACCAATGAAATACGTAAGTCATGGTACTTTAAAAATGGTTTTATGAGTTAACTTATTTTTAAAATTTCATTTTTATAGTGCCATATAGGCGCCAAAAAATTCATACTAAAATAATTACGTTAAAAAGTGCTATTACCGCATAATTTTATTATTATTTTTAACAATGTTGGTATTCTTGACTTGTTTCAGAATTTTTTTATTAAGCTCCTAATTATTTAATATATCTCATTATAGCAGCGCTAATTTCTTCATTGTAGCCCACAAAAATAGAAACTAACTTCGAGTATGATCGTGGAAAAGTACATAAACGAGACTTAAGCCAAAAACATACATGATTCCAGACATGTACATGTACTTAACTCAATATTATAGAAATACAATTATTTATTTTGACATCTATATAACAATATAAATTTAATTATTTAAAAACTCAATACATATATATTGTAACGAAATTTATTTGCTGGTGTTTAAGCATTGTCTACATGCAATATTTCATTGGTGCTTTACCAAATCGTCAGGAGACTTCAAACATAAGTTCGAACAGTTCAAACCCCTTTATCTTATGCACAAACTTTTAAAAACCATTTGAGAATTTACAAATAAATGATTTTCAAAAATAAGCATATCAGGTTTGGAACTTATACAAAACCCAGCAAATAATTTTGTTTTTATTCGATAATGCTTAAACACCAGCAAATAAATTTAATTTAAAATAAAATTATGACATTATGTCGAATAATAAATTTCTTAAATATATATTGTAACATTTAAATTTTTTAATTTTCATTTTTATTTTATAATAAAAAGTATTTCTAAGCACTCATTTGCTTTACATATTTTGTTATATTGTCAACACTGTTTTTGTTTTGTAGCCAACAAAAATAGAAATTAGTTTAATTTGACCACAGATCGCGTGATTTGACTACGCGACAAAAGTAAGCATGGACAACAATATGCAGCCGTGTAGCCGTGAAAATAATCATTTTCGTATACACACATGTATTCTATTTTTGATATTTTGTAGTCGGTATCTTGCTGTGGTGAATTTGTTTAATGCATAAGCTTAAGGCCATGTCAGATAAAACTTTTGCTTCGCGTTGCGTTACAGATTCGCTTTGACATCTAAGATGAAATGTACATACTTATACGAAACATGTCACATAAAGCACTTTTAACGCAGCGTGAAGCGAAAAGTTCGGCAACTCTCATCTTTTTGCTTGCTTTGACAATCAGCTGGAATAATTTTCTTTTATTATATTGCCAAACGAAACATATTGCACGTTTGAATCTGTTTTAATAAGAGGTAAATATGTATGTGGCATTTATTTATTTATAATAAATCGTAAAATAACATAATTGACTTTTATTTTTATAAAAAATATATATATAAATAGCAAAATTATCAACTACTTTTTTGGTAAACGATCAATGTGCGAGCAGAGGGCGAAGCCGATGTAAAATGGTGATCGGCGCCGGCTAAGAACAAATATAGTCGGCGGCTGCTATTAGCCGGCTAAGAGCCGAAAATTTTTCGCCGGCGGCGGCTACCCAAATTTATCGGCTAACGGTCGGCTAACAGAGTATTTCTTGCTTACTTACATACAAGCTATATTTACAACAGGTATACTCGGCCCAATTATAAATAAACTTGCCTTTCTAGACGATTTACTGCCTTATTTATAAAAATAATTTTCATAAGAAATTTTTTTCATATGTTCCAAAACCGAATTAAATATTTTTAAATGCGCATGTTAGTAAATATCCACTTTTTATTATAAAAAATCGGCTTAGCCGCTAGCCGATATTAGCCGCAATAATCGGCGGTGGCTAAGTGATTGTGAAAATCACCGGCGGCGGCTAATAGCCGGCTATTAGCCGACCGGCTTCGTGCTCTGTGCGCGAGTGCTGTCAAAGTTTTCATTGTGTCATACTCCTTTTGCTTTACACTTTTCTATCAAAGTTAGAAACGTCACGCAAAGCGACAAAGTTTTATCTGACACGGCCTTTAGTCTAGACGGTATGTTGAATCAGCAAATGTATGCTAACACTCATATGCTTTAAAATAACAACAAATGCGCCTGTCAGCATATTCAATATGCTAAGCGTCTACACAGTATGCTGAAAGTACCAAAGTAAAAAAGTCAACATATAACAGCAAATGATATGTCAACATATCAGTTAGCATACAATTTTTGCGTCTACATGATATGTTGAATTCCGTATTTTGATATACATATATGCAGAGTCGTGTAAACATTTGTTTATAAACTTCAAATAAATCTTACAATACTCTTTCTTTATTACTTATTTCTATCAATTATCGCTGTTATTGCAAAATTAATATTTTTAGTACGAAATAAATTTTTTAAAATAAAATATAATATCATCGATGTATATATCACTAGCGTTGTTCTGAAGAACGCAAAAAATTAGAAAATACGCGAAAAATTGCTAAAATGTGTTGAAGAAATGGCTTAAGTCAATAATACCAACGCTGTTGAAAATAATAATAATCATGAGGTAATAGCCCTTGTAAGACAAAAAATGTTTGTGCATTTTTTTCGGCGCTCTCATTTGGTTCCGGAGTTACGGGGTTCAAAACTTTTATTTTGAATTGGCCATAACTCCTACAATTCTTCATTGATAATCGATATGTATATCATTTTAAAGTGCTCTAAAACACTTTTCTACCGGTATATAAATTTTTGAAATCCATTAACCCATTGTGAGCCAAATACACTTTAAAGAAAAATTAACCCGACTTTTTACGTAAAAACACCGTTATCTCAAAAACTTACCCATATAACGGTACTTACCATGTATATAAATTTATAGAGAACTTTCTTGAAAGCTATCACTAATGAAATACGGAAGATATGCAACTTCAAAAATGAGTTTTCAAAAATATATATTTTTTCGAGGCAATCTCCATGTGTGCATTGGTATGTATGTATATGAAAAGTGCTGTTTGGTTTAGGAGATTCTAAAATGTATAAGAAGTTTTTTGCTAGGTAAAATATTTTTCCTCAGCGAAGCCACTATTCGACACACATAGAGGAGAAAATCTCTAAGCCCGTCCAAAGGCCGGTTAGTCAGACAATCTTTAATCAGCGAAACCACCATTCGACATACATAATGAAAATAAGTATATCAAATGAAAACTTGGAAGGTTCCCTACAAAATTATATATGTGCTTCAGTATCGATATATTGGTAATTTTTTCAGATAACGGTGTGTTTACGTAAAAAGTGGGGCTAAAAATTTTAGAACAGTATTTGGTTCAGAATGGGTTAACGGATATAAAATTGGATTGACGGACATAAACCAGTAGAAAGGTATTTTATAACGCTTTAAAATGATGTACATATCGTTTATATCCGTGCAGAATTGTAGGAGTTATGGCCAGTAAAATTTTTGAGCCCCGTAACTCCGGAACCAAAAGAGAGCGCAAAAAAAATTCACAAATATTGTTTGTCTAAAAAGTGCTATTACTTCATGATCTTTTTATTTTAATTTTCAACAGTGTTGGTATTCTGGATTTGTTCCGAAGAAATTACTAAGCTGCAAAGAATAAGCAAATCAAATAAGTCACGAAATTAGCGAAAATACGCAAGAAATTGATGACATCCCCGAAATTGTAATGTCCCGTGCCAAATCAGGCAACATAGTTAATATATAATATGAGAATTGAGCTGAAATATAAATTCTATATGCTATCAAATTTGTTATATGCTGAAAAGTTTGCGTGCGCTTTTCAACAAACAACATATCTGTCAGCATACGTAGTAAATTTGTTAAAACGTAAAAATATGGTGTCTACACGGTATGCTAAAATCGTGAACATACGTTTGTTGACAACGTTAAAAAATGAAGTGCGACAAGATACCGTCGAAGAATTAGAGTTGATTATGAGAATTAATAAACCAGGAAAAAACGGGGAAAATTTATGGGTATTTTCACATTATGTGACTTCGATTTAGGGAACTAAAATCGTTGCTGGATTTGTCCCAGGAGCAGAGTAGTTCCGACAGCCCATTTGTAAAAGGAACATGAAAATAAACACTTTAATGGACAAAATGCGCCATTCGTGCTAAAAATCTGCAAGGCCGTTCCCGAGAAAAGTGGATTTTTCCAAAATGGCCATAAACATCGTTGCTGGATTTTTCCCAAGAGCAGAGTAGCTCCTACAGCCCATTTGTAAAAGGAACATGAAAATAGACACTTTAATGGACAAAATGCGCCATTCGTGCTAAAAATCTGCAGAGCCGTTGTAACGTTGAAATAACAAAGCTATTTTCACGTTCATAATTTGTAGTTATAAGTGTAATACTAACAAAATAATAATAATAATAATAATAATAAAATAGCAGGAATAATAAGGAAGAATAATATGGTATAATAATAAAATAATATAATCCAATAAAATAATAATATAATATAAATCTAAGAGCTGCAGGGTAGTATGAATTATAAGAACTGCAGGGTATCTAGTTTTAACCTTTTCCGTAAATAACTCTCGTTTAGTTCATAAAATGTTTAGCATAAGTAGATTAGGTTGGCACACAATCTGGGGCGATTCATACAGGACAAGAATTTGCTCTCTGATTCTGAACAAGAATCGACTGGGATTTCCGTAGTAGAAAAGGCAGTCACCAATTTTTGCACTGCTCTTTGGCCTCGGCTAAAGAGGATCTATAAATTTTACACAGCGGCTTCGGCTGACTGTTCTCACAGCGGACTTCGGTCTGACTGTTCTCACAGCGACTTCGGTTGACTGTTCTCACAGCGGCTTCGGCTGACTGTTCTCACAGCGGACTTCGGTCTGACTGTTCTCACAGCGGCTTCGGCTGACTGTTCTCACAGCGGACTTCGGCCTGACTGTTCTCACAGCGACTTCGGTTGACTGTTCTCACAGCGGCTTCGGTTGACTGTTCTCACAGCGGCTTCGGCTGACTGTTCTCACAGCGGACTTCGGTCTGACTGTTCTCACAGCGACTTCGGTTGACTGTTCTCACAGCGGCTTCGGCTGACTGTTCTCACAACGGCTTCGGCTGACTGTTCTCACAGCGGACTTCGGTCTGACTGTTCTCACAGCGGCTTCGGCTGACTGTTCTCACAGCGGCTTAGGCTGACTGTTCTCACAGCGGACTTCGGTCTGACTGTTCTCACAGCGACTTCGGTTGACTGTTCTCACAGCGGCTTCGGCTGACTGTTCTCACAGCGGACTTCGGTCTGACTGTTCTCACAGCGACTTCGGTTGTCTGTTCTCACAGCGGCTTCGGCTGACTGTTCTCTAGGCTAAGTACCGATTGTAATATTGTAGGCATTAGTTTAAGAATGATTGTACGTATGTAACTTGAACCTGTTATTCGTCGCACTTGAAATCGTCGAACCAGCGATCATCGAACCGGGTGTCTCCGAACCTGTTATCCGCGAACCTGACATCTCCGAACCTGTTATCCCCGAACCTGATATCTCCGAACCTGTTATCACCGAACCCGTACACCTGCGATCCTGTAAAGCTGCCAACCTGTAAACTCCGATATTAAGGTGCATGCGAACCCAAATACTATTAGCCGATTTACTATTCCACGAACGAGCCGCTTGAAAATATACGACCCAAACCCGCCATATACGAGCCTAAAGCCCCGAACCTGAACCTATTGTTTACTAGCCTATCGCCTCAAGCTGTATGAACCGTGCCTGTCATAAACCGAATCTATCTGACGCCCGATTATGTTTAAGTTTTCATAGCTATCTTCGTATTAAATTAAACAACTAGATATAGAAGAAAGAATGTTCAATAAAAAGATTATTTTATTTTGCCCCCAGAAAGGGAAAATCAAAGGTCTTATTACTTAAGGTTTGTGGATCCGTAAGTAGACCCTGGACGCGACTAAGTTACCTCAGCCGACGACAAAATCCACGTTACAAATGGCGCCCGAGCAGGGACCCGATTCCGAATCGCAATGTGGGAAAAATTGCATCACCGCCAACGAGGGAGAATCGGCCCGAAACTACAAGGATAGCAATTATGATAACTTATCCCGAAGTGAGAAACACGATGACAATGCAATTGAATGGATTTACATACTACAACCGGATCAAGTCCTCGAGTTATGCAAGAAGGCTGACATACCCATTGTCGGTTATTCTGTGGAATATCTGCGAAAGCAACTGTTGGAAAATCTTCATTCAAAACGTTTCAGCGCAGCAACCGAGAATACAATTCGCGACTTAGGAAAGAAAATAAAATCTGCAGAGAAGGACGTCATTAATGAAGCTGAAGCATTTTTAGCAAAAGTAGAAGGAACAATAAAGTGCAGCATGTCCGCCACCGAAATTAGTACTTTAGTCTTAGACTGGAATTTAACATATTCGGGTGAAAGTGACCTCATAGACTTTCTAGAACACATTGAAGATTTAGCCGAAAGCCATGGTATCCCATTTAATAATCTGCTCCCGTCAATGTTATTAATATTACGTGGGAACGCACTTCAATGGTATAGAGTAAAACGCGGAAGGATTCATACATGGATCGTTTTTCGGGAGGAGATGCAAAAGTTTTTCGTCCCCAAACGTTATCTCTACCATTTGGAACAAAAATTTTACAACCGAAGGCCAAACTGTAATGAAACCGCAAGAAGCTATGTTCTTGAGATGCTCACTTTTGTCCGACGACACCCAATTCTTGGTAAGCAGAATCTTTTAGACCGCATTTACGACGGCTTACGTACCGAATATAGATTTTATGTAAGACGAAAAGATTTTGCAAGTCTAGATGAACTAATAAGCCTTACGAACGAATTCGAAGCCCTGAAAATGGAACACCAGCATTGGCATACACTAACAAGTAGTATTAACCAAATTCAAGGTCCATCTGCGAGTATAAATATTGCAATCGCGAGCCCAACAACCACAGATATCCGTGCCACTCCACCGATTCCTCTGGCTCGTATATCTCAGCCAAAACACCGGCAACCATTAGTAAAAACTACTAAGTGTGCGACCGTTATAACTCCTCCGCAATATATGAAGTTGCCTTTAGCAAAATCAAAACCGACAACCCGACAGAACTCTGCGAAAAATGTAAAACTGGTGCGCGAGTCTAGAAAGAGGAAATTGAGATCTAGAAAACCAGCAAGCAAAGCACACATAATTCGAGACCCGATCATCAACACACCGCCAAAAGTCGACCAACAACGACGTAATCTATCCCGCCGCCTCTTACTACCACCAACGAAAATAAGAAAAAAATTATTATTATGTAGAGTAATTTTTAATAAATAAGTTTATTTTATTAAAGCTGTAGGATAGCATTTTTTTAGTTTATAGCAATTGTCGGTTTACCGACTAGAGCATCGCTCTCCTAAGCAGGGGTGGGATGTAACGTTGAAATAACAAAGCTATTTTCACGTTCATAATTTGTAGTTATAAGTGTAATACTAACAAAATAATAATAATAATAATAATAAAATAGCAGGAATAATAAGGAAGAATAATATGGTATAATAATAAAATAATATAATCCAATAAAATAATAATATAATATAAATCTAAGAGCTGCAGGGTAGTATGAATTATAAGAACTGCAGGGTATCTAGTTTTAACCTTTTCCGTAAATAACTCTCGTTTAGTTCATAAAATGTTTAGCATAAGTAGATTAGGTTGGCACACAATCTGGGGCGATTCATACAGGACAAGAATTTGCTCTCTGATTCTGAACAAGAATCGACTGGGATTTCCGTAGTGGAAAAGGCAGTCACCAATTTTTGCACTGCTCTTTGGCCTCGGCTAAAGAGGAGCTATAAATTTTACACAGCGGCTTCGGCTGACTGTTCTCACAGCGGCTTCGGCTGACTGTTCTCACAGCGGACTTCGGTCTGACTGTTCTCACAGCGACTTCGGTTGACTGTTCTCACAGCGGCTTCGGCTGACTGTTCTCACAGCGGACTTCGGTCTGACTGTTCTCACAGCGGCTTCGGCTGACTGTTCTCACAGCGGACTTCGGCCTGACTGTTCTCACAGCGACTTCGGTTGACTGTTCTCACAGCGGCTTCGGCTGACTGTTCTCACAGCGGACTTCGGTCTGACTGTTCTCACAGCGACTTCGGTTGACTGTTCTCACAGCGGCTTCGGCTGACTGTTCTCACAGCGGCTTCGGCTGACTGTTCTCACAGCGGACTTCGGTCTGACTGTTCTCACAGCGGCTTCGGCTGACTGTTCTCACAGCGGCGCATTTTCTCCATTAAAGTGTTTATTTTCATGTTCCATAGATGAATAGGCGGTCGGAACTACTCTGCTCCTGGGAAAACTCCAGCAACGATTTTAGTTCCCTAAATCGAAGTCACATAATGTGAAAATACCTATAAATTTCCCCCGTTTTTCCCGGTTTTTTAATCCCAAAATCGGCTCTAATTTTTCGACGCTATCTTGGCGCACTTTTTTTAATTTGGTGTACCACTTTCTATTGCTATGCTCTGAATTGAACAGTTGTTGTTGTGAATGGTAATTGTTGGCCTTCATTTAATTTGTCTGTTATTGTATATGCTGTGTAGTGAATGTTACACTCTATGAAGCTGAATTCATTGTTATTCAATGAATTGATTAATTAATTTCAGGACTTTAGTACATACCTATGTATATATGTATGTATGTAGGTACATATATGCATCTGTTTTTTGATGTGTAAACATCTATACTCTAGGGGGTAAAAATCTTTTTCACAATACAATCACAAATTTTGAGTAAGATTAACCCTGCAGACAAAGTAACTGGTATGTAGTGGGAACTATACTAGTTGCTTTTTGCTTCAGACTAGTTGCCTATCTATCCTTTTTTCATATATCGAATTATCGATTTTAACATTAGGTTGTCATAGGAGACCAACTAGTTTATTTGTATACAGTTATATCCCAGTTGGAGTCCTAGTTATAGTAAACTAGTGCGCTTACTAGTTTTTTTATTAAGTTTTGTAACTCTTAAAAAAACTTTTGCTCAACCGGGGTACGAACACACATTCCTCATACTTTAAGGCAAGTACTCTACCCACTGAGCCACATTATACTTATTTTTTTAATAGCTAAAAATATGTTTTATATAAAATCGTATACCTGAAAATGTTTCCCCTTTTTGGCTAGTATCGTTACTAGTCTCGATACAACTAGTAATATAATTGTCCTTTTTTGACTAGTATCGTCACTAGTCTCGATACAACTAGTAAAATGATTGTACTTTTTTTTACCAGTAACGTTACTAGTCTTGTTACAACTAGTAAACTGACTGTCGTTTTTTGACTATTATCATTACAACTAGTAATATGACTATCCCAAAGCGTTACTAGTTGTAACTTTAGCTGCTGGGAATCTTACTATAACGAGGTGTGAGCTGTGTATTATTGTAATCCTACGGACAACAAGAAGTACAGAGAAACTTAACAGCTGCATAGAAATACACTACGACTGGCAAAGGGAGTCTCAAGGTCAAACTCCTGCAGTAACGTCGTACGTTTGTTGGCTGGTACTGTGTTGCCGTGTTTTTGAATTGAGTGAGTATTTCGGCGTTGCCGTTTTTTATTTTTGCCGGGAACTTCTGGGATTTAGGGGATTTTCTGTCCCGTTGAAAAAAACCGGTTTTTCGGGTTTACCGAATTTGTTGCTGAGCTTGGTGCGATATTTGGCTGATGGTTTATTGACTGTGTTTGTCTTTGACTGTTAGTTATTTTGCTGTTTAACTGCGGTAATTCCAACTATTTTGTACGGGTATAATATTTTCTGCTGGTGGATAAATAATAGTATTATTTATGTCTGCGGGGAAGCGGAAGGGTGATATGCCTGGTGGGAGTGAGTCAGAGGAGTCTGATGCGAAGCTTATCGGTTTGAGCGATTTGTCGGGTGTGGAGGAAAGTACGAGGGTGAAAAAGAAGCAGATGAAGCCCGATTCCCAGAAGTTGAAACGGGTGAATGATGGGAAGAATGTTTCGGTAGAAGGTGAAATGTTTCATTACTAGATGTTTACACATCTCCCCTGTGATCGGACTCACATTATTTTTTTATTATATGTATCTGTGCACACAAAAAAATTAATATTGTGATGGCAAATAATTTTAGCATTTGATGATTTTGCTTTTAGGCTGAATAAAAACTTGTTGGAGTAAATGAAAACCTGTTGTCGCAAGAAATTTTGCAACAATATTTTTTTCACCGCAACAACATGAAAGTATTTGAAGTTTTTTAACAGCAAAATTATTTGTTGCAAATAGAATAATTTTTGTCGTTAAAGGTTTTCCTCTGAAATAACGGCACATTGAAAATTGCTGTTGACATAAATGATTTGCATTTGCAGGAAATTACTATTATTGTTGCCATAAAATATTTTATTTTTGAATCAAATAATATTACTGTTGTGGTAAAAAAATGTGCATTTGGGAATGACATGACCAGTCATTGATTGGCACTTTATTATCATTGCGATCAGTATTAAGTAGTTTGTCGGTGTGAAAGGAGTAAAAAAGTGAAATTTAAGTTTTAAAATAATAAAAATAAAAATTAAAGTTTTGGAAATAAACAAACAACAATGTCGGAAGATATTTTTGAAGAAACAATTTGTACGGTTGATTTATCAAATGAAGTGGTTGCATTGCTTTTAACAATGAATGTTTCAATAGAAACAATTTCTACATTCATAGAATGCGGCATCAACAAAGTCGATATATTGAAAATTATGCATTCAAAAGACATCGATGAAGTATTCTCAAAATTAGGAAGGGGGTTTATCGGAGAAAAAATCATTTTTCGCCATGAATTGCAAAAGTGGCGGAATCAAAATAAGGTACGTAGGGTTAATTTGTTTATTTATTTGTAAATTCTTATGAACTTTTAGCACGCTTGTAACAAAAGTTACTATACATAACCTATGTACTATATTAAAAATCTTTAAAGACTCTTACATATTTCCAAAGCATAATACATACATATGAAAATAAGACAAAATAGACAGAATTTTAATTAATATTCTTGTGCTGTAATTCAAATGTACGTACAATAAGAATCTTAAAATGTTTGTATGTATTTGCTACATTCAATACAACAGGCTTTTTATCATTTAGGTATTCCCCCTTTTGCATGCACGTAGTATTGAATAATCATAACATTACGAATAAAGAAAAATGTAAACAAAAAAATAGTGTTATCGTGCTGTTATAAGAATAGACAATAAATGCTAATACATACTATTGTACAATTATGAAAAAATTATTATAATTATTTTATGTTTTATATTTATGAACATGGACAGCTTCCATTACTATCTTGCTGCGGATCGGACATAACAATCACAAATTCAAACCAACCTTCAAACGAAGTGAACAATTGTGTTAATACCAATCAATCATACTCTCATAATTATGATATAAAAAACATTCTAAGTAAAACAGTTACAGGAATACACATTCTGAAAAATTATGAAAAAAATAATATGTTAACTGACAATGAGCAAAATAATGTGGTTCGCATTGTAATTGATAATATTATCATGAATGGTATTAAAATGGATGTAAGAGTCATGACGGCAGTGGCACAAGCAATTACTTTTGTTTTCCCAAACGAAAATGAATGCACTTATTTCATTCCACGTAGTGGCAAAAGAAATGTATCTGGAAAACTATATGACAGATACTATTATGAAAAACACAGGCGCAAGGCCATGGATGCAAATTCGTTAAAAAAGTTTAAATCTGCTAAGCAAAGCACTGTAGAAATGCCTGAGTTGAATTTAACAGCATATAATGACTTCATTTCTAATAAAAATTGGCTAGTACACCACAATATTCCTACAAATTTAAAACAATTATGGCAGCAAACATCTGAAAATCGGCTAAAAGAAAATAAAACATCACTGGACGAATTTTTAAAAGCTTGGCCCAGATACAAAGACCCTAACGGATTTGAACTCATTGATGTCGATTTCGAAACAATGCATCCAGGAAAAAAATCTTTATTGCTAGAAAAAATTGATGTCCTTGAGAAAAACGTTTCCGAAATATTCGCAACAAGTATCAAAGACAAACTCAATTTGCAGAATTTTGAAAAATATAAATCGGCAGAAAATCGTGGTAAGTTGATGAGATATATTCTCTTCTTTAATTTATTGTATGAAAAATATTTTTACAGATTCACGACATCTTTATTTTTTTTTATTTATTACATGCGGTTATAACTCCTCCACGCATCAACAAGGAAGCGAAACCATCTATATCTGATGCACAAAAGGATATGATTGGCCACATAATAAATATAAACAATTTGGTCCAGTGGGAAGATGATGCCACATCCCTTGCTGCGAAAGAAAGGCTTACATTACAGCCTAAAATACTAGTGGTTGGTGAATCATTAGATAAGTTAAGCGAATTTTACGTTCTTTTTAGTGGCGTACGATATAAGGTCGAAACCTTACTTCGTGCTGCCGATTTGATAATTAAAATATGTTTTATCATGGATTTAGAATACTCCAAAAAGAGCAAATATGTGTGGATATTTTTACAAAATTACGTTTATAACATTCCTTCACAAGATAAAATTGCAAAATTAGAAACAATATTGAACAAACTTAAAAAACTTTAAACGTTATCAAAAAATTTTATCAAAAAATGCCCACACATATTTGCTCTATTTGCTCCGACGTTTTTGACAATGCTTATTTGTTACTTTCTCATTTAAAGGATGTGCATATGACTCCAAATACCTTTCAATATTATTGCAATTTTAACGAATGCAATAAGTATTATCAAAATTTTTATAAATTCAAACAACATGTTATAAAACACGACAAGTGTATGGTATATTCTCAAGAGACAACATACGAAGGCAACAGAAATAAAAATCTTCCAACAACAAGTCTTAGAACCAACTGAACAACCAATATTTCAACTAAATATTCCGGATATTAATAACTTAAAAGCATCTATTTTGAAAAATACCATATCAATGAGTTTGAGATTGCATTTACGATCAAATGTTGCTAGAAATAATGTGCCGGAAGTGCAAAAAGATGTAACATGTGTTATTACTCCTTTGATAAACACTCTTGAATTATATATTCCATTTCTTCCTGAAAATGCTCAATCTTCATTCTCCGAATTAATTAATATTGCCAGAAACCCGTTTAAAGATATCGATTCAGAATATAAATCTTTCAAACAGTTAGAACAATTAGACCTTTTCAAGTTTCCAAAACAGTTTTTAATATCAAGAGATTTAGATGAAATATTTGTTCGTGGACAGCCAACATTGGAAGCCAATAATACTGAGTGCTGCTTTTGCGATATAAAACACCAACTACAAAAATATTTCGAAAGTTCCAATGTTCTAGATTATACGCTGAAAAATATTGAGCAAATAAAAGGAAACGGTAAATTAAACCACTTTATTATGGGTCATTTGTGGAAATCAAAGATGGAAAATTTTGGAGATAAAATAGTTTTTCCAATATTTGTTTACTTTGAGGACTTCCAGATAAACGATGCACTTGGACCCCGTAAAAATTCTTTTTGTGGTATTTACTTTTCTATACCAGTGGTTCCTCAGCACCAGTTAAGTTACTTAAGAAATATTTTTGTTGCTGGTTTTATTAATGCAAAAGATATGGCTTATTTTGGCAATGAGGCCTCACTCAAACCTCTCATAGATGTTTTGGAAGAGTTGAGCATCAACGGATTAAATTTTGAAATTAATGGACAATCGATAACTATATACTTCGTTCTTGGAAAAATATTGGGTGATAATTTGGGACTCAATGAAGTTTTGAGCTTCCAAACAAGTTTTAACAGCAATTATTTTTGTAGGAGTTGTACAATGTCGAAAGAAGAATGTAAAAAAAATTTTTTTGCAATAGAACAAAAAATTCGTGATAAAAATGTGTACTTAGAAGAAATTGAAAAAGCTAGCTCACAAGGGCACATTGTGTCAGCAGTAAAGGAAAATTCTGTATGGAATAAATTATCTTATTTCCATGTCACTGACAACACATGTTACGATATCATGCACGATATTTTTTTGGGTATTGCAAAATATAATATTCCAAAAATTTTTAATTATTTTATATATGTTAAACAAATTTTTACATTAGATGCTTTTAATTGTCGAAAACAGTTATTTGATTACGGGTCTACAGATTTGCAGAATATAAGTTCTCCCATAACAAAAACTCAAATCAAAAATGTTAATATTAAAATGAATGCCGCCCAAATGAAACTATTTTTAGAAACTATTTTACTTTTAATTGGCGATTTGGTAGATGAAAACGACAAAGTATATAAGTTTCTTATTAATTTCATAAAAATTGTTCATCTAATTTTATTAGATGAATTTGATGACATTTTAAAATTATTACAAGATTTGATTTTCGAACATAACAAATCGTTTGTAACAATATTTGAGGAAGAATTGAAACCAAAATATCATTTTCTTACTCATTACCCCACAACCATAAAAAAGATAGGTCCTCTTAAGCATCTCTGGTGCTTCAGATTTGAAGGAAAGCACGCTGCTTTCAAACAGTATACCCATATTATCGGATCTCGTAAGAATATACCATATACATTGTGTGTAAAACATTGTCTTAATTTTTCGCTACATTTAGTTGAAAAAACTTTTTTTTAAAGATGACTTTGAGTTTAAAAGAACTAAAACTATTGATTTGACAAAACTTACTTTTTACAAAAATTTATGTACAGATTTAACCACTGGCTTTGAAATTGAAAAAATTATTTTTAAAGGACTTGTTTTTACAAAAGGAGAATTTTTACACTTTAGAAATGTTAAAGCAATTATCCTAAATATATTTTATAAAATGGAAAATGAAATATACTTAATACTTCAGGAAGTAAAAACTGAATTTTTTGAAAAATTTCAAGGCTTTGTTATATTGCAAGAAGCGAATGCATATTATTAAAAAAAAAAGAATTATTTTTAAGTTCAAAACCCCGAAAAATAAATGTTTTGAACAATAGTCTTAAGATTGCACGATTTTAAAATAAAAATTCTCAAACTTAAAATGTTGTTTTCATTTATATTATATACCTTACCAATATTTACATTTGCGACAAAAGTATATTGAACTGTTGAGGCAACAATTTCTGCATTTGCGATGAAAGTATATTGAACAATTTCTGCATTTGCGGCAAAAGTATATTGAGCTGTTGAGGCAACAATTTTTTCAATTGAGGCAAAGTATATTGAACTGTTGAGGCAACAATTTTTGCAGTTGCGACAACAGCAACTGAACCGTCGGGGCAAGAAATATGACATTTTAGGCAACATATTTAACTTTGCCTCAAAAATGAATTTACACTTTGGGACAACAGAAACAGACTTGTTCGTACAAATGCAAAATGTTGTTGGGCACAATCCGAATGTAAATTCTATTTGAATCAAAATCAAATTATCTTGGCATTACAGTCTTTTTTTTTGGTGTGTGCTGCTATAAGATTTCTCTGTTATCATAACTTAACATAGTGTTACTCAATTAACATAAGTTATCAAAAGAATATACCCAGCGGGAAAAGTAGTCATTGATTACATATATAATGAAAGATATAATGTATATTTTAAAAAGCGAAAAAATGCATTCCTTTGGAAGCGAGAAGGTGATTTGATCACACCTAAAAATTACACATTCATTACCACGTACTTTGCGACATATTACGAAGAAGGAATGTATTTTTTCTGCTCGTAACAACTGTTCGTGTTTTCCTCTTTTGTACTTACATACATAATTATATTATATTATATTACAAATTAAAAAAAATTAATTATAGAATTCATTCGCCGGACACATTAAAATAATTCATTACATTCCTAGGGCATGTTCTGTGTTAAATATATTGAATTCTGGTATGAAATATTATACATTCTCTGCATGACTTTCTCGTTTACTATTCATTACCTTTTCCCGCTGGGTAAGATCTTGTAACTATACTTAGTTAAGAGAAAGCGAAATTTTATCTTTGAAGAGATTTGACTTGTTCGAATATATACATACAATTGAATTGAAAAATGATAGTGTGATTCTCTTTTAATGTATAACTACAGGGACGTAGGTGAGATAAGGTGTGATAGGGTTTTTTCTCAAACATTTAATGGGGCTTAAAAAAACGTACGGTTGGTGGGTTATGAGCCTTATTAGCCTTCAACATCTGGGCTAATTGTTTTTTTTATTGAAACGGATAAGAAAATCATGAGTTATTTGTTTTACCCTTTTTTATTTTATATACATTGTTTTGTTTGTAAATAAACGGGGCATGATACCGCACGTAATATTTTTTTTATTGTACGTAATAGTCTCATGGAGCAAGATCACCGTTCATATCTCCCGATCTAGCTAGCTAGCCAGTACGTGCGTAAAGGTTCAAGCACGACTAAAGAAATTCAATTTCAAGTTTCTATTAATGACGAGCTTGAGGTCAATTTTTATAAAAAAAACGTTATAAAAACTTTATTATCGATATTTCGCTACTCCTTTGTGTAGCTTCTTCAGGATAAAAATAGTTGACAGAATTTAATAACAAAATTTTTTAAATAAATAACAATGTAACAATTATTTGGCTCTTTAATTTAACAATTGTTTCAAAAAATTTATTTCTTTCTTTTCCGGTTTTTTATGAGTTAACAAAATTATTGTGATTTGATATATACAAAATTTTTTAATTTGAAACTTATTTTTATTTTCCGTCTTTGTTTGAAAAATTTTTTGAAAGTTAATTCAAATAAGGTTTGAATATTAAATAATTAGGAAATGAAAAAACCCTCAGGATATTTGAAGACAGTAATGAAAATTTCAAATATCCTGAGGGTTTTTTCATTTCCTAATTATTTAATATTCAAACCTTATTTGAATTAACTTTCAAAAAATTTTTCAAACAAAGACGGAAAATAAAAATAAGTTTCAAATTAAAAAAAAAAAAAATTTTGTATATATCAAATCACAATAATTTTGTTAACTCATAAAAAAAACCGGAAAAGAAAGAAATAAATTTTTTGAAACAATTGTTAAATTAAAGAGCCAAATAATTGTTACATTGTTATTTATTTAAAAAATTTTGTTATTAAATTCTGTCAACTATTTTTATCCTGAAGAAGCTACACAAAGGAGTAGCGAAATATCGATAATAAAGTTTTTATAACGTTTTTTTTGTTTTTTTTTTATAAAAATTGACCTCAAGCTCATCATTAATAGAAACTTAACATCAAGAAAAGGTCGAAAAATTAGCAAACAAATATGAAATTCAATTTCTTTTAATTAAAACCGCAAACCTCAATACAAAAATAGCGCCCAACGTGGGGCCCAAAGATGTTAGAAATCAAAATCATTAGTTTTCTTACACCACATAAGCTAATTTCACTCGTTTTTGGGATCTCTACCTTACCATCTTATCACAAATAATGCAAATAGCCTACATAGATTTATTTTTGGTTATTGCTCTACATTGTGTTTGTTTATTTTTTTTTTTTGTTAACCTTCCTATACCCGCGCTAATTTTTATAACACATATACCCGCGCACGGTCTCACCGACCGAAAGTTTGAACTAGATGAAATACTAGTTTTTTGAAACAAAACTAAAAACAAAAGATTATTTTTTAATCTCAATGATATAAAAAAAATAAAATCACGCATTAAATTTGTATTCACTTATTTTATTGATTTTTAGTCCTTAACAAATAAGCCATCAAAATCGATAGTTTTTTCTTAGATATTGCAAAAATAAAACAAAAACATATTTTTTCTTAAAATAAATGAAAATAATTTATACCAACTTAAAAGCACTTCTAGCACAATACATAAATCATAGGCTAACTTAGTTTTCAACCTTTAAATAAAAATCACGGCATATCGCACTGCATGTTTTACCTTCACAAAAGGTTACACATATACCCGCGTCGGTCTCACAGACCAATTGCTATGAAATACACCAACACTCTGTCAGTGCAAACACCAAATCAACACTAAAACGGAGCTTGTAAAAAAATCGGAATCTAACAGAAAATTCAACTTTGTAGAGTTTCTGGAAAAAAAATATATACGTAAAATCGTTTTGTCGGTGTCACAGACCAACGTGTGGGTATAGGAAGTTTAAGCCAAAGAATGAAATATCCTTTGTGCAACGTTAGAAATATTGTAAATAGATAATTAATACTTCTTATGCAATCCACTTTGTACACAGTGTATATTCAATCCTTTATGTTTAGTGGAACAATAACTGAAAATTTATTTAACAATTTATTCGTGGAGTCAGTGTAATGTACACGTTTATTTTCGAAGAAAAGCATTGGAAATAGGATTTAGAGTAAATGACAATATTTATCTGTCGTCAACTTTTATTTTTGGGGATTCATTGTATTTTATACTCCCAAATCATAATTTTCTACATCCAATTCAACAATTTATTTCATACAACCTTACCGAATATTCCCAATAGTTCTACAGTTTATTATATTCATATCCATTTTTATTATTCTTTTGTTAAAATGTCTATCGTTCCTAGTGACGAAAATATTCCTTTGACGGTAGAAAGGAATATTTCAATCATATATTGCACAAGGTATGTATTGTGAATGTGCTCAAGGAAACTTAGGAATGTCCTTTATGTGGCAAAGCCTGCAGGCAAACCAAATTAAAGTCCCACAACATATTAGCAAATTCTGAAAACCAAACGGTTGCTATACTAGCTCCAAATAACAATCTCATCACCAATCAAGGTGCCATACCAAAAGCTCAAAGTCAAAAAGGAAAAGCTAAACGTAGTTTACTAGACAATACTGAGATACAAAAGAGTAGATAATTTACTAAATATATCTCCGGGTAATTCAATTGGCCTGAGTATATTTCAGAATCATTATTCTCATAATGTAACTGATAACACCCTGCAAATTCGTATCAATGAAACTGTGCGAAATCAGTTGTTATCCTTAAACTTAAATCCGAATTCTACAGGTAGACCAAGTATCGAAAATCGAGTTAATACTAATCTAAATTCACAAACTAGAAATAACAATAATATGGCTTATAGAGATAATGCCAAACTTAGTTTTGATAACCGCACTATTAATAGTAATAATAATAGAAATTTTAGGAATCGTCAAAACTTTAGGAGAACTAATTTTAGTCCGAATTTCAATCTTACCACAGAGAAAGTCACAAATATTTTGTCAGGATGGCATATAAAGTTTAGTGGTCAGGATGAAGATGGATTATCAATTCAGAATTTTATTTATAGAGTACAAGCTCTCACTATTCAGAGCTTACATGGCGATGTCGATATTTTATGTCGACATATCCATTTACTTTTTACGAGAAAGACAATAGACTGGTTCTGGCTTTTCCACCGAACGTATCACCGGTTAGATTGGGAAACTCTGTACTTTGAACTGAAAAACCAGTTTCGTGATCGCAGAACGGATTTTGACTTAAAAGAGCAAATTCGTTGTAGAAAGCAAAAATTGGGTGAAAAATTCGACACCTACTATGACTCAATCTTACAGATAACTGATCCACTCCCAGATCCCATTAGTGAATTTGAACTAGTCGAAATATTTAAACGGAATTTGAAACCAGCAGTTCGCAAAGAGTTATTGCATTTTGATATTGTAACTATTTCGCAATTGAAAGAATTTGTACGCAAGCATGAGATGCTTGACGAGGAACTAGAAACTCGTAGGTCGAATAAAACATTTATTCCTCGCAAACTCATTTCCGAAATCGAATCTGACCCAATATGAGTAGAATCAGCTTAGATATAAGAAATAACAGAAATTGTATGCTGGAACTGCCAAGAAAAAGGGCATCGTTTTGATGATTGTTTGGGGGACAGAAGGATTTTCTGTTTGGTTGCGGTGCAGCAAATGTATTTAAACCTAATTGTGCCAACTGCAACAAATATTCAAAAAGCTTCCATACATAGCAAACTAAAACAATTTCAGTCCAAATCAACTCAAATGTAAAGTCTTTTGGATGTCAAACCGATGAATTTTAAAGTAGTGATAGTTCCATACCCAGCCATTTAAAACCCTACCACGTTAGAAAATTTTAGTGAAGAAATTGTTACAGTGTTCAAAAAGGTCAAAAGAAATACTAAAAGATAAAGAATATTTTAAGAAAATTATCAAAAGCCGCCAAAACTTCTGTTCGGCGATTGTTTCCAATGTAAACCAGTTCGATATACATACGCCCATTTACCACGGTACGAATTTATGATGAAAATATATTAGGCTTAATAGACACTGGGACAACCCTTTCTTGTATTGCTGGCGATTATGCTAGAACGTTCTTAGAACACAAAAATAAGTCTTATACTAAATTTAAAATAATGGTAAAAGCTGCTGACGGAACAAATCATTCGGATGTAGGCAGTGTAACAATTTTAGTAAAATTTCGTGATGAAACTACCCCGCTTACCTTTTTAATAACTCCACACTTCACACAAAATTTATATTTAGGCGTAGACTTTGTGAAATCTTTTGGCCTAGCGAAAGATTTGTTTACAGATAATATTAATAACTTTTCAAGGGCAAATGTTGAAGAAGTAGGTGTCGATGAGAATCTACATACACTTAACCCGGATCAGAAAATTAGACTTGACGTATTAAAAAGGAAGGATTGGGTAGAACATCACTTGTCTTTCTTCATAGTATAGACACAGGAGATCATAAACCGATCAAACAAAAACATTTTTCAATCAGCCTGATTACGGTTGGCGTAGTCGTAGCTCGACAGCTGTCGTAGTCGAAGGCGATTATAATAATTTTTGGTACCACGAAAAAAAATCGACAGTAAATATTTTGTAGTAGATTAAATCTAAGAAAAGTGTTGTGGATCTTTAAAAAACTGTGCAACACTGTTCAAAATGTCAAATAAAAACAGCTTTTCGGAGGTAATTTCAATTACGTTTAAATTTGTGAAGTGCTTTAAAGAAAACTTTTAAACGAAATGTTGTTGTGTGGCTTCATTTTCATCATCTGACGAAGATGAGGAATATAACAGTCATATTTTTATTAACTAAAATTAAGTAAATTAAAGTGAATTCATGTTTTTAAATTAAAATAAATAGAAAACTTTAACAAGAATTAAAATGTTCTTATTCAAATTTTTTTAGTGACCAATATTTAATTTATAAAATTTTTATTTGTTGCAAGTTGTAAGGTAGTCTATGTACATCCCTACAATTCCCTAGTCGCCATATCAGCTCACCAATAGACCTTAACACAAGTTGGTGGAAGGAACTGATGAACTGGAATAACCACCAACAAAATGCAGGCGTATAAACTAGCTTATAACACACAACAGATAAATTTTTTAAATAAAAATGTTGCTTAAAATCCACTTTTGAGCAGCTCCAATTCAACTTTTTTTTTTTATTTCGATTTCGTCTAATCTAACTTTCATTAAAACCTTCCGATTCTCTTCTTTTCGTTTTAGTTCTTCCTTGTACAGCTTAATTTTTCCTCCTTTAATTTGTATGTCTTTCGATTATATCTTTCTATTTCAGCAAGTGATCGCTTCAGCTCGGTATATAATTCGGTCTGTACTTGTAACTACTGCTCGAGAAGATTGTTTTTTTCTGATGGGATTCGTTTTCTCTTCGGTAAGGTTTGTGAAGTTGTAGGTTCATTAATGACGTTACAACTTCCTTCGGTTATAAAAACATCCGCATTATAATCCTCAGGTTCATTTGTTGCACTTAACATTGAGCCGCCGAATGTTTTTCCAGCGGGAGTAAAAATGGAGTGCAATTGCAAGAAGCTTGTAGCTGCTTCTTCAGTTGACGTTAGTGTAAACTGTTTATTGGGTCCTTCTCCGGTGGCTCGACATTCAGATTTATTATGGATTGTTTTTTTTTCAATTTACACTTGTAGTCGGACCATAACTTTATCCAACCTTCAGAATTGCGTATAGAAGAACCCAATGCATTAAGCTCTTCGCCAATTTTGTTCCACTCATCTTTAATATTTAATTTCTGCGAGCCTTTGCTAAAACCTCTACCCAAATGTGGATTTTTTTACTTACGGTTTGTCTGAACTCATTTTATTTAATTATTTCCTTATTTTTTTAAATGGCATGAACAAAATGTATAACGACAGAATTTACACTATTTGACAGGTAAATTCGCCTTGCATGGTACCGTGAATTGTAATAGATTAGATAACAGTGATGCATTTTTGTCGTTTTCGCCAATGGCAATACCACTTTTAACAACCGCCTCATTTACTACTTGAATTCGCCAACCGTAATCAGGCTGAATATCTTCTGCAGTATAAAAACTTCTTTTTGCAGAAATTGACAAATGATCCACTTGGGAGTCATAGAAGAATCCCAAAGTCCGTGGTCATCGCCTGTAACTCTGGTGCAGAAACCTGGCAAGGTCAGAGTGTGTCTAGATGTTAGAAGGGTCAACAGCGTTACAGTCAAAGATGCTTATCCCTTACCTCTTATCGATGGAATTCTCAGTAGGCTCCCAAAAGCAAGACTCATCACGAGTCTGGACTTAAAGGACGCCTTCTGGCAAATTCCGTTAGATGGTAGGTCAAGGGAAAAGACAGCTTTCACTGTACCAGGTCGACCCTTGTATCAGTTCGTCACTATGGATAAAGTGATTCCCGCCCATTTGCGTAATCAAGTCTTCGTGTATTTGGATGACTTGCTTATTATTATAGAAACCTTTGATGATCATGTCTTACTTTTACATGAGGTAGCAGTTTGCATCCGAAAAGCCAACTTAACAATAAATATAGAGAAAAGTAAATTTTTCCTGAAGCAGGTGAAATATTTTGGACACATAATCGGCCAAGGTACGATTAAAACAGACCCGGACAAGGTTCAGTCTATCCGAGAATTTCCCTTACTGTTATCCGTACGACAACTTAGGCCTTTCCTTAACACACACTTTCCAGAGATATGAATACATGGACGAAGTACCGATAGCATTCATGAGCCATAAATTAACATCTGCACAGAAAACTATACCGCTTCTGAGCAGGAATGTCTTCCCGCAGTTATGGCAGCAAATAGTATCGTGCCTACGTAGAAGGTCACGAATTTGAAATTATAACAGATCACGCTTCATTGAAATGGCTCATGAATCAGACAGACTTACACGGACGACTGGCTCGATGGGCATTAAAATTGCAAGGCTTTAACTTTACAATTCGCCATAGGAAAGGTAGCCAAAATATAGTGCCCGATTCACTTTCACGTATGTATTCAGAAAATAACGACGAGCTTATGGTAGGATATTTGAGTCCGCTTTTATATCCGAAATCGATAATTCAGTCGAAATAAATTTGCAATCTGAAGAATTCAAGTCTGAACAATACCTTTCACTGACTAAAAACCTTTATTAAAAAAATACAATATTTTCCCGATGTAAAAATTGTTGGTGGATTTGATTATGAGCACTGTGAGTTTGCTTCGCGTGATGAGTTACAAGAACAATTTTCCTGGAAACTCTGGATACCAACTTCAATGACTAATAATTTAATACAAAGAGCACATGATCATCCGTTGTGTGCTCATGGCGGCGTTGGCAAAACTTTACGTCGTCTTAAAACATGTTTCTTTTGGCCTAAAATGGCAAAACAAAGCCAGGCTGATATTTTTGTACGTGCGTTTCTATCAAATACTTTGAGTATTGTTAAAAGATTTTTCAATACGTACGTACTTTGTAAAAATGGGAGCAGCTGTATTTACTTAAGCTCATTGATATTGTTGGCAACACGGGTGTTACATGTTAAGAAAGGCGATAAAGGATTTTATGAAATATTGCAAATGCTTCCTATATAACTCACTATGTGGGGATTTTGATGATTGATTTATGCCGATATACTGAATTATGTACTGCAAAATTATGTCATTTCGTTTACAATTTCTATAAGAATCATTTGGGACTCCATAATAAAGTATGGATCCTTATACTGCCCTCATAAAGCTAAGTTCACATCTGTCAAATATTTGATAAAATAAGCGTTACCAATAATTTCTAGTTGTATTTTTTTTAATTTTAGGAAAATATTTTTAAAATGAGCTTGTGTCTATTTGGTAAAAAAAATTCAATACACAATCAGTATTGTCTTTTATCGTTTCATTTGTCGGGCATACACACGAAATATTAAAGAAACGTTTTCCAAAAAAAAGTGGTTACGCTTATTTCGTCAAATATTTGATAGATAGCTTAAGAAAGTCGCATCTCCATTTTAGTAGTTTAAATATATTTAGCTTTTAAAAAGAAAACAAAACCTAGAAGTCGAGATGTGACCATTTTGCTTAACGTTTTTCAGTAATTTACAGTTGAAAATGGGGGTTTTAAGCTTAACGCAGAACAGAAACTTATTCGCGGTTCCGAATCTTCCGTTATCTCAATTTTGGAATTTTGGGGCTTCTGACTTTCTTCCTTAGGACAGTATATCCTCGCGTTTCTTCTTAAACCACGTAAGCGCCATTTTTTCGGAATTGACTTTTTTTGGTTCTTATGGTAGAAAATAAGATTTGCCACCCGATTGCATTCTTATCTTGACAACTTTTTATAACTTTGTATGAAAAAAAAAAGAAATTAAAGCCATTTCAAAAACCTCGTCAGCGCCATACAAAATAACAGTTGCATGCAAAATAGAATTCTTTTTATATTTAAAGCTGGAAATGTTTAAGTCTCGCCCACAAAATTCTTTGTTTTTGAGATTAAAAAAAGTTGGAAAGTTTCAGGCCAATCCGAGCAGTTTTGGTGCGGCGTCAGGCTCTCAAAGTCAGTAACTTTGGTAAAAACGATACTTCTCCTAGAGTAACTCAAAAACTATATATCAACGCGCTATCTGTACTCCTTAGAGTAGCTCCATACAAACCGTAAAATGTACGGAATATCATGAAATTGATCGAATTTGAGCTATTATTTTTTTACATAATGTACGATTAAAAGTTAACGTGGACTTGAACGATAAGTTAGAAATACAAAACTTGTCGTTAAAGTCCACGTTAACTCATGGTATAAAGGGCCGTAAGAAAACTTTTTTTTTGCCAATGGAATGTTCTTTTTTTGATATTATATCTTCGGTTTATTTGTAACATTTTTTCAGCGTCACAATACATATTTTGAATTTTTAACGTGAGCTTGAGAGTAAAATAATAATATGTAATAAGTTTCTTTGCATACATTTTATATAACATCTTTCGTTACTTTTTTTATGAGAATAAACATTTTCTTTGAAAAATATAAGAATAAATGTTAATTTACACACAGAAATTTATGTTTTTTAATTTTACAAAACCTCGTAAGCGACAACATTTGCGAATTGCTGTTTGTGCCAAAAACACGTAAGCGACAAATTTGAATACAGTTACTTGTTATTAATAATTTTTTTTTTAAATTATGCTACGCCCTTCAGAGAGTCGTAAAGCCATGTTTTGTAAAAAAAATTTGTGTTATAAAACACATACCTAAAAAGTTATTAAGTTTTTTTCGTTTTCTGAAAAATGAGTTGTTGGCGCTTACGCGATTTAAGAAGAAAGTGCGTCGATTTGATGATAAACAAATATCAGCACTTTACTTAAAATGTAGTACGTACTAGGGTATTCACTCGGTTAACCGACGTAACAAATTTGTTCATATTTTGTAGTATTATAACTAGGGATGTAACGAATACCGATACCGATACCGATATATCGGCGATACTTCAGATTTTCCAATACATCGGTATCGGCGATATTTTACTGTCGATACGACGATACTTTAAAAAAAAATTTCAGAGTTTTTTTCTGACAAATTTTTTATCTTTTGTTAATTTTACCATGAACTAAATTCATTTCGTTATTTTTTAACAATTTTAAAAATTGTTAATATTTTATGCTGTTATTTTGTAAAAATATTATTTATTTTTGTTAATTTTACCATGAATTCAAATTCAATTCGTTGTTTTTTAAATCTTATTCCAGCAAAAAAAGACACTCCAAAGAAGTCATGAAAATGTAGAATTCGCGATCCGGAAATTATTTATTTTTGTTAATTTTAGCATGAATTCAAATTCAATTTGTTGTTTTTAAATCTTATTCCAGCAAAAAAAAAAAAGACACTCCAAAGAAGTCATGAAAATGTAGAATTCGCGATCCGGAAGTTTTGCGAATTTGGACAATTTCTAATTAGTTCTACATATCCTTGCCATTGCAAGAACTTCTGAACTTCGATTACCAATCACCCAATTGGAAGCGATGCTAGGACAAATTTCTTTTTCCGTGTTCTATAATGATTTTTCCTCAAGGAAAAAGGATAAAAAATTACCCATTTTCACAATTTTTTTGTAATCCGAATTTAAATTGAAAGTTGTATTTTCATGTAAATTTAACTGAATAAATATAAACTTTTAGAAGACTTTTAATAATTAAGCCATTAAGTTATTTAGAAGACTATTAGTTGATAAATGTCCTTTAAAAATCGATTTTTTAAAAAGCATGGAGATTATTTTTTAAAATTATAAAGGAATTAAACATTTCCCTTGCTTTTTTACTAATATCTGCATATTTTTAATACAGATTTTTTGGAAGCAAAAAAAATGTAGCTCCTTAAAAATTACTTCCAATTTTTTATACTGGTTTAATATCAATTTTAAATATTAATAATCTCTTACACTGTAATTTTGTATAAGAAAAAAAATTGCACTTGAGTTTTGTTAATCTAAACTTGAACTCAATTTCAATATTCGTATCGGAATCGGTATCGGCGATATTTATTTTTAAATATCGATATCGGTATCGGATCGGCAAAACGGCGTATCGCTACGTCCCTAATTATAACGTATTTTTTGTGTGTTTAATTATTTGTTACGTCTCATATACAAAATGTATGTGTTTAGAAATTTTTCATACAAGCAAATAAGTGTGTTCAGTGATTTTAACTTAAATAAAACATTTAAATCTTTGGACGTGGCTATAAAACATTGAAACGCACCACAATTGTGGAAATTATCTCACACACATTCTTCACACAGATTCTTATGCTCTTCATTTAGTCGTCGATGAGACAGCGACGAATTCACATGAAGCGGAAGCTTATACATTTTTTTATATTTTTTTTATACATTTTTTCATTAAGAGCTATCCAGCAAACACTCGTGTTTCATATCCATTTGATGATATGCCAAAAATATCTTATTATAAACAATGAATTTGGTATTAATAATTTTATAAAATCCAACAATACTGTTGCCCACGATTTAATTAAAAAGCTAAGTATTAGATTTAATGAGAGACGAATTCAATTATTTTATAGCACCACTCAGGAATATTTCCTTGTAGCAACAGTGTTTTAAAATACAGTACAAAAACGGAAACTAAGGAATTCGGAAACACTTTTTTGCAGAATGTTCGTCGTGAAGCTCTGTGATGATTACAACAGAAAAAACTATCAACAGTAATACAAGAAATGTTTTAACAGAATTAACCGAAACAATTAGAAGTGTTAAGAATTTAAAAAAAAACTAATGGCATAATGGAAAATTTCATAAGTTTAGAGCATTCCAGGAAAAGGGCTAAGAAACTAGATATTCTGTATTATGGATTGCTTTCGATCAAGTTTTATCAAAACTAAAGAAGAGAATCTCTTAAATCCTAATCATTTAAAGCAAATTATTTTTCGGAAAGATTGTTTTAGACGATCTCCTTAAACTATTGAAATAATTGATATAATGATCTCACAAACTTGTTAATTTTTTAATAATTACATATTTATGATTTTTTTTTTGCTTGTTTTAGTTCAAGAATTGTTATGTTTGTTGTTATTGTTTTTGTTACTAATAAATTCAAAATTATAGATACTTTATGCATTTTTATTTGTTGAAAGAGAAGTAACACAATCAGGCGATTAATGCCTACCAGTTAATTAATGTGGTACCTTCTTTGGGAAAGGGATAGTGTAGAGAACAGATTGTGAAGTGGGAGAGAGATAGAAAGCTTCATTCACTTACAACACTGCTATTGCGCGTTTTTATGTAGAGCAGTGTTGCAAGCCCCCTGGTGCCAAGTAGAGGCATCTAGTTGTTTAAGCTGTGTAGCCATTTTATTAGTTCCTTTACTTCGCCGACGGTTCTGCTACAATACCGACGACGAAGGAGAGTGCTGTGAAGTGCATTAGGATATGTTAGTAGTAAATGCTGCCGGTACTGCCAAAGTGATCAGTGCTATGCCTTCATCATTTTAATAGTCCAACAAGAACCAACACAATAACACACCAATGCACATGAGAAAAATTCATGATGTTGTTGGCTTGCCTGAAACTAGTCTTGAACTCAAGACCTCAGGGCTTGTAGTCAAACGTGCTAACTAGTCAGCCAACAGCACCCTCAGCCAATTAATACCGAAATTAACCGATTAAGTCAAAACCTCGATTAATTAATCGATCGATTAACCGATTAAAGCAGAAACCCGATTAAATGAATACCCTAGTATGTACATATTAACAGAATATGTAATTATAATTTCATTTACATTTATGTGGTGTTTCCGGAATGCAAACAAGCGACTTAAGTAAAAATTTTGTTGGAAATCGCTCAAAAAACTAAGTGCTTTTCATATAAATCTTAGGCTAATAAATGCTTGTTTGCATTGTGTAAACAACACATTAGGCCCTAATTGTGTAAATCACCTCACCAAAGTGAAATTTATATAGAGAACAAAAACAGAATTTCTAATATTTTATAAATTTTATTTTATTTTTAATATAAATTTTAAAATGTTTGATTTCACTTCGGTGATGTGATTTACACAATTAGGGCCTTAAAATTTTGAGTGTTGTGTTTTTCTTCCGACGGGGTTTTTTTGAATTTGGAACGATTTTCCGTCATCCCACGTCAAATTTGGTTTGTAAACAGACCGGTTTCGGATATGTGCCATCTTCAGTGTTCTATTGAATACTCAATATTCAATAGAACACTGAAGATGGCACATAGCCGAAACCGGTCTGTTTACAAACCAAATTTGACGTGGGATGACGGAAAATCGTTCCAAATTCCTTAAAATTTTGTAAACAATAAGTATTTTATATATAAATCCAGCATTTTATTAGCAGTTATATCCATATATTGAAATAAAGTTTTGAAAAAAGTTTCAGTCTGCAAAATTTAGCGATTTATCGCTAAAATTTCAGTCTTGCTCATAATCTAGCTATTTTCTAGCGATTTCTAGTCCACATTTGGCGGGTTTTGAAGAAAAAAAGGTCCCAACACTGGCAAACGGAAATATCAATATCAAAGTACAGTACATATCGAATATAAGAAACTTTAAAAATGCCACAAAATTGTCTCAAATGCAGTTTTTTCTTATAATTAGTTATCGTTTATGAGAAAGTTATTTCTTACATAGTGTCCACACCTGATGATTTATATCATGATGAATGTCAAATTGATATCATGATGAAAACTCATTACGTACGGACTCATTTTATTAATGTTATATCAGCGTTATGATATAATCATCAGAGATCAAGCTCAGATGAATATATGTTGTTTTTACTTTATCGTTTATTTTCTTCATTCGAATTAGTGAAAATTATAAGAAATTAATATTTTTTAATGAAAAACCAACTATTTTATGATATTTATTAAATAAATCGTATAATAAATATATTTATTTAATGTTGTCCATATAACATAGCGTCTTCACGAGCCATTGATTTGTATTGACAAAAGTCAAAGTCGATATGAAAAATAGCACTAAAATTTTTCTGATGTTTTTAAGTATAAAGTTTGACAAATGTTAGAACAAAATTATGTCTCGTGAAGACGGGGTGTAAAGGTCTAAATGTGCGATCTTAGCTGTAAGACGGAGAAGAAAATATCAGCATGATAAAAATTCTTCAACGTCTATCCCTATGTATTGATGTGAATGAAAAATTTACAATTTCTCTGCCGGCGTTATATGAGGTGTTATGATGAAAATTCATCAGGTGTGGACACTATATTATGAACATATATATGGATATAAGAAACTTTTTTCTTATAAGTGTGTATTCAATAACGCATACATATGTAATATTTTTCTAAAAAAAAGTAAAACAAATTAATGGCTCAATTATCGATGGCAACCGGACTTCAGTTGCGTTGCTAGCCGGCAACTGAAAATTTGTGGTTGCCAGAAAAGCACTAAAAAGCAACTGAAATTGACAACTTTCAGTTGCCAGTTGCCATCCGTAATATGAT
Organism: Panzeria rudis; assembly: GCA_956483635.1. Taxonomy (NCBI): domain Eukaryota; kingdom Metazoa; phylum Arthropoda; class Insecta; order Diptera; family Tachinidae; genus Panzeria; species Panzeria rudis. The sequence goes on along the minus strand of OY101451.1, from coordinate 46,447,229 downwards.
TTTTAGCAACTGGCAACCCAACTGAAGTTCGGTTGCCATCGATAATCGAGCCATAAGTTCGATAGTTAAAATTTTTTTATTATGTATACGAAACAATTCATAATAAAAACTAACTTAAATGCTCAAGCAAAAGCTAACAATAAAAAAAGAGTTCAGTTTGCATATAAAAATTTCTTATATAAAATCTTTTTTCATATCATTTATTACCTTTGGTGTTTGAAAAAAGTTTCTTATATCAGGTTTTTTCATATGTACGATTTTCTTTTATAAAACATTTTTTCTATGGAACGTAGAGAAAAAAAACACTATGTTTTTGGTCCTTTTTCTTATAAGCGTTTTTTCTTATATATAATGTGCTTATATCCGGTACCTATTGTATGTGTGTTTGGACGTAGCTGATCTAACCCATTGCTGAATTCACCCATTGTTTCTGAACAAAATTTTTGTCCGGTCAAATATTTTCTATACTTAATACATATTTCTGGTAAAAAAACAGTTTTGGTACAACTAGGACCAAAAAATTAAAATTTTAGACAACAATTGGTACAATTTTAAAGTCGCAAATGCCATCCCTGGTTCTCAAGAAACAAGCAACCCAAAAGCTGCGTAAACCGCAAAATAAATATTAGTTTTCTTGAAACAATTTTTAACGGCTCCAAAATAAAAATGAAAAATCGCCCAAAATTTGGCCATACAAGTTTTGGGTGATTTTTCATATGAAAAATCGGCTAAAAATTTTGGGCGATTTTTCATTTTTTTGGGTGATTTTTCATTTTGAAATTTTGGGCGATTTTTCATATTAAAAATGTTTTCATGAAAAATCGCCCAAAAATAAAAATGAAAAATCGCCCAAAAATTTTTCCATAAAAATTTTAAGTTATTTTTCATATGAAAAATCGCCCAAAATGTTACACCCAAAAATTCTGGTAATCAGCAAAATCGAATATAGAATTTAAAATTTTATATTATATTAAATAATTGAAAGTTTCTCCAATGTGTTCTATCTCCACCCACCCGGCCAAAGGCCGGGTACACGGAAAGTCGTTGAAAGCACGTACCAAATTAAGCATTCCGAAGGCTGTTAATATTGAAAATTTTCGTAAGCGAAGCCGAGATTTAACATACCATAGAGTTGAAAATTCTTCCGCCCGGCCGAAGGCCGGCTATACGGAAAATCATCGAAAGCGTTTCTCAAGTTAAACATTCCAAGGTTCACTAATATAAAAAATTGTCAAAAACGAAGCGGATATTTGAAATACCATAGAGTTTAAAATCCTTCGTGCAGGTGGAATCAAGTCTTTGCATCGCTTACGACAATTTTCAATATAAGTTATAATATAAGCCTTCGGAATGCTTAATTTGGTACATGCTTTCGACGAGTTTTCGTGTAGCCGGCCTTTGGCCGGGCGGAAGGTTTTTAAACTCTATGGTATGTCAAATCTCGGCTTCGCTTACGACAATTTTCAATATTAGTAGCCTTCGGAATAGTTAATTTTGTACGTGCTTCGACGACTTTTCGTGTAGACGGCCTTCGGCCGGGTGGTAGACTTTTAAACTCTATGGTATATCAAGTCTGGTTTTCGCTTACGACAATTACACGGAAAGTCTACTAATATTGAAAATTGTCGTAAGCGAACCCGAGATTTGACATAACATAGTTTAAAATCTTTCCGCCCGGCCGAAGGCCGGCAACACGCAAAGTCGTTGCAAGCACGTCCCAAATCAAGCATTCCGAAGGCTACTAATATTAAAAATTGTCGTAAGCGAAGCCAATTTTTGATTCCACCTGCACGAAAGATTTTAAACTCTATGGTATGTCAAACCTCGCCTTCGTTTACGATAATTTTCTATATTAGTGAATCTTGGAATGTTTAACTTGAGATACGCTTTCGACGACTTTCAGTGTAGCCGGCCTTCGGAAGGCTTTTAAACTCTATGGTGTCAAATCTCGGCTTCGCTTACGACAATTTTCAATATTAGGAGCCTTCGGAATGCTTAATTTGGTACGTGCTTTCGACGACTTTCCGTATAGCCGGCCTTCTGCCGGGCGGAAGGATTTTAAACTCCATAGTATATCAAATCTCGGCTTCGCTTACGACAATTTTTTAGATTACTTGCCTTTGGAATATTTAATTTGAAACGCGCTTTTGGCGGACGGAAGGACTTTAGACTCTATGTGATATGTAAAATTTTTAGCTGCGGTTTCCTTGACGTCTTAAATTTCCGGCCTTCGATAAATGATCATTACTCTATTATATGTTTATAATTTTTTTTTTGTATCTATGATAATTATCTAAAGTACCCTTGGAGAGCCATACTATAATTTTTGGCCGATGGAAAATATTGCCTTTTATTCATACTTTTATTGCAATTCACTAAGAAACGAAGACTATTTATGCTTTTCTGTAAGTTTTCTTTATTTTTCAATATAAAAATTAAATTATTATAATTTGTAATTTTTGTTTTTTTAATTTTGGGCGATATTTCATTTTTTTGACCTATTTTTCATTTTTTTTGGTGTATTTTAATTTTTAAATTTTGGGCGATTTTTAATTTTTTTCGATTTTTCATTTTGAAATTTTGGGCGATTTTTCATTTCTATTTTTGGGCGATTTGGTTTTGGGCGATTTTTCATGGAGCCATTTTTAACAGCGGATTTTTTTATTTAATGTATTTGCCAAATCCTCTTTCGATTTACACCCCATCAAACAATATGATTGTTTAAGCCATTCTTTAAAATTTTGGGCCTATTATTCATTTTTGGTTTGGAGCAATTTTTCATAATAGTTTTGACTCAAATGGAAAATATTCTAAAAATTATTATTCACATAAAAAAAATCAAAAACACAATGGCTATAAAATTAATTTATTTTAATAATTTTATTTGCTTGTTAATTTTTAGTCCAAAAATTATATAATTACATATGTATGCATTTACACATATTCTCTTTGGTCCTGAATGGAGCGTATGCCTTCGGTCCGAAAAATTGTAAACGCTTTATTTTTGTTGTTCAGGATTAGTTGCTCCAGATATGAACACCAAAAGCACTACTGGAATAATATACATCCACTGAAAATAAAAACATCAAATTTAAAAACTATCCTTGTTAATTATTTGTATGTACATGTATGTATATTTATGAATAATGTATTCTTGTAATTAGTGCCTATACGCACTATACAATTTTTGAGAAATAAATTCTTTCTATGAACTCCTTTTTAATGACTTCCGAAGTACATAGCTAATCGTGTTTGTCATGAGTTCCACATCCGTGTGAAAGTGAATCTTTTCCGAATGTTTTTGGTGTCCTGATATTAACTTCTGTGCAATTTTTTTCGTTTTACTTCCGAACGCATAAAGCTAGTGAAAGCAAATAGAATTTGCTTTTTTACCCATAAAAAATAAATTTAATTAAACAAAATTTGTGTTTGGTATAAGTTTGAAGACTTATCTATATAATTTGAAATTTGAACAAATATTTGGTGGATATTGTCCGCAAGCTAGTCTTGCAACGTTCAATTTAAAATTTTGTATAATTTCGTTACAACTAAAAACACTACTCTTCGTATACCAGCAAATGAACTTCTTGTGGTCATTGTCGCTCATAGCCCAGTCATTTTAGGGTTTCACTGCGGAATGAGAGATAATAAGCTGAAAATTCCTATACACCTTCAATTTGGTGTTGTAAAAGTTGTCTCAAGTCTCATAAAATCTCGTGTCTGCGCTGTAAGTTATCCAAGGTCAAAGGTTACAAAAATCAGTTTTTCGCAATTATCTCGGTCTCTATGGCTCCAATTAACAGTTATGATAAAAATTGTAGATCACAAAAATTGCGACAAATTTTGCATTAAACATTTTTTCATACGTAGATGCAAGACTACACCTACACCAATATGGGCGTTCCTATTTTGTTTAAAACCATTTAGTTTTACTGTTAAACTCAGCAGATTCTACAAAGCAAAAACGTATTTGGCTTTAGTAAGAAAATATGAAATTTACACACACCTATACGAAAATTAGATACACGTTTATAGCAAGCACGAAATGTACGTAGAAATTGAAAACGTTAACAGCTGGCCGCTTGCGACTACTTCGTATAGTTATACTTTAGTACATTTTCAGAAATACATAATAGAAAATGATAACAAAAACAGAACAGTTTATTAAATATTTGAGTGTTGTTAAATAAAAGCATAAACGTGTTTAAAAAATTAAATATAATTATTTTGGCAGCAATTGCACTGCAAATTGTTCATAGAAGCAAAAAAACTGATTTTAAGTGGTGTTAAAAACAACTTCAGCTAGTTTTGAGTTTAATACAGACTTTTGCGCGTAAAGTATAGTTTTCATGTATATAATATATCAAAATACTATTTTTAATTAAAGTGATCTTTATAACTCATAAAGCATACTTTTTGGATAACTATGGGTATGGGCCAAAATGTTCATAAAATTTTTTCTTATAATACCTACATTTAAATCTATTTTAATTTTTTATGAATACGGCAGTTAATGTTTACTTTTATATCCTTGCCATAATATTCACGGTGCTTTTGATTTCTCAAGAGCGGCAGCACTGTTCACCACACACATGCATTTGTATTTCAAAAACCCAGCAAACAACCCACAAGATGCCGAATTCGTATCCGATGTCAGTCAGAAAACGTACCGAAAATCATATGAGTGGTTGACAAGAACCTCTTTATCTGAGGAAATTCTAAAAACTATACCGAAAGGTCTGTACGAATTCCGTCGAATTTCCTAGGGAAATTCTAATGGAATTTTCGACATGTCTTATAAATGTCGGAAACATTTAGGACAAAACATAAGGAAAATTTCCGATTTATCTGATACGTTTTACGTCCTGGCGTATTAATATCAGAGAAAAGTCGGAGCTAAAATTAGAAATTTATCAGAAATGTCGTTTAAAATTCTCCATGCATGGTTGTGCTGCTTATGGCAGCTCATCAGAAAATATTTACCCACATTTTCTAAGTTTAAAAACTCAAATATTTGTGAGTATAAACTCAATAGATAAATGAGAATTGTAACGAAAAATAAAATCACACAATGTGCAGAAGTGACTGCTAAAAGTCGTAAAACGTAGATCAGAAAATGTGCGGACTACTCTGTTAAATGCCTTAAAGGAAATTAAATTACCTTCGGATAATGTGCAGACTATTCTGATATTAATCGGATAATATTTCAGCCAATGTGCAGAAACGTCCTACCAGAAAACTGCCTACTGTTCCGCCAAATGTCTGAGCGACTTAAAAAGGTGGAGTCTCAGATTTTTTCTGATGTTAGACATGTCGGCCAAAATTGTTTCCTGGGAAGAAATGTATGTATGTACATACATACATACAAATGACCATATCGTCACCTAAAATGCAAAATAACCTAACATCATTTTTCATAAGTTTACAGGAGAAGCAAAAACCTTTGTAAAATGGAAAACATTTGAGGTATAAAAGCAATTTTTTATATATGAGCTAAAAATGCGACAACCGATCTACAATTTAAGAAAAAATATAATTTTTTTTATTATTTTTTTCAGTTATGTGTGTTACGTTATTTTTAATTGTAAATTTCTGAAACAAAAAGACGTATCATCAATGAAAGTATGTTAGTATTAAGTGAAACAAACAGTTAAAATATGAAATAATTAAATTTTTTTCAAATTACAGGTTCAATAAAATGTTAAGACACCACACGTTCATAAATGCAGTACTGCGCTGCAACAGTGAATTTAAATGTGTTAAGTGCATCAACACAACACGCAATAAAATAACATTAACAACCACGCAATAAATAACAATAACCCCTAAATGCATGAGGTCAGCCCCATGAATGGAGATCAAGCTACTTAAGTGTAAAAACACATTTTAAACACGAATTTGGCATTCTTTTATCGGAAAAGCTCAATTTTAATGGAAAATAAAAATAAGACAGATTTTTGATGTGTACCATAATGGTACGCCATGCAAATTATTATGTATGGTGCCCTTAGCGAAATAGTAAAATATATTATAACAAGTTATCAAATTTGATAAAAATTTATCATGAAATAATGTGTTCACCAATACTTATATCAACGAGAATAATTAGTGCGATATTTATTTTTTTCACAGTCGAAAGACACTTTTTTATTTTTTGAGCAAGAATACCATCCAAAAAATTTTGCAGCTTACTGATAAGTCAAATAAAATGTTATAGAGCTTAACCTGTATTTATTGTTCGCTGTAATTTAAAGCTAAGAAAACTCCTGTTTTAATAAAATTGTCAGACTACGAAACGATTTAAATATTGTACCATTTATTGTAAGGTATGCATTTAAGGGAAAATAGGTTTGCGTCGACATGTTCAAACAAGATTGCTATTCTAATGCAGCGCAGGCAGTACTTTTAAGAACGTATAAATATATAATAGGAACTTCCGAAACTATCTAACCAATTTTAATGAAATTCAAAACATGGATAGACCCGAGTCTGGAAGGATACATAGGCTATATGTTTTTCAAAAATAGGACCACGAGGAGGAGATAATGGGAAATTTCTGCCTCGCTGAAACTATCTGACCAATTCTAGCGAAATTTAAAACATGAATAGATCTGAATCTTTAAGAACACATAAGTGATATATTTTTTAATAATAGGACCAAGAGGCGGAGTAAGGGATAATTTCTGCCCTTCCGAAACTAACTAATTTTAATGATATTTAAAACATAGATAGATCTGAGTCTGCAACAACAAATAGGCTATATACTTGTTTAAAAAATGGGACCAATATGTAGGAGGGGAGGAGGGGGCCTAAGCTCATTATTTGTAAGCCTATATTGTTAATTTTACAGAAAATTATATTATTGTATGTCTCAAAAATATTAAGGATGGCCAGTTTGACGTAGGTACTTTCTTCCCGTAGGAACATCTAGAATAGTAAAACCATCGGAAATTTTTCCATTACTTCCTGATCAGATAAGTTTAGTAAAATCATGCATGTTTCTGTACTGAGAAGCTGCGAGGAGTCTATCACTCTTAAGATTTCATCGAAATTTCTAACCGTTGTGGCTGGGTATAATATAGACAACCGAAGCGATTTCTTCCTCTCTGAAATTATCTAACCAATTTTAATAAAATTTAAAACATTATTAGATCTGAGTCTGGAAGTACAGAAACGTTATATATTTTTGGAAAAATAAGCCCACTAGGGGATGGAAGGGGAATTTCTAAGATAAGTATGTATGTACGGTGTCTTGCTGTCCGTGCTTTCTTTTTTTATTTTTTAAGTATTTTTCGTTGTTTTTGGCGATTTTTTTGGTTTTGGCGCTTTTTTAATTTTCGTAATTTTTTCGTTTTTTCTGGCGATTTTTCGCTTCTGCAATTTTTTTGTTTTTGTCGATTTTTTCGTTTTGGTGATTTTTTTGGTTTTTAGCGATTTTTTTAGTTTCGGCGCTTTTTTGGGTTTGGCGCTTTTTTCGTTTTAGTAATATTTGTTTAATTTTTGGCGATTTTTTTTCGTTGTTTGATGAATTTTTGCGATTTTTTATGTTGTAGTGCTTTTTTCGTTTTGACGACTTCTTTCGGTTTTTGGCGTTTTTTAGTTTTTTGCGATCTTTTTAGTTTTTGTGATATTTTGCGTTTAGGCGATTTTTTTTTTTAATTTTGTTGCTTTGTTTCTTTAAGAGCTTTTTCATTTTAGCGTTTTTTCGTTGTAACATTTTTTTTTAATTTTGGATTTTTTAGTTTTAGCGTTTTTTAATATTTCAAGATTTTATACCTTACGGTTTCCAAGATAAAGCAAATTGTCTAAATTACATAGTAAAAATTACATTAGCCCTTTAATTTTCATTGGTTTAAATATCAGTGTTAATTGGTGTAGTCTATTCTACAGAATACACCAATTAGCACTAGAGTTGTATAATTTCGATACCTTTGAATACTCGATACTACCCGATACTTATTAAGTATTGACTCAATACTACTCAATACTTTAACGGTTTTCTTGAATTGATGAAAGAAATCAAGTAAAAATTCAAAAACTACCATCTTATTCGTGAAAAATATAGTTTAATAACTTTTTAACATGGCGACAGACATTTTTTGGGTTTGGCGCTTTTTTCGTTTTAGTAATATTTGTTTAATTTTTGGCGATTTTTTTCGTTGTTTGATGAATTTTTGCGATTTTTTATGTTGTAGTGCTTTTTTCGTTTTGACGACTTCTTTCGGTTTTTGGCGATTTTTTAGTTTTTTGCGATCTTTTTAGCTTTTGTGATATTTTGCGTTTTAGCGATTTTTTTAATTTTGTTGCTTTGTTTCTTTAAGAGCTTTTTTCATCTTAGCGTTTTTTCGTTGTGACATTTTTTTAAAGTAAAATTTATATTTGTAATTAAGTAATTTTTTATACTATAAATTTAAAATTTTTTTTTTATCAAATACATTCATACTTTACAAGCTATTTTGCTGGAAAACTCAACCCTGAAAGTAACTACTTTTAAGTATCGAGTACTCCAAAAAACGACCGGTATTTAGCACTCAATGCCCAAATACTCAATACTTTTGCAACTCTAATTAACACTAACTTTGAAAATTTAAAGTGTCTATATATAAGTGTCTGCATATTACATTAGTATTTCAACATCTTTCGTTGCTCGCTTTAGAACACCCTTTAATTTTTAACTGTCATATATTTGCTGTTGTAGCGGTCAAAGTTTTACATATTCTGTGAACATTTCAGGTCCGAAGCTCTTACGGTTCCCGAGAAAACATTACATTAGTATTTCAACATTTTTCGTTGCTAGCTTTAGAACACCCTTTAATTTTAAACTGTCATATATTTGCTGTTGTAGCGGCTATAGTTTTACATATTCTGCGAAAATTTCAGGTCCGTAGCTCGTACGGTTCCCCAGAAAAGAGCCTGTGACAGACAGAGAGACAGGCGTAAAGCGTAGCGAAAACAATAGGGTTCTTTACACTTTTGGTGTACGGAACCCTAAAAAATTAGAGACACACATAATTGGTATGAAAATATAAATATGTGTTGGTTGCTTTTGAACAGTATATTGTATGTACGATGTATGTTTTTTCTTGCTCAAGACACATTTATAACTTTACAAATTACAAAATATTAGTTTACTAACAATTTTTGTTTGCAAAGTTTACGAAAAATTTCAGGATTATTATAAGAAATGATTACATTAATTTTTTCCCAAATTAATATTTTACTTTCTACGCTAAATATTTGAAGTTGTATTAAAATACATTGCATTAGCCCCAATGAAATGCGCATAGGAACTAGCTAAACCCCTCCATAATCAATTTCAATGTATTTTAATAAAACTGTAATAGTTTACTTAGAAAGTAAAATATTAATTTGTTTAAAAGCACGATACAAAATTTTAATTAATGTAATTTAATAATTCCCAACAAAAACTTGTAATTATAAAAAATATTACTAATATAAAAAGGCGTAACTCAATTTTTTCGAAATCGTGTTTTTAACGTTTTCTGGTAGCCAACTTCTAAATACACACTCCCTAAAAAGCTAACTAAATTACTGTAGAAAATAACGGACTTGTGGCTACTTAAAACTTAATGTTTGTGCATAAGTGTTCTAGCTTTTATTCAGTTTTTCGATCTCGCCGTCTTCTTCTAAAACATACTATTTTGTAAAATTTGTTTTAGAAACTCTATAGAAATTGGATATATTTTGTGGAGGGGGATATGCCTTCGCCTCCCCCCCCCCCCCCCCTTGTGTCCGTGCCTGAGTTTCGCTATCGCAAGGATGTACGCTCTTGTTTTTTGATTTTTATAGTAAGTTGAAATTCGGTTTTCGTTTTGAAATAAAATCCAAATCGCATAAGAAGTGCGAAATGCAAACATTGTTGCGTGTCTATTTTTTGGAGCTCTTGTTTTTTGATTTTTATAGTAAGTTGAAATTAGGTTTTCGTTTTGAAATGAAATCCAAATCGCATAAGAAGTGCGAAATGCAAACAATGTTCCTTTATGTATTTTGTTGGCAGTTTGGCTTTCACAAGAGCAATTTTATTGTGGTTTGATTTTTGTTGATACCTATTTTTGTACAAATCAAGTTATTGGGCATTTTTTACACGAACAAAAGAGTCAAAACTTAATTTTTTAACTGCCGTTTTGTGTATGTATGAATTTAACATTATTACTCTTAGGCTGAGTCTTTTACATAGAGATTAGCGATTAAATTTAAATTAATCGTTTAATGTTATTTTTCACTAGTCGATTATCCCGTTTTGTTTGCTAGTTTAAAAAATAAAAATTTTAGAGTTAAGATTTGATTACTTATTGTTAGTTCAATTTTATTGAAGATACAATAAATAAATATAACCGGAAAATAAAGTTTAAAGTACCAAAATTAGCGGTTTTATTCTACTGAAATTTTTCTTAGATTCTAATGAACTTTTCCACAGAAAATTTATAAAGATTCTGATGTCTTTTTACTTTTTACGTTTTAATATCTTTTTACTTTTATTTTATAATTTTCTCTTGATAAATTTATTTTAACATAGCAAAAAAATATTTATTTTTTATAATTTAGCACACACAACAAAAAACGCACTTTATTACTGTTTATGCCTGAATAAGGAGGGTTTCCATCCCTCCATTAAGGGTATTGTTACAACTTGGCGTTAGTTAAAGGTAGGATTTTTTCATACGGATTAACAGTATCAATATTACTGTTTATGCCTGAATAAGGAGTGTTCCCATCCCTGTCCTCCTTCCACGCCGGGTGGTCATCTTGTCGCGATGTGGAGGCTTAGGTACGTCGTATTGTGTAGGCCGAACTGGCGGGGCAGCAGGTTTCCAGGTTTTAGGGCTGCTTCCGGTAGAGTCACCCATGCCAGATGGGCTAGCAATAGTACCGACTAAGGATCACCCCCACCCCCCGTCTGATAACGTCTGTTTTCCCGCTGGGGCGGTTATCGGGCCAGTCCGTTTCTCGGCCCTATGGGCCTGTCCAAATCCACCAGCGTATGTTCCCATATTGGGCGGCTAGTGGTCTGCGTCTGATCCCAATGGTGCGGCAGTTATTGAACCTGGAAGTAGGTATAAATGCAACCCCCCACAAAACACAATAAATGGAACCCAAAAAACCATGCCCTACGTACCCGGTTCGTGGCTGCTTTAGCGAGGTCGCCAAAGGCAACCTCATGAGGGCCATTATCGACAGAATCATGAGTGATGGTGCCATTTCCCACGACAAGTGGGACTTGGTCAACCTAAAATTGGCAGATGTGTTCTGGAAGATCTGGCAGGATAATCCAGGACCTCCACCAGTGTGTTGATTCTGGTTGGTACCAGAATCACGTTAAAATCATGGCTTGCGCAGATGAACGTTCAGCGTTGCTGCTAAAGCAAGCATCGACTCTATTGGCGAGGTATGGCAAGGTGCTAAGTTGGATGCGGTTCCTGTGGAGGAGATTTCCAAAAACCCTAGAGGCTTTGCTACCATACCCGCTGAACCATCGGCCCCAGAGGAAATCCTCAAGATCCTTATGAGCTGTAACCCATGACTGGAAGGTCATGCCCTTCTGGACTCCGACCAGAAGGATGTCAACGTCACATTCGTAGACACTATGGAGTATAGTGAAGGTGACTCAAGTCAACCTCCACTACTCTAAAGCAGCATCCGCTGCAATGCTCCTCCGGGTGGTTGAGGAGGAGGAGCTAGTCTTTGTCCAGAAACCCTGGGTTCACCAAGGACGGGTTTCTGGGCTAAACCTTACGGGATACAAGCTTTTGTTTGCCAGAGGCACAGGTGATATAACTATTTACGTATCTTTATTTTATCTGATTACAGTGATGAGGATACCGTTGTTGCGGCATTGGAGACAGCCTCTGGCACTATCTGGGTAGTCTCCAGCTATATGGCACATGGCCACGGAGTGTCCACCAAATTATAAGGTACGTGGGATTGTGGCTAAAGCGGCAAGCACAAGGACGCCCATTATTATATGTACTGATGCCAACTTGCACCCCATCACTTGGGGTAGCAGTAACACTAACGCACGAGGTGAGTGTCTATTCGATTTTATTCTTTGTAATAATCTTGAAATACCTAATAGAGGTTCAAAACCTACTTTTATTGTGTCAAACCGTAGCGAGGTTTTAGATATCACATTGGTCAGTGCACAGCACACCAACTTAATTAGTAACTGGACGGTCTCGGAAGACTGTTCCTTTTCCGACCATCGTTATATTGACTTCTCTATAGAGATTTTTGAGCCTAGCCCGGTAAATAGAAAGAAAACCAACTGGGAGATGCAAAGCAATGTCCTAATCTCTGCTCCCACAATAAACACTATTGGGGACATTGACTCGGCGGTAGATACGCTCAGCGAATCTTTCCGCTATGCTACAAGCATGTCCTGAAAACCTATGGTATGCAAAGGCAAACCACCTTGGTGGTGCCCCGAAATTGCACAGTCGCATAGCGAATGTCGTAGACTATTCAACGAGGCCAAACGATCAGGCAACTGGTCGCGCTATAAGACCTCTGTGAATAGATTTAAAAATCTAGTTAGGAACACCAAAAGGAAGTCTTGGAGGAATTTCTGCAGTGGGGTGGAGGGTTCCTCTGGACGTTTAGTAGTCAAAAACGCTCAGCGTGGTACTTGATATATAAACACTTCCCCGGCAATCTTCTAGCCCCTGTAGGGGCTAGTACAAGCCGTACAACTGAGTCGCCCTCCACAGTCACCGTCCCTCTGGACTTAAAATTGGCGATTAACAGCTTTGATCCATTTAAATCTCCGGGACCAGATGATATAATTCCAGCTGATCTACAGAGAAACATGTACCTGGTTATACCATGGCTTTCTGTAATATATAAAGAATGCTTAAACTACTCTTACATTCCAGCTTGCTGGAGTAGGTGTGCGGATAAGCCTGTACCAACAAGTGAAGACGGTAAAAGCACTTCCCAAGAGCAAGAAAATTTAAATGAGCTACATGAATTCGTACGCAATTGAATTAAATATACAATGTATATCTTTTTTTACTTTTTTCTAAGCACATGAATAAAATATTTTAACTTTAAATTTTTAAAAATGCGTTTAATTTTTATATCGTAAAGGCCCAACGTTGCGTTTTCGCAACGGGGGTTATCTGGGTTCCCACCGATCCGATTTGCCTAAAAATTGTTTTTTTCTTATCTACATAGGTATAAACAATCAAATTTTAAAAGTTTCATCATTATAGCTCCATAGGATCATGGGTCGGGCCTTAATGGGTTAAACTACTCTTACATTCCAGCTTGCTGGAGTATGTGTAGGGTTATCTTTATCCCTAAAGGTGGCAAGACTTCCCACACCAAACCTAAAAACTTCAATCGGTCTGACATCCTTTCTGCTAGAAAGAGGTATTGATATACACCTGAGAATGGCTATACCCACGACACTTCTCTCTCCCTCACAACATGCCTACACCTCTGGTCAGCCTGTGGAAACTGCCCTACACTCTCTGGTCAGCCACATAGAGAAATCTCTGCAACACTATGGTGGCCTTTTTGGACATAGAGGGTGCCTTTAAATACGTCAAACCCGATTCCATTATCTTGGATATGATAGAACTAGGGATTGATTCTAATATCTGCAGTTTCGTTAAGAACCTGCTAACAAATAGGGTCATAAGTGCCTCGATTGGAAATGTTACTGACTACAGGGCAGCAAATCGAGCGACTCCACAAGGGGGGTTCTATCACCACTCCTGTGGAATCTGACTAAGCCTTGAGCGTAAGATGGTTAAGACTGTCGCATACGCTGACGACGTGGCGGTAGCCATCTCTGGTAAGCACCTGAGTACAATCTCTCAGTGTATGGAGTCCGCACTGGCACTCGTTAGTGAATGGAGTGCCAATTGTGGGCTGGGCGTCAATCCAGCTAAGACTGAATTGGTGCTTTTAATAGAAAGTACAAAGTCGAAGACTTTGTGCCTCCTAGACTCAACGGGATCACATTGACGGTCTCGGATAACACCAAATACTTGGGCGTAATCCTAGATAGCAAACTAAACACCCAGTATAGAGTGGATAAGGCTCCCGTGGCTATCTATACGTGTAAAAGAGCCATTGGTCGCAGCTGGGGCATAGAGCTCAGAGGGATCTTTGAAGCGGTAGTCAAGCCCATTTTATTTTCTGGTGTATTAGTTTGGTGGGAAGCGGTAGAGAAAGACTCATCGCAAAACACTCAATAAAAAATTTCGGCAGGCAGCGACTCTGACAACAGGTGTTCTCAGGTCGACTCCAACGAAAGCACTCTTCACGATGATGGATTCGCTTCCGGTGGAGGGTACTCCAAAAACTAATACTCAAAATTACAATGGCTTCTTATAGGCAATTCACACTACCGTGTTTTTGTCAATTTTAAGTGTTTACGAGCTAAACAAGTTAATTTTGAGATGTTTTCCTATATAATCAATTGTCAAAAAATTTACGTGTTTCAAAATTAAACTCATTCAAAAACCAGTTGATTATTTGATTTTAGTGCTTATTGAACACGGTTTGCAATGGCGGCAAAATAAACAAAGTCGAAATTAAAAAAGTTGTAGCATTTCTATAGCAACAAACAGCGTATTCTGAAAATTATGATTTGTGTTGGCTGAAAAGTATTAAAAACCTAGTTTTTGGTTTAAGCTTTCAATTCAAATGGAAAAATGTACATACACATGTAAAATGCTAGTTAATAAATTTGCAAAATTATTAATATTTAGGACACGGAAAAAATTTTTTGCTGCCGGTTTGCTACCACCTTTTATGAATTCGTCATGCTGTAAACAGAAAGTTTATAAAATTGTAGTCTGAACAACTTTGTTTAGTTTCTTAAAATATTTTCCGAAACACGTTAAACTACAGCAGTGTGAATATAGTATTACACTAATACTAATATGCAGGGCTTGGACTTTCATGCAAATGCATGTTTTTTGGTCGTGATAGATAAGGAGGTATTGAGTAATTATCTATGCGAATCATTAAATTTTAAGTAGTTTGGCATCGATTTATAGTTGCATATTTTAGCATATTTTGGTGGTAAGTGCATATTTTTGCATATTTTGGCAATAAAATAAAAAGGCAACCGAGGCCTCAGTTTGGTTGCCGGTTGCTGAAAATTCAGCTGATTCAGAAAATTCAATTCTATCAGTTCAAAATTCAATCAGTTGATATTTAGTGCCTTTCTGGCAACTAATAATTTTCAGTTGTCGACTGGCAACGCAACTAGGTTAGGTTAGGTTAGGTTATCAGGTCGCTGGTGAAAATTATAAAGAAAGGGTTCCAGCCCACTTGGGTCCAATAATAATGGTCCCTTTGTGATACCTGTAAAGGAAAGGAAAGGAAAGAGAGAACAGAACAGTGTATCAAATAGAGTGAAAGGAGAGGAGTTAATAGAGGTATTAGAAATTAGTTCAAAGAGAAGAGAGAAAGAGGTAAGGCGTACGGAGTTCCGTGCAGGAAGGGTCGTTCGTGTTTTAGAAACGCCATTTGGGTAGTCAGCGAGTGAACCACCCGCTGCTCCTAATGAAGGAACTTATGTTCTTGAGTTCTATTTCTGAGAACTCGGAGAGGCTACCGAAGAAACTTTTGCCCAGTAGGCGAAGGCGGTGGTCCTCCAGAGCTGGACAAAGGCATAAAAGGTGCATTACATTCTCTTCTTCTTCTACGTCATTACAGCTTGTGCAGTAGTCATTGTATGGGAGACCCATACGTCTAGCGTGGGTTCCAAAGGTGCAGTGCCCCGTGACCGTGGCCATGAGGTTGCGTAGGTGTGGTTTCGTGAAATGTAGAAGTTGTTTAGGTCTGTTTATGTCAAGGCGAGGCCATATTGTTCTCGCAATAGAGCAAGTTGGTTCATTGTACCATCTGGTTTGAGCCAACTGCGGCAACGCAACTAAAGTTCGGATGCATTAAATAATAGACCCAATTATGTTTGTTTTATGTTTTTTCTCTAGAAATAATAAAAAATTTAAAAAAACATTTTCATATTATTTTAGTTTTGGTATTTTGTTCGTAGGTAAATGCATATTTTTGCGCATATTTTTCATTTTCAGGTGCATTTGTTAAGCGCTTAAAATCAATTTTTAGTTGCATGAAAGTCCGAGCCCTGCTAATATGCATCACTACATGAATTTATTTACATATGTATATTAATTTAGGAAAGGTACTGAAAATAGAAATTAGGGTCACCACCCGGCAATTTAAATGCACACTAATCGTTTTCTTCCACTATAAACTACATAAAAACCCCTATACACACTTATTGTTCATTTTAATACCATGTACTAAATAAATACTTACATATTTTGCAAAGAACCCACGATTGTCTTTGCTTTCTCCACGTTCTCTGGCTTCGCGTTCTCTTTCTATTTTTTGAATGAAACTAGCTGTATCTGGTACAGGAGCGAGTTCAGTATGTTTGATTAATATCTCAGTTTTAAATTCTGTTGTTGATAAATTCGAAAAGTCGATCGTTGAGCAATCCGTAGAGTCTCCCTCAGATGTTGACAGAGAAAGTGCATTAACGTAGCCATTGGCATCTATCGAAATCCATATTTCATCATTCAATTGGCTACTAAGTAAATTGCATGCTTTGTTTGCAGTAATAAAAGTACGTTTTGATCCATTTGGATATTCCACTTCCGCTTTCAAGCGATAAAATCCATCAAAATCTGAAAGTTTCTGTCAAAAAAAATTAATATTGTAATTTTTGAGTATTAAAATAGAAATTATACCTTAAGATTAACCAGATCACTCGCTGTTAACACAGTTTGAGCCACATTTGAAAGACCAGAATTCAAACTTGGAATTGAAACATTTGCGCGATACACAAAATGATCTAGGTCATTGGCATTAATAGCGTGTTGTAATTCAATATTAATCCATCCATCGAATTCTAAATAGGCCTTAAATGTAAAATATTATTGTTACAAATATCAAACATATACTATATACTGATAACACTAGTCAAGAAAAAAATTTTTTGTGCGTATTGGGTTTCTTTAAAGGTTGGGAACGAAATAAATTTTACATATATGTATATTTAACATTAAATAATACAAGGGTGTGAAGATAAATTCGTCAAAATAAATACGTCCCACACTCATGTTAAATACGTTCCACATAATGTAAAGTAAACATATTTCATTGTTTTGATGTACAAATTTTTGTTTTTATCATTCCAATAATAAAATAAATAAATTATTGTTAAAAAAAGATATATATGAAAATAAATTAAATAAATTATAACATTTAATTTAATTCAAATATAACACACGCTGTCAAAAGTAAAGTTTTTACTAGCAAATATATGCCATTTTCATGTGAATTTTTTGGATATTTCTAGAAAAGATGAATCAGGTCACCGAAAGAGTGGAAGTAGCCTAGGATTAGTAGTTTCCAGAAATGTAACACATATGTCCAGATTCAGCCCTGAATCGGAGATATAGCCTTTGGAAAATTTGGTTTTTGGCCATTTTTACTAGTAAATATATGAAATTTTCATGTGAATTTTTTGGCAATTTCTAGAAAAGATGAATCAGGTCACCGAAAGAGTGGAAGTAGCCTAGGATTAGTAGTTTCCAGAAATGTAACACATATGTCCAGATTCAGCCCTGAATCGGAGATATAGCCTTTGGAAAATTTGAATCGCGAAAATTCGCGAAAAACAGCAAAATTGCAAACAAGCCTTAAAATTGCTTAAAAATAGCTTCAATTGTAAGGAATGCAAAAAGCTCGGAAAAAAATCGCGGAATCGAAGAAAATTCGCAAAAACTTGGTAAGATTAAAAAGATATTGATTAAAAAATTGGTAAAACTGTTAACAAACCAAAAACTGGAAAAAATACTTTTATCGCGAATATTGTGAACTTGCGTAATTTTCGCGTTTTTTTCTGAGATTTTTGCATTCCTTACAATTTTAACTATTGTTAATCAATTTAGAGCTTGTTTGCAATTTTTTAATTTTTCGCGTATTTTCGCGATAATAATGATTTTTTTACCAGTTCTTGGATTTTTTACAGTTTTCCGATTTTTAGTTCATATAAAACTTTATTGTTTCTTCGATGTTAGCAAGTTCTTGCGAATTTTCGTCATTTGCGTGATTTTTGCCGAGTTTTTTGCATTTCGTATAATATTTTTAAGCAATTTTAGGGCAATTTGCCATTTTTAAATTTTTCGCGAATTTTCGCGACAAATGTATATTGAACGATGTTTAATGAATTTATGGGGGCTGTTTAAAATTTTTCGCAACAATTTTTCATTTTTGCGATGTAAGTAATTTGTCTACTTTTTATCCTCTTTTAGAGCCCTAGATATTTCTAGTTAATTTTAGAGATATTAAAAATAAATAAATAATAGATTTTATTTGTATTAAAATACATTTATAGTAATTTTAATTGTTAAAGTAATTATTACCCCTTTATGAGCAATTACTATTACTTTTGCCCATATAAATGTAATTGTAGTTGATAATCTTCAATTACAATTAAAATATTTGTAATTGCAATATATCAACTACCTATTACATGTAATTGTAATTGTTCATGCCTCAATTACAATTACATGTAATTGTAATTGCTCTTCAGACAACTACACATTACATGTAATTGTAATTGTAGTGTACCAATTACAAATTACATGTAATGTGTATTTGAACATGTAATTAATTACAAAATGTAATCATTACCCCAAGGCCTGTTCGTTACACATATCTGTGCTTCTATAATTTTCAAAGTCTACTATGCTTATTTTTGAAAATCAGTTACATATTTGTGAATTCTCAAAAGGTTTTTGAAAGTCTGTACATAAGATAAAAGATTTGTAACTTTGCAAAATTGTGTTTGAAGTCTACTGACGAATTGGTAAAGCACCAATGAAATGCTGCATATAGACAATGCTTAAACACCAGCAAATAAATTTCATTTAAAATAAAATTGTGACAATATGTCAAATAATAAATTTCTTGAAGATAATTAAATAAAAATAAATAAAATATTCACGTGAAAAATATTTGATATCATCTATGTAATGTTCAAATAAAAATGCATGGTTTTCTTGCTCATCTTCAGGCCATAGTACTGTTATATATAAAATTTCGATTTTTTAAATGTTTGAACAGAATTAATTTTTGTTAAAACATGCAATGGAATTTTATACCTACTACAACACGAATTTTCTATCTTTAACCCGTATTTGTTTTGTATTACTGAATTAACAGTAATTATAATTACTATGCCTTAATTATATATGCCTTAATTCATAAAAAAATTTTCTGACTTATAACAGATTAATAATAAATTTTCATACAAAAATTTGTTTTATAAGTCGAACGTTGACACACTATTAGACTGTTTAGGTGGTATAAGTACCTCCTTCCGTCTGTCGCATTTGGGCTTAAATCTAGTTTACCAACGCACCTAAAAATAAAATAAATATTACATAGGGCGATAGAAAATTGAAAAATAAGATGAAAATATTAAATACAGTCTCGGAAACGCATAATTTTCGAGCTATGGACCACTGAAGTCTTTATATATACACGATTTTATACTACATTTCTGAGCGTATGTGCCATTTTAATAGATATTTCTGAATATGCAAATTTATTTATGTAGAAAAGCTTGAGTTAGCGAAGCCGGTGTTTGTTATACTATAGAGAGGAAAATCTTTGCGCCCGGCCGAAGGCCGACTATGCAGGGAAACTTTAGTTAACGAAGGTGGTGTTCGTTATACCACGAAGGAGAAAATAAAATTATAGTTCTAATTTTTAATAAAAATCTCTCAATTGATGTTTTTTAGAGAATGACAATTACAGAAAAAATTAAATACTACAATATTTAATATTTTTTAATCAATTTGAGGCACTTTTAAATGATCCTGCAAGAAACATTTTTCTCTCCTTCTTTGTATGTTTGATATTTATTTCAGATTTTCTTTTATTCCCTTTCTCATTATTAATAAAAAAACGTTATCTCTGAAAAGAATATACTTGTTTTGCTTTATATTGAATTTAAAAATATATTCAGCTAGAGTAATCTGCTGTCTATAATAGAACGGATAGCAAATAGTTTAATGTCTTATTATTTTCTTATGAGCTTATCTTTATATTATTTATATTAATTAAATCAATGAAAAGTTTTATTTCGTAGATTTTTTTAAATTTTCGTACTAGGTCACACCCGTCGGTCACACCCGTCTCATTTTAAAAATTGTTTTTTATAAGAAAAAACATTTTTTTGTCAAACAGTAAATACACAATTCGGAACAAATAGCTACTCCTCCCAAAAACAAATAAAAATTATCCTATCCGATAGAAAATTAATATATAAGAAAAAATTAAATAAAAAAATTGGCGGCAAGCCTTAGTTTCCGAGTTATGGGCCTCTGAATTTCCAGTACAAAATTATGTTTATATGGTATATTTTCCAACGAATGCGGTCAATATTGGTATCATTTAAAAGCTTTTGCAAATATTTTTAAGAAATTACTAAAAACTTTGACAAATTCGTTAACCATTAAAACCAAAATATAATTTTTTTTTATTCTCTATGTATGTATGTCGAATAGTGAATTAGCTCAGTAAAGATTTTTTGCCTAGCCGGTCTTCGGCCGGACTTAATGATTTTCTCCTCTATGTATGTCGAATACCGGCTTCGCTGAGTAAAGATTTTCTGCCTAGCCGGCCTTTGGCCGGGCTTACAATTTTCTCCTCTATGTATGTCGAATAGTGGCTTCGCTGAGTAAAGGTGTTCTGCCTTGCCGGCCTTCGGCCGGACTTAATAATTTTCTCCTCTATGTATGTCGAATAGCGGCTTCGCTGAGTAAAGATTTTCTGCCTAGCCGGCCTTCGGCCGGGCTTACAAGTTTTCTCCTCTACGTATGTCGAATAGTGGCTTCGCTGAGTAAAGGTTTTCTGCATAGCCGCCCTTTGGCCGGACTTAATGATTTTCTCCTCTATGTATGTCGAATAGTAGCTTCGCCGAGTAAAGATTTTCTGCCTATGCAAAGATGTGAAAAATTTGAGCATCTCCTGAAAGGCATGATCAAACCCCTTTAAATAATACCAATATTGCCTGCATTCATTGAAAAATGCACTATAAAACCGCAATTTAGGACTAGAATTTCAGAGGCCTATAACTCGGAAACTAAGGCTCGCCGCCCATTTTTTTAATTCAATTTTTTCTTATTTTTGAATTTTCTATCGGATAGGATACATTTTATTTATTTTTGAGAAGAGTAGCTAAACCCTATTTAAGCCCACAATTCAATTAAAACACTTTGAATAGATATCTATAACAAAAATATTGTGTACCTTATAGTAAAAATTTTACATAATTTATACTGAGTCATAATTCTTTAAAACTAATATTTTTAAGGTCACACCCGTCGTAGCTTTCTGACGACCATTCTGAGCAGAAATAGTGTTGTATCAGAGTCTTCGCGTTATTCAGCGACTTTAAGTTTAATGTCCTTGCGAGCCGCAACGTTTTTTTAAGTAAAAAATTTTATATTCTTGATTTATAACAAAAAATGTGTGTAAAATGGTCACAGCCGGCTAAATGGAATTACTCATATTTAGCAAGTGCACGTCCGTAACATTTTGATGTAAAATTTTGTAAAAACCGTATTAACAACTAGAGTTAAATATTTTTAAGTACATTTTGCATATCCAGAAATATTTATTCAAAAGCTTTCAAATGATAACAATACTGCCCATATACTTACGTTCAGAAATGTTGTGGAAATCGCATTTATATATGTATGAAAACTTCAGAGATCCTTAGCTCGAAAACTATGCGTTTCGGAGACTTTTTCCATTATATATTTTCTTCTTATTTCCCAATTTTCTATTACAATATATAATTTTTATTTTGAGGTGCGTTGGTAAACTGGATATGTTCCAAAAATATTCCGTAGAATCACGATTTTGTACTAGAACTATGTAGGCACATCTCATAAACTAAGGATCGTCGCCAATCTTTTAATACTCTATTGAATAAGGTATTTTTTAGCAATGTAGCCACATAAACCATTGTTTATTACTTACTTTTGAGTTATTTAACACACCAACTAAAAAAAACAAGGAAAACCAAAATTTCTGTATGACACTCATTTTTTCGTACGATTTCAGCTAAAGCTCGCAGCCGATCGGTTACTAGCCTGCTAATAGCCGCTGCCGATTATTTGTTCAATCACTTAGCCGCCGCCGATTACTGAGGCTAATATCGGCTAAGGCATGGTACTGTGTTTATCATTTCGTGCGAACTGCTGTCAAAAGTTCATATAGAAAAAATTGTCACGAATTTCTCATGAAAAATTGTTGCAGAAGTAGTACTGTGTTTATTTTGTGAAAAACGTATGAAATGTATCTACAAAATTTTGAGTCTTCATGCGAAATAATATAAGCACCACTTTTTTCGTGTGGAATTTACAACAAACACATTGGGTTTTTTTAAATGCGTACACAATTGCAGCATACTTTCAAGGGCTATTATCGTTGGTTATCATATTTTTCGTATGAAAAAACTTACGTTGATCAACATTTTTCGCAAATTTGAATAGAGTACTCAGCTTAATAAAGCAGCCAAACACATGATAGATTAGTTCGTGTGATTTGTTCGCGTACCAAATCCCCACTAACGACGAACAAATCACAATAAATTTAAACGTCAACAAGCGAAGCGGATGTTGCAATTGTTCTTT
The DNA here is from genome assembly GCA_956483635.1 of Panzeria rudis. NCBI lineage: Eukaryota > Metazoa > Arthropoda > Insecta > Diptera > Tachinidae > Panzeria > Panzeria rudis. The sequence continues at coordinate 46,424,511 of OY101451.1, read as the reverse complement.
TAGTTATTTATTTATTTTTGTATATTTTTATTATTTATTTATGTTTTTATCTTTATATATATCGCTTTTACTTCGCGAAATTACATTTTCTTTTCTAAATTCAATGAAAAATTGCTTTCGTAGTATAACAATATCAAAAAAAAAAGCCCACTAACATATGGCACAAACCAAAAGAAATTGAAATTTTTCAATTACTTGTGATTTGTACTCGCACGAGTAACAAGACATCGAGCACGACAAATCACAAGCACAAATCACTCGTGTGTGGGCACCTTAAAGCGGACGCCATTTTTCAAACTGGAGTGACAGTCAAAAATTCATCATTTTTTTAATGATACTTTTGACTGTCCCGCCTATCGATCATGCTCGTCACTCAAACCATCATACAAGAAAAAAATTTGACACGCAAACATTGAAAATAACAAAATTGGATGCGCTTTATTGATAAAGTTTTTTTATAATGAATTTTTTTAATTCAATTTCTTCTTATTTATTTATTTATTTATATATTTATTTATTCAAGTTCGTAATATACAAAGCCCATGTGGGCCAATATGAATATATATTACACAGGCTTAGTACATAAGTAAATACAAAATAGAGGAAAAGAAATATTATAAAATAAATTTTTGGATAACTATATATAACATTAAGCTATTAGCCTTTTTATTTAAAGAAAAAGAGTTGTTTAACAAATTAAACAAATTAACATAAAACACACATCCTATAATAATATGGAAATAGTAAATTTTATATATATATATATATATATATATATATATATATATATATATATATATATATATATATATATATATATATATATATATATATATATATATATATATATATATATATATATATATATATATATATGTATATATATATATATATATATATATATATATATATATATATATATATATATATATATATATATATATATATATATATATATATATATATATATATATATATATATATATATATATATATATATATATATATATATATATATATATATATATATATATATATATACGGTCCAGTCAGGTAAAGTGCATAGCCATAACTAATGCTACCATACATGTAATGAGGTAAGACCATTTAGGAAGAGAAATGTTTAATAAGTTTACGCTTAAAGACATTATTAGAGTGCGTAAAAATACGCAGTTCTAATGGCAGGCCATTCGAAGAACCAGTGGCTCTAACGAGAAAAGATCTTGAAAAATCAGACCTAGAGATTCTTAGCAAATTGAGATGAAGATTTCTATTTCTGGGTGAGAATAGGAAGGAGTTGCATAGAACAATAGGCTTCCCACTTTATATTACCCTATGGAATGTACACAAAGTACGGAGTCGCACATAATCATCAAAACCACAACCCAGGAAGTCCTTTACGAAACTAGAGATATGGTCCCTTCATCGGACCCTGTAGACAAATCTGGTAATAGCATTTATCAACCGCTTTAATCTGGTAAGGAGGAAACCAACAGTACCAGATGTAACCTCAAGACCATAATTAATTTGAGACATAAGCATTGCATGTGCTAATCTTTTTCTAACATATAGAGGGTGAAATATATTGGAACAGTAAAGCCTACGCAACGCATTAAAGATTCTACCCGACAAGGCATCAATGTGCCATTTAAACGATAGCTTACAATCAAGAACCACACCCAAGCATCTAGCTCAGTAGAAAAACGTGGCGTGGGGCCAAACATCATAGCCTTAGTTTTCGAAGTATTGACCGTTAAGAAGTTCTTACGGGTCCAATCCGAGACACGTTCTAGGCACAAATTAATCTTACGTTCACAGGAGTAAATAGACCCCCTATCACCGTTAAATAGGAGAAAAACATCATCAGCAAAAATATAAGGAGTGCATCGCAGGGGATCAACGACATTAGAAATATCATTTATATAAAGGATAAACTACCTTAAACGGCAAGTTTGATGACTTGGTTAAGAATGGTAATGTTGAGTGTGGTTCCATTAAGCAGGCGCTTCAGGATATTGTTGCTTTCGAGCTGACGTTTTCACGCTTTTGAACAGTGTTAAGTCGGATGTGACTGATTGCAACAACCGTATTACACAAATCGAATCACTTACAAGTTCGAAAATCTCTGCTCGAAATGGAAAATAGTTCCTTGCACCGCAAATTCAATCGCTCTGATATCGTCGTTCGTGGGTTGCCTGCGGGATTGGACAATTTGGCTGACGTTGCTGTGGGTTTGGCTACATATTATAAAATACAAGCCAATCCATGCGATACTCACCATGCGTGTTATATGCATAATAAGCAATTTATGCTGAGCAGGTTCAACAGTGTCGCTGTTCGTGACCAGATAATGCAGGCTTACTTCAAGACTGTAAAATCTCGACCTCTGTTGGTATCTGACCTAGTGGCGTGTGATGTACAGCAAACCTCTAATGACGGCTCTAGTGGCGCTAAAGTAAAAGCAGGGGTGTTTTTGAATGACCATTTCTCTCCATTATCTTCCAAACTCAACGCGATCTGTAGAAAGCTGCTGAAGGACAAAGTTATCCTCAAATTTCGAATACTCGATGCTGACAAGCCTAAATCGAAGGTCACTATGGTGGATGGTAAGGAAGTCACCCTGGATGCCGCTGACTGTGCTATTTTCCTAAAATCCAATGCTGCTGCCTAGCTGGTTACTTCCTATATTCTCTATACTTTATACACTTCTTGTTATTATGTGTCTATAACTTTATTTAATTTATTTTTTATTTTTTTTCACTAATATCGCAGTGTATTGGGCAATCCTGCTGTGCTGAATTTCTGCCTGGAATGCAGGCTCTATAGAAATAGAATTTCTTCTCTGAATACGCATTATTGCCTACTCATCTTTTTATCTTTAACACGAACTTATCAGGTATGTGATGAAAATCGATTTTGAGAGCGAAGCACTTTTCAAATCCTATTTTAATTGCAATTTCAATTACAGTTTTAATCTAATTTTTATAATTTTTGTGATACAACTACTTCTGAATAAAGAGATATTTTCTCATATTTGTGATGAACTTATTTTTATAAAGAAATACTAATAAAGAAACGCATTTCAATATTAACTCGTTTTCAGAATCTATATCCATCACATGCCTATTTGTTTTATGCATTATTTATTTAGAATATTGAAGTATTATTACTATTATTATTATCTTTTTCTTTTTTGATACCGTTGAACTGATTTTACTGCTCAATTTCTGATACTTTTTCTTTTCACCCTGATGTCATTTTATTTGACAATTTTGTTTATTTAATGATTGTATTAATTACTTCAAGTTTTCCATAATTATAATGTATAATTTTCCCCCTATTTTGTTATTTGCGTTTTGCCCCAGCATACTCACGTCCTATTGGTATGATGTCTTCTAGTAACAATCTTGGTCCTATAGTTAGGGACAGTGTATACCTTAATAATATTCTATTCCCGTTCATGAATCAATACAAAATTGCTCATCTTAATTGCCGTAGTTTGGCACCTCGACAAAATTCTGTTAAGCTAGACGAGCTCAAGTCTATTATTGGCGAGGGGGTATTTGATGTTCTAGGAGTCACTGAAACTTGGTTCAATGATCATATCTCTAGTCGTTCTGTTGAAATATTCTCGAGGTGGGGGTGTTGGTATCTATATTTCAAAGAGACTTAAGCATAGAGTTATTTACAATTCTCAGGACTTGGGATGTGAGTCCCTCTTTATTGAACTACAATCTGGAAATACTACTTTTTTATTTGGAACTGTTTATCTACCTAATGGCTGCCTAGATATCTTTGAAAGGCTTCACTGTGATTTATTCTCTCGGTATACTAATATTATAATTGCAGGCGATTTTAATTGCAACTTATTTTCGCCTTCGAAATCCGATCTTGTTCGATCTTTTTGCTTAAGGTACAATCTTTCAATCGCCCATAACGTTATGCCGACGCATTTTGATTTAAGAACGAGTACTACGTCGCTTATTGATTTCTTTTTGATAAGTAGTCAACTAACTACCAGCTGTTGCCATCAGGTACACTTATTTTTGCGGCTTTTGCCATCAACGTTGACTATTCTGAATTGAATGAATTGGGAGGGCTTATTTGCATATCTTAACGATTATGATGTATCACAGATTTTTAGTACTACTGATATTGATCTAAAATGTTCCCTTATTAGTTCGCTCTTGAATGACCTAATTTACTTTGGTCCCACTGTCAGTATAAGATTTCGTAGGAATAATAATTCCTGGATGAACTCGAATAATGTAGTTCTTGCTAGGTCTTTACGTGATTTGTCTTTTGCTGCTTTTAAGGTAGACCCCTCGGGTCCAAACTGGCGAACATATTGTAAGCTTCGAAACAGAGCCAAGAGAGTTATACGTAGAGAAAGAGTTAAATATTTTTCTAAACTCTTTGGTACTGTAAACGCCCGAGGTTTTTGGAGAATCATTAAGGGGCATGGGTACATTGGTAGAGAGAATATCTCGCCTGGACTTGATCCTAACACTATAAACGCCTACTTTGTTGGTTCTAGTGAATCTATTCCTGATAATGCAGTTCTGGATAACCTTGCGAATCTCGGTAACTCATTTTCTTTTTCTTGCATTAATGTAGTGGAACTTTTTGATGCTTTGAATAAGGTTAAGTCAAAGTCTGTTGGTGTATATGGAATATCTATTAAATTTCTCAAGTTAGTTTTCCCTTTCTTGTCCGATATCTTACTGCACCTTACAAACTCAATCCTGACTACGTCTACCTTTCCTGCAGCATGGAAAATAGCTCGCATTGTCCCTATCCCAAAAACAAGAGTTGTTAATAGTCCCGATGATCTCAGATCCATCTCCATACTTCCTGCGCTATCCAAAGTGGTTGAGCATGTATTAAAAGACCAGATGCTGCACTTCGTTTCTAATAGAATTTCTGATTCGCAATATGCTTTCCGTATGGGATTAAATACAACATCCCTCTTGTTGACCCTTACTGACTTAATAAGGCGTAATATTAATGATGATATGCTGAGTGTTCTAATATCCATGGATCTCTCACTTTTAATTTTTCTAAAATGGTTTCTAAGCTGTCGGATGAGTTCCTTTTTTCTAGTACTGCTTGTAGGCTTTTAATGTCATACTTATCTGGTAGATCCCAGTTTATAATTGTGGAGCGTGTTACATCAGATACACGTCCCCTCTCCTCTGGTGTTCCTCAAGGTTCCGTGCTAGGCCCTCTGTTGTTTATCCTTTATATAAATGATATTTCTAATGTCGTTGATCCCCTGCGATGCACTCCTTATATTTTTGCTGATGATGTTTTTCTCCTATTTAACGGTGATAGGGGGTCTATTTACTCCTGTGAACGTAAGATTAATTTGTGCCTAGAACGTGTCTCGGATTGGACCCGTAAGAACTTCTTAACGGTCAATACTTCGAAAACTAAGGCTATGATGTTTGGCCCCACGCCACGTTTTTCTACTGAGCTAGATGCTTGGGTGTGGTTCTTGATTGTAAGCTATCGTTTAAATGGCACATTGATGCCTTGTCGGGTAGAATCTTTAATGCGTTGCGTAGGCTTTACTGTTCCAATATATTTCACCCTCTATATGTTAGAAAAAGATTAGCACATGCAATGCTTATGTCTCAAATTAATTATGGTCTTGAGGTTACATCTGGTACTGTTGGTTTCCTCCTTACCAGATTAAAGCGGTTGATAAATGCTATTACCAGATTTGTCTACAGGGTCCGATGAAGGGACCATATCTCTAGTTTCGTAAAGGACTTCCTGGGTTGTGGTTTTGATGATTATGTGCGACTCCGTACTTTGTGTACATTCCATAGGGTAATATAAAGTGGGAAGCCTATTGTTCTATGCAACTCCTTCCTATTCTCACCCAGAAATAGAAATCTTCATCTCAATTTGCTAAGAATCTCTAGGTCTGATTTTTCAAGATCTTTTCTCGTTAGAGCCACTGGTTCTTCGAATGGCCTGCCATTAGAACTGCGTATTTTTACGCACTCTAATAATGTCTTTAAGCGTAAACTTATTAAACATTTCTCTTCCTAAATGGTCTTACCTCATTACATGTATGGTAGCATTAGTTATGGCTATGCACTTTACCTGACTGGACCGTATATATATATATATATATATATATATATATATATATATATATATATATATATATATATATATATATATATATATATATATATATATATATATATATATATATATATATATATATATATATATATATATATATATATATATATATATATATATATATATATATATATATATATATATATATATATATATATATATATATATATATATATATATATATATATATATATATATATATATATATATATATATATATATATATATATATATATATATATATATATATATATATATATATATATATATATATATATATATATATATATATATATATATATATATATATATATATATATATATATATATATATATATATATATATATATATATATATATATATATATATATATATATATATATATATATATATATATATACATATATACATATATATATATATGTATATATATATATATATATATATATATATATATATATATATATATATATATATATATATATATATATATATATATATATATATATATATATATATATATATATATATATATATATATATATATATATATATATATATATATATATATATATATATATATATATATATATATATATATATATATATATATATATATATATATATATATATATATATATATATATATATATATATATATATATATATATATACGGTCCAGTCAGGTAAAGTGCATAGCCATAACTAATGCTACCATACATGTAATGAGGTAAGACCATTTAGGAAGAGAAATGTTTAATAAGTTTACGCTTAAAGACATTATTAGAGTGCGTAAAAATACGCAGTTCTAATGGCAGGCCATTCGAAGAACCAGTGGCTCTAACGAGAAAAGATCTTGAAAAATCAGACCTAGAGATTCTTAGCAAATTGAGATGAAGATTTCTATTTCTGGGTGAGAATAGGAAGGAGTTGCATAGAACAATAGGCTTCCCACTTTATATTACCCTATGGAATGTACACAAAGTACGGAGTCGCACATAATCATCAAAACCACAACCCAGGAAGTCCTTTACGAAACTAGAGATATGGTCCCTTCATCGGACCCTGTAGACAAATCTGGTAATAGCATTTATCAACCGCTTTAATCTGGTAAGGAGGAAACCAACAGTACCAGATGTAACCTCAAGACCATAATTAATTTGAGACATAAGCATTGCATGTGCTAATCTTTTTCTAACATATAGAGGGTGAAATATATTGGAACAGTAAAGCCTACGCAACGCATTAAAGATTCTACCCGACAAGGCATCAATGTGCCATTTAAACGATAGCTTACAATCAAGAACCACACCCAAGCATCTAGCTCAGTAGAAAAACGTGGCGTGGGGCCAAACATCATAGCCTTAGTTTTCGAAGTATTGACCGTTAAGAAGTTCTTACGGGTCCAATCCGAGACACGTTCTAGGCACAAATTAATCTTACGTTCACAGGAGTAAATAGACCCCCTATCACCGTTAAATAGGAGAAAAACATCATCAGCAAAAATATAAGGAGTGCATCGCAGGGGATCAACGACATTAGAAATATCATTTATATAAAGGATAAACTACCTTAAACGGCAAGTTTGATGACTTGGTTAAGAATGGTAATGTTGAGTGTGGTTCCATTAAGCAGGCGCTTCAGGATATTGTTGCTTTCGAGCTGACGTTTTCACGCTTTTGAACAGTGTTAAGTCGGATGTGACTGATTGCAACAACCGTATTACACAAATCGAATCACTTACAAGTTCGAAAATCTCTGCTCGAAATGGAAAATAGTTCCTTGCACCGCAAATTCAATCGCTCTGATATCGTCGTTCGTGGGTTGCCTGCGGGATTGGACAATTTGGCTGACGTTGCTGTGGGTTTGGCTACATATTATAAAATACAAGCCAATCCATGCGATACTCACCATGCGTGTTATATGCATAATAAGCAATTTATGCTGAGCAGGTTCAACAGTGTCGCTGTTCGTGACCAGATAATGCAGGCTTACTTCAAGACTGTAAAATCTCGACCTCTGTTGGTATCTGACCTAGTGGCGTGTGATGTACAGCAAACCTCTAATGACGGCTCTAGTGGCGCTAAAGTAAAAGCAGGGGTGTTTTTGAATGACCATTTCTCTCCATTATCTTCCAAACTCAACGCGATCTGTAGAAAGCTGCTGAAGGACAAAGTTATCCTCAAATTTCGAATACTCGATGCTGACAAGCCTAAATCGAAGGTCACTATGGTGGATGGTAAGGAAGTCACCCTGGATGCCGCTGACTGTGCTATTTTCCTAAAATCCAATGCTGCTGCCTAGCTGGTTACTTCCTATATTCTCTATACTTTATACACTTCTTGTTATTATGTGTCTATAACTTTATTTAATTTATTTTTTATTTTTTTTCACTAATATCGCAGTGTATTGGGCAATCCTGCTGTGCTGAATTTCTGCCTGGAATGCAGGCTCTATAGAAATAGAATTTCTTCTCTGAATACGCATTATTGCCTACTCATCTTTTTATCTTTAACACGAACTTATCAGGTATGTGATGAAAATCGATTTTGAGAGCGAAGCACTTTTCAAATCCTATTTTAATTGCAATTTCAATTACAGTTTTAATCTAATTTTTATAATTTTTGTGATACAACTACTTCTGAATAAAGAGATATTTTCTCATATTTGTGATGAACTTATTTTTATAAAGAAATACTAATAAAGAAACGCATTTCAATATTAACTCGTTTTCAGAATCTATATCCATCACATGCCTATTTGTTTTATGCATTATTTATTTAGAATATTGAAGTATTATTACTATTATTATTATCTTTTTCTTTTTTGATACCGTTGAACTGATTTTACTGCTCAATTTCTGATACTTTTTCTTTTCACCCTGATGTCATTTTATTTGACAATTTTGTTTATTTAATGATTGTATTAATTACTTCAAGTTTTCCATAATTATAATGTATAATTTTCCCCCTATTTTGTTATTTGCGTTTTGCCCCAGCATACTCACGTCCTATTGGTATGATGTCTTCTAGTAACAATCTTGGTCCTATAGTTAGGGACAGTGTATACCTTAATAATATTCTATTCCCGTTCATGAATCAATACAAAATTGCTCATCTTAATTGCCGTAGTTTGGCACCTCGACAAAATTCTGTTAAGCTAGACGAGCTCAAGTCTATTATTGGCGAGGGGGTATTTGATGTTCTAGGAGTCACTGAAACTTGGTTCAATGATCATATCTCTAGTCGTTCTGTTGAAATATTCTCGAGGTGGGGGTGTTGGTATCTATATTTCAAAGAGACTTAAGCATAGAGTTATTTACAATTCTCAGGACTTGGGATGTGAGTCCCTCTTTATTGAACTACAATCTGGAAATACTACTTTTTTATTTGGAACTGTTTATCTACCTAATGGCTGCCTAGATATCTTTGAAAGGCTTCACTGTGATTTATTCTCTCGGTATACTAATATTATAATTGCAGGCGATTTTAATTGCAACTTATTTTCGCCTTCGAAATCCGATCTTGTTCGATCTTTTTGCTTAAGGTACAATCTTTCAATCGCCCATAACGTTATGCCGACGCATTTTGATTTAAGAACGAGTACTACGTCGCTTATTGATTTCTTTTTGATAAGTAGTCAACTAACTACCAGCTGTTGCCATCAGGTACACTTATTTTTGCGGCTTTTGCCATCAACGTTGACTATTCTGAATTGAATGAATTGGGAGGGCTTATTTGCATATCTTAACGATTATGATGTATCACAGATTTTTAGTACTACTGATATTGATCTAAAATGTTCCCTTATTAGTTCGCTCTTGAATGACCTAATTTACTTTGGTCCCACTGTCAGTATAAGATTTCGTAGGAATAATAATTCCTGGATGAACTCGAATAATGTAGTTCTTGCTAGGTCTTTACGTGATTTGTCTTTTGCTGCTTTTAAGGTAGACCCCTCGGGTCCAAACTGGCGAACATATTGTAAGCTTCGAAACAGAGCCAAGAGAGTTATACGTAGAGAAAGAGTTAAATATTTTTCTAAACTCTTTGGTACTGTAAACGCCCGAGGTTTTTGGAGAATCATTAAGGGGCATGGGTACATTGGTAGAGAGAATATCTCGCCTGGACTTGATCCTAACACTATAAACGCCTACTTTGTTGGTTCTAGTGAATCTATTCCTGATAATGCAGTTCTGGATAACCTTGCGAATCTCGGTAACTCATTTTCTTTTTCTTGCATTAATGTAGTGGAACTTTTTGATGCTTTGAATAAGGTTAAGTCAAAGTCTGTTGGTGTATATGGAATATCTATTAAATTTCTCAAGTTAGTTTTCCCTTTCTTGTCCGATATCTTACTGCACCTTACAAACTCAATCCTGACTACGTCTACCTTTCCTGCAGCATGGAAAATAGCTCGCATTGTCCCTATCCCAAAAACAAGAGTTGTTAATAGTCCCGATGATCTCAGATCCATCTCCATACTTCCTGCGCTATCCAAAGTGGTTGAGCATGTATTAAAAGACCAGATGCTGCACTTCGTTTCTAATAGAATTTCTGATTCGCAATATGCTTTCCGTATGGGATTAAATACAACATCCCTCTTGTTGACCCTTACTGACTTAATAAGGCGTAATATTAATGATGATATGCTGAGTGTTCTAATATCCATGGATCTCTCACTTTTAATTTTTCTAAAATGGTTTCTAAGCTGTCGGATGAGTTCCTTTTTTCTAGTACTGCTTGTAGGCTTTTAATGTCATACTTATCTGGTAGATCCCAGTTTATAATTGTGGAGGGTGTTACATCAGATGCACGTCCCCTCTCCTCTGGTGTTCCTCAAGGTTCCGTGCTAGGCCCTCTGTTGTTTATCCTTTATATAAATGATATTTCTAATGTCGTTGATCCCCTGCGATGCACTCCTTATATTTTTGCTGATGATGTTTTTCTCCTATTTAACGGTGATAGGGGGTCTATTTACTCCTGTGAACGTAAGATTAATTTGTGCCTAGAACGTGTCTCGGATTGGACCCGTAAGAACTTCTTAACGGTCAATACTTCGAAAACTAAGGCTATGATGTTTGGCCCCACGCCACGTTTTTCTACTGAGCTAGATGCTTGGGTGTGGTTCTTGATTGTAAGCTATCGTTTAAATGGCACATTGATGCCTTGTCGGGTAGAATCTTTAATGCGTTGCGTAGGCTTTACTGTTCCAATATATTTCACCCTCTATATGTTAGAAAAAGATTAGCACATGCAATGCTTATGTCTCAAATTAATTATGGTCTTGAGGTTACATCTGGTACTGTTGGTTTCCTCCTTACCAGATTAAAGCGGTTGATAAATGCTATTACCAGATTTGTCTACAGGGTCCGATGAAGGGACCATATCTCTAGTTTCGTAAAGGACTTCCTGGGTTGTGGTTTTGATGATTATGTGCGACTCCGTACTTTGTGTACATTCCATAGGGTAATATAAAGTGGGAAGCCTATTGTTCTATGCAACTCCTTCCTATTCTCACCCAGAAATAGAAATCTTCATCTCAATTTGCTAAGAATCTCTAGGTCTGATTTTTCAAGATCTTTTCTCGTTAGAGCCACTGGTTCTTCGAATGGCCTGCCATTAGAACTGCGTATTTTTACGCACTCTAATAATGTCTTTAAGCGTAAACTTATTAAACATTTCTCTTCCTAAATGGTCTTACCTCATTACATGTATGGTAGCATTAGTTATGGCTATGCACTTTACCTGACTGGACCGTATATATATATATATATATATATATATATATATATATATATATATATATATATATATATATATATATATATATATATATATATATATATATATATATACATATATATATATATGTATATATGTATATATATATATATATATATATATATATATATATATATATATATATATATATATATATATATATATATATATATATATATATATATATATATATATATATATATATATATATATATATATATATATATATATATATATATATATATATATATATATATATATATATATATATATATATATATATATATATATATATATATATATATATATATATATATATATATATATATATATATATATATATATATATATATATATATATATATATATATATATATATATATATATATATATATATATATATATATATATATATATATATATATATATATATATATATATATATATATATATATATATATATATATATATATATATATATATATATATATATATATATATATATATATATATATATATATATATATATATATATATATATATATACGGTCCAGTCAGGTAAAGTGCATAGCCATAACTAATGCTACCATACATGTAATGAGGTAAGACCATTTAGGAAGAGAAATGTTTAATAAGTTTACGCTTAAAGACATTATTAGAGTGCGTAAAAATACGCAGTTCTAATGGCAGGCCATTCGAAGAACCAGTGGCTCTAACGAGAAAAGATCTTGAAAAATCAGACCTAGAGATTCTTAGCAAATTGAGATGAAGATTTCTATTTCTGGGTGAGAATAGGAAGGAGTTGCATAGAACAATAGGCTTCCCACTTTATATTACCCTATGGAATGTACACAAAGTACGGAGTCGCACATAATCATCAAAACCACAACCCAGGAAGTCCTTTACGAAACTAGAGATATGGTCCCTTCATCGGACCCTGTAGACAAATCTGGTAATAGCATTTATCAACCGCTTTAATCTGGTAAGGAGGAAACCAACAGTACCAGATGTAACCTCAAGACCATAATTAATTTGAGACATAAGCATTGCATGTGCTAATCTTTTTCTAACATATAGAGGGTGAAATATATTGGAACAGTAAAGCCTACGCAACGCATTAAAGATTCTACCCGACAAGGCATCAATGTGCCATTTAAACGATAGCTTACAATCAAGAACCACACCCAAGCATCTAGCTCAGTAGAAAAACGTGGCGTGGGGCCAAACATCATAGCCTTAGTTTTCGAAGTATTGACCGTTAAGAAGTTCTTACGGGTCCAATCCGAGACACGTTCTAGGCACAAATTAATCTTACGTTCACAGGAGTAAATAGACCCCCTATCACCGTTAAATAGGAGAAAAACATCATCAGCAAAAATATAAGGAGTGCATCGCAGGGGATCAACGACATTAGAAATATCATTTATATAAAGGATAAACAACAGAGGGCCTAGCACGGAACCTTGAGGAACACCAGAGGAGAGGGGACGTGTATCTGATGTAACACCCTCCACAATTATAAACTGGGATCTACCAGATAAGTATGACATTAAAAGCCTACAAGCAGTACTAGAAAAAAGGAACTCATCCGACAGCTTAGAAACCATTTTAGAAAAATTAAAAGTGAGAGATCCATGGATATTAGAACACTCAGCATATCATCATTAATATTACGCCTTATTAAGTCAGTAAGGGTCAACAAGAGGGATGTTGTATTTAATCCCATACGGAAAGCATATTGCGAATCAGAAATTCTATTAGAAACGAAGTGCAGCATCTGGTCTTTTAATACATGCTCAACCACTTTGGATAGCGCAGGAAGTATGGAGATGGATCTGAGATCATCGGGACTATTAACAACTCTTGTTTTTGGGATAGGGACAATGCGAGCTATTTTCCATGCTGCAGGAAAGGTAGACGTAGTCAGGATTGAGTTTGTAAGGTGCAGTAAGATATCGGACAAGAAAGGGAAAACTAACTTGAGAAATTTAATAGTACACCAACAGACTTTGACTTAACCTTATTCAAAGCATCAAAAAGTTCCACTACATTAATGCAAGAAAAAGAAAATGAGTTACCGAGATTCGCAAGGTTATCCAGAACTGCATTATCAGGAATAGATTCACTAGAACCAACAAAGTAGGCGTTTATAGTGTTAGGATCAAGTCCAGGCGAGATATTCTCTCTACCAATGTACCCATGCCCCTTAATGATTCTCCAAAAACCTCGGGCGTTTACAGTACCAAAGAGTTTAGAAAAATATTTAACTCTTTCTCTACGTATAACTCTCTTGGCTCTGTTTCGAAGCTTACAATATGTTCGCCAGTTTGGACCCGAGGGGTCTACCTTAAAAGCAGCAAAAGACAAATCACGTAAAGACCTAGCAAGAACTACATTATTCGAGTTCATCCAGGAATTATTATTCCTACGAAATCTTATACTGACAGTGGGACCAAAGTAAATTAGGTCATTCAAGAGCGAACTAATAAGGGAACATTTTAGATCAATATCAGTAGTACTAAAAATCTGTGATACATCATAATCGTTAAGATATGCAAATAAGCCCTCCCAATTCATTCAATTCAGAATAGTCAACGTTGATGGCAAAAGCCGCAAAAATAAGTGTACCTGATGGCAACAGCTGGTAGTTAGTTGACTACTTATCAAAAAGAAATCAATAAGCGACGTAGTACTCGTTCTTAAATCAAAATGCGTCGGCATAACGTTATGGGCGATTGAAAGATTGTACCTTAAGCAAAAAGATCGAACAAGATCGGATTTCGAAGGCGAAAATAAGTTGCAATTAAAATCGCCTGCAATTATAATATTAGTATACCGAGAGAATAAATCACAGTGAAGCCTTTCAAAGATATCTAGGCAGCCATTAGGTAGATAAACAGTTCCAAATAAAAAAGTAGTATTTCCAGATTGTAGTTCAATAAAGAGGGACTCACATCCCAAGTCCTGAGAATTGTAAATAACTCTATGCTTAAGTCTCTTTGAAATATAGATACCAACACCCCCACCTCGAGAATATTTCAACAGAACGACTAGAGATATGATCATTGAACCAAGTTTCAGTGACTCCTAGAACATCAAATACCCCCTCGCCAATAATAGACTTGAGCTCGTCTAGCTTAACAGAATTTTGTCGAGGTGCCAAACTACGGCAATTAAGATGAGCAATTTTGTATTGATTCATGAACGGGAATAGAATATTATTAAGGTATACACTGTCCCTAACTATAGGACCAAGATTGTTACTAGAAGACATCATACCAATAGGACGTGAGTATGCTGGGGCAAAACGCAAATAACAAAATAGGGGGAAAATTATACATTATAATTATGGAAAACTTGAAGTAATTAATACAATCATTAAATAAACAAAATTGTCAAATAAAATGACATCAGGGTGAAAAGAAAAAGTATCAGAAATTGAGCAGTAAAATCAGTTCAACGGTATCAAAAAAGAAAAAGATAATAATAATAGTAATAATACTTCAATATTCTAAATAAATAATGCATAAAACAAATAGGCATGTGATGGATATAGATTCTGAAAACGAGTTAATATTGAAATGCGTTTCTTTATTAGTATTTCTTTATAAAAATAAGTTCATCACAAATATGAGAAAATATCTCTTTATTCAGAAGTAGTTGTATCACAAAAATTATAAAAATTAGATTAAAACTGTAATTGAAATTGCAATTAAAATAGGATTTGAAAAGTGCTTCGCTCTCAAAATCGATTTTCATCACATACCTGATAAGTTCGTGTTAAAGATAAAAAGATGAGTAGGCAATAATGCGTATTCAGAGAAGAAATTCTATTTCTATAGAGCCTGCATTCCAGGCAGAAATTCAGCACAGCAGGATTGCCCAATACACTGCGATATTAGTGAAAAAAAATAAAAAATAAATTAAATAAAGTTATAGACACATAATAACAAGAAGTGTATAAAGTATAGAGAATATAGGAAGTAACCAGCTAGGCAGCAGCATTGGATTTTAGGAAAATAGCACAGTCAGCGGCATCCAGGGTGACTTCCTTACCATCCACCATAGTGACCTTCGATTTAGGCTTGTCAGCATCGAGTATTCGAAATTTGAGGATAACTTTGTCCTTCAGCAGCTTTCTACAGATCGCGTTGAGTTTGGAAGATAATGGAGAGAAATGGTCATTCAAAAACACCCCTGCTTTTACTTTAGCGCCACTAGAGCCGTCATTAGAGGTTTGCTGTACATCACACGCCACTAGGTCAGATACCAACAGAGGTCGAGATTTTACAGTCTTGAAGTAAGCCTGCATTATCTGGTCACGAACAGCGACACTGTTGAACCTGCTCAGCATAAATTGCTTATTATGCATATAACACGCATGGTGAGTATCGCATGGATTGGCTTGTATTTTATAATATGTAGCCAAACCCACAGCAACGTCAGCCAAATTGTCCAATCCCGCAGGCAACCCACGAACGACGATATCAGAGCGATTGAATTTGCGGTGCAAGGAACTATTTTCCATTTCGAGCAGAGATTTTCGAACTTGTAAGTGATTCGATTTGTGTAATACGGTTGTTGCAATCAGTCACATCCGACTTAACACTGTTCAAAAGCGTGAAAACGTCAGTTCGAAAGCAACAATATCCTGAAGCGCCTGCTTAATGGAACCACACTCAACATTACCATTCTTAACCAAGTCATCAAACTTGCCGTTTAAGGTAGCAATATCAGCTCGCACAGATACGATTGAATTGGGCGGACTTTTTTTGCATAGTGAACAGATGTAGGCTAGGTTCTTATATTTCTCCATACTAACACCCTCACATGTTGCATGAAACTCACAAGTGTCACATTGTACCCAATTTATTCCTTCCGAGCATGCCTCATTACACACCCCACATAATTCCTTTTTTCCGTCAGCCATTTTAAGAATGGAAAAATTATATCATAAAAATGGCGCAAAAAAAGAAACACCAGTGCCAGTACAATATACAACAAGCAGCCAAATGGCAGCCAAAAACAAGAGCATTAACAAGAAACACACCGATATTTTTCACCAAGGAGTATCAACCTCTATCCGTATACTTTATTTATTAATTTATTTTTTTTTATATTAATTTATTTTTTGTCGACGTTTCTTTCAGATATCTTACAGACGTCGGACTATTTTGCTGGCTGGGTTTTAGATGACTACCCAGCCAGCAAAATTGTAAATTGTGTAATACGAATAAAACAAAATATATGTAAACCCTAAGAACTAGAGAAAGGAGCTTTCTCAATCTTGGGTGAGAAATATAAACAAAAAGCACAAGTGTGGTTGTTGATTAGATAAGTGCCAAGTATGGTAAATTTCTAAGCCACCATAAAATAAGCTTAAGGCCAGGAAACATAGAGCTTTAATGCGATTTGTTTAATGCCAGATATTTACCGCTTGACTTTGGAGCCTGAGTAGCCTAGAGTGTAGAGAGCTCTGACGATGGGATTATGGCTAATCCCGAAAACATCGATGTTCAGTTCGACCCTTACAAAAGTCAAGAAATTGGTCTTTGTACTTTTCAATTGCCACATGCTTTGACAAATTATTTCTCAATAAAAAATTATTTAATTGTAAAAAATTAAATTGAACGAACTAAAGCCTGAATAATAAATTTCTGTGGATAAGACCCATATAGTTCGACTAAATACACACAACTTCAATTATTAACACTAGAGGCACATAGTACAATATATGTTAGATAGTTTCCCGTGTAATACGGATAAAACAAAACATATGTAAACCCTAAGAACTAGAGAAAGGAGCTTTCTCAATCGTGGGTGAGAAATATAAACAAAAAGCACAAGTGTGGTTGTTGATTAGGATAAGTGCCAAGTATGGTAAATTTCTAAGCCACCATAAAATAAGCTTGAAGCCAGGAAAAATAGAGCTTTAATGCAATTTGGTTCAATGCCAGATATTTACCGCTTGACTTTGGAGGCTCAGTAGCCTAGAGTGTAGAGAGCTCTGATGATGGGATTGTGGTTAATCCCGAAAACATCGATGTTCAGCTCGACCCTTACAAAAGTCAAGAAATTGGTCTTTGTACTTTTCAATTGCCACATGCTTTGAAAAATTATTTCTCAATAAAAAATGATTTAATTGTAAAAAATTAAATTGAACGAGCTAAAGCCTGAATAAAAAATTTCTTTGAAAGAAACGTCGACAAAAAGTCCGATTCGTATACGAATTTTGTCAGACTTCTGACCCAAAAATGTATGAAGTGGTTGACACTAATTCTGACAGACATGTCGTGGGAAATTCTGAGGTTTTTCCAGCCATATCTGATAGAAATCTGACAGAAATCTTATGAAAAAATATAGGAAATTCTGGTGATTTGGCCGACATTCGAGCTATTTTCTGACAGATATCTGATAGAATGCCGAATAGAATTCTAATCGACTAATCGTACAGATTTCCTAACGAAATTTAAAAGAATGTTTAGTGAAATATGCCCAGATTTATTGCAGAGATCTGATGGAAAGCATAATAAGACTTTTCTAAATTGTTTTTATTGGTTTTATTTATTATATAAAAAGAAGACAAATAAAAATTGTTTTAATGGTTTTACTACGTTTTATGTGTTCAAATTTTCTCTTTTGCGTTTTTCAGCTTTCCCAATTCTATCCTTACATAAATTAAAAATTTTTTTAATGAGATCATCCACGGAGCAGCTTGTTGTTCTTGGAATATTATCCAAGGCAAGATCTAGGAAAATAAAAGTATTATATTATTATAAAAACATCAAATGGCAAAGTATCATACCTTTTAAAAGGTTTTTAAAGATAAACCCCCATATGCAAACAAATAAAGTGTCTTTGAAATGTATGTTAAAACAAAATTTCCATAGAAAAACCGGTTTTAACATACATTTCAAACACACTTTATATTTTTGCATATGGGGGAAAATCTTTAACACCTATGTTGCCTTTAACGTTTGTCCATGAACATTTTATGGTTACATTGTCATCCTTAAAAATCGTTCTTAAATTTCTCCATATAAACTTCGTCACATTGTCCTGCGGTTGTTTATTAAATCTGGAAATCTGACATTAAGTATATTTAATTAGCGAAAATAAAATCTATATATAATATATGATTTAAAACTTACTAAGTTGAGTTTTTTTTTCTTCATCTTCTCTTAGCTCAAGGTCAAATTTTAAAATAGCTTCTACCGTGGACAATTCTAAGGCGGTTACAAAGAAAGTGGAAGCTTTCGAGATTTTAACTCAATGAATGAATTCTCTACAGTCTTCTTAAGTGCAACGAAGTCTTGTGTGAAGTGTGTCAAGATTTTTTTATTTTCTTCTCTTAGTTTTCTATTTTCCTCCAAGATGGTATTGGTCTGCTTCTCTACTGTTCTTAACAAATTTTGAATATCTGTATTGAAACAAACAGTTTATAAGAAAACAGGAAATACAAGTAGTGCATACTTACTATTTAGCACTGCAGTAGTACAACTGGGACCGACAGGATCAAGAGAAGTATATACTGTAGAAAGATATAAAAATTGCATTAATAAAAATAATTATCAGCAAAAATGTATTTCACATTACTTTGCTCTGGTTCCATTTTATTTTAATAAGGGTTGAATAAAATTAAGGACTCTAGCTCGAATTTTATATATTTGTTTAAAATTTCCGAAACAGAAAAGGATATTTCAGTATCCGTATATTCTTCTTTTTATGTCTTGAAAATTTCCAAATAGTCCGAAAGATCTCCACCTATATAAAAAACAAATGTTCGAAGTCTTTAATTTTATTGCAAAAGAAAAGTATATCATTAGATGTTTTTTTAATGGCTTTTATTATATAAAGCGAGTGGTGAGCTTTTACGTAGTTATCTGGTGGGAATATTGAAAATTTTGTAGTTTCCATCTGAACAATTCCATAATATCCACCGCCTAAGTTGTGTTTCAGAACTGGTTAAGTTATTAAATTATGTGCTTTTTTTAAACTCATACTTTGCTCTGAAACTCTATTAGACACTTGTGAAAAATATTTGGTCCATGTTTGACTGTTTTTTTAAAGTTATATAGGTAGTTTTCATATTCCATAATGCAACACGTCCTTGCTTAGGTGCATTAGAGAATGTATATTATACGTCAAGTTTTCCTTCGCATATAATCGAGGAACGTATTTAATAAACTCGTTAAGTAACAGCTCAGCCTTTTAATTGTAAGCCACATAAAGCGCTTTGTCACACAAAATCCGTATTGCGATATGCAATTTGCACAGATGATCGTATCGACAGTCATCCAAGATATTTTTGAGTACAATTATACCACTGTACAACAAAAACGATCTGGATTCACAATTTGGATTCACAAAGCAAATACGTTCGAAATAATCATATTAATAAACAATTAGCTACTGGCATGAGCTTTTTACATGTTTACATGTTCATATATACTTAAGTATAAAATCAAACGAAAAAAGTTTGTCTTGAGTAGAACAAAAATCAGAAAAATGGGAATGAAGAAAAATAAACCGATGGCAACGCTGGGAAAGTGCAGTATAATATCAGCTTGATAGTGATTTAATTCTCGTATTCAATTTTCACGAAAAAGTTGTATATATAAGAATTAAAATCACATTCAACAGAGCCACCTGACAAGTGGTGATAGCAAATACACGTGAGCACTGACGATGGAAGTGTAGCGGCTTCCGAAAGTGGCGCTACTCTGTTCTGCTCTGTACGTTGAAAAATTAAGTTTGTGACGACAAAAGTCGACGGGCTCGTTTTTGGCGCAACAATTCAAAGTAACCCGTTTGTTATTAATTATACCTATATATGTACGAATGTTGTCAAATAATATATATGTATATTTAAGCTTATTGTAATGGAATTTATATTTTACGTTGTATATTCTCTTGAAAGTCAAATTCCCATATTATATGGCTACATATAGGCATTTACAAAAACACAGGAATATTATTTTGTTCAGTTATTTTCTACATTAAAACAAATAAAATGAATTACTACATATTTCAATATTCTCATTTTATATATACATATAGGCATTTACAACAACACATGAAGGTTATTTTGGTCAGTTATTTTCTACATTAAAATAAATAAAATGAATTACTACATATTTAAATTATTTCCCCGCTCTCTCTCTATGTAAGAGTGCAATATAATATATTTATACAATTATATTAAGAACATGCAAGCTGACAGTCGCTCTGACAATGTTAATTGTGTAGTAAATCTCACGGACATGCGCAGTCGACGACAAACTACACGACCTGGAAATACTTCCAGTACTGTGTACGCGTATGTCAGTGTGTGTATTTCTGTGGGTATGCCACGAATAGTATAAAAGCCATGTCAGATAAAACTTTTGCTTCGCGTTGCGTTACAGATTCGCTTTGACATCTAAGATGAAATGTACATACTTATACGAAACATGTCACATAAAGCACTTTTAACGCAGCGTGAAGCGAAAAGTTCGGCAACTCTCATCTTTTTGCTTGCTTTGACAATCAGCTGGAATAATTTTCTTTTATTATATTGCCAAACGAAACATATTGCGCGTTTGAATCTGTTTTAATAAGAGGTAAATATGTATGTGGCATTTATTTATTTATAATAAATCGTAAAATAACATAATTGACTTTTATTTTTATAAAAAATATATATATAAATAGCAAAATTATCAACTACTTTTTTGGTAAACGATCAATGCGCGAGCAGAGGGCGAAGCCGATGTAAAATGGTGATCGGCGCCGGCTAAGAACAAATATAGTCGGCGGCGGCTATTAGCCGGCTAAGAGCCGAAAATTTTTCGCCGGCGGCGGCTACCTAAATTTATCGGCTAACGGTCGGCTAACAGAGTATTTCTTGCTTACTTACATACAAGGTATATTTACAACAGGTATACTCGGCCCAATTATAAATAAACTTGCCTTTCTAGACGATTTACTGCCTTATTTATAAAAATAATTTTCATAAGAAATTTTTTTCATATGTTCCAAAACCGAATTAAATATTTTTAAATGCGCATGTTAGTAAATATCCACTTTTTATTATAAAAAATCGGCTTAGCCGCTAGCCGATATTAGCCGCAATAATCGGCGGCGGCTAAGTGATTGTGAAAATCACCGGCGGCGGCTAATAGCCGGCTTCGTGCTCTGTGCGCGAGTGTTGTCAAAGTTTTCATTGTGTCATACTCCTTTTGCTTTACACTTTTCTATCAAAGTTAGAAACGTCACGTAAAGCGACAAAGTTTTATCTGACACGGCCTTAAGAGGCTAACAATTGCCAAACAAAATCAGTTGGCTAGCAGCTTGCGATGCGATAAGAGCAAGTTTATCAAGTAGAGGGATCGCCCGTGCTTGATAGACATCTTGTAGTATACAGGAGCTAGAGAAACCTAAGAATATAGGAGTCTTTCCAACTACTGAGAAGGATTAGTTATTGAGTGAGGGATCGCCTGGCTGCATGACTTCTCGTTCTCAGGGATTAGTTATTGAGTGAGGGATCGCCCGGCTCCATAACTACTCGCTCTCCAGTGAAGGTCTGGGAGACGGAGATTGTATTCAGGGCTCTCCCGTTGCAATTTTCGATCCTTAAGGCGACCCGTGTGGGTTGAGAGCAGTGGTATCGTTCGCCCTACCGCTGACCTCCACCAACAGAGCCGTCGGATAAGTCGGTGACCACGTTCGAGCTGGTGAGGAGCTAGCTTCGCCAATCCCGTATAGGTGCGGAAAGCGAGCATCTCTCCCGCTGTCTGACGTAGTGACCGGTTTGGAACCCATCACGATTTCGTCGTCATTTTCTTGAATTAAAATCTTTTTAATTAAGCAATACAATATTTGTACTATTTTAAGAATAGTTCCTAAGCTTTAAAGATAAATAAATATTGGAAATACGTTTTATAACGATTGAAGAACCAACGTGTTTTTCTTTAAAATAAACAACAGCATTATCAACGACCCCTGGACTCCGCTGAGCTTATCCCAGCAACCAGCGGAAAACGTGTCATTACATTGGCGCCCGAGCAGGGACATCTGTCCACACCATCATCTGGAACAGATTCGTTCATAAAAAAAATAATAATAACTAAAATATCAACATTTGAGTCCAAGTAATAAATTCAACGAAAGAAAAAACACAGTGACATTCTTGAGCGAAGAAGTAATCATTAAAGATGCAGAGTGACAACATCACTACAGAAAAATCCTTGAGAACCTCTTGGGGGTATTCCTTAAAGAAGGACGAGCTAACATCATATTTAGCTGAATTTGAACAGATCACCAGTAGTACGATAGAAGAGCTGCGTAAGCGGCTCGCCAAATTTCTATTGTCAGAGCACGAGGAGGAGACCTTACAGAAATTATTGGAACTACAGTTGAAGCACGAGAACATGGCGGCCACAAGCCAAGGTGAGAGTCTCACAGTGCCATCTAGAGTGCAGGCAAATGTGTCCAACTCTCCAATAAAAAATGAAGGGCCCCCTGAGATGCCAAAAATGACAACAGATAGCCGCATCCTGACAATCGAAATAGTGCGCAAGTGGGGCGTAGAATATGATGGCGGAAATGATCCATTAGGCTTTATCGAACGGGTGGAGGAGCTGTCAAAAATGTATGAGGTAAGCCTAGAAGATATATTAAAAGTGATTTCAGAATTTTTTCGGGAGAAAGCGCTGTGTTGGTTTAGAAATAACAACAAACAATGGACACAGTGGTCAGGATTTAAGGGAGACTTTCTGACATTTTTCCTCCCGCCCCGGTATTTCGAAAAACTAGACGACGAAATCCGGAAGAGGACACAGAAGCCCCGAGAAACGTCTAAGGACTACGTACTCGCCCTCCAAAATCTGATGCGTCACTCAGATCTCACTCCTGAACAGAGGCTGGAACACATCTTCCGAAATGCGCAATCGGACTACCAATGGTATATCCGGCGCAAAGACTTTGCAAATCTAGACGAGCTCATTTATTTGGCCACAGAACTCGAAAGCATTCCCCAAAACACCCACACCAACCGAGGAGAACATCACCGAATGGTCATGGAGCAACCTGCCCTGCCAGCTAAATAGCAGAAGCCTAAGCATAATCATAAAGCCGTTACCAACAATACAAACTTAACATGTGAAGATGAGAAGGTAAAAGCCAATATTCTCATCATGAACAGGCCGGTAGACGCTATTATCGACACGGGTGCAACCAGGAGTTTTATTTCTCCCACGTTGGTACAGGAACTTTACCAGAAACCCACGTACGTAGAAGTAGATATCGCTGTTCTCTTGGCCGATGGTACCCGTAAAGGAATTTCCAAGGCCGTACAGTGTGGCGTTACTCTGGGCAATGTGGCCACACAACACATCTTCCTCATCATGAATGATTCTACCGAGAAGGTCATATTAGGCCTCGATTTTCTCCGGAAGGTTAACACGACTCTAGTTTGTGCCGGCCTAGTCGTAAACTTAGAGCAGACGCAGAAGCCAGAGTGTGGACAGGAGGAAATCAAAGACAAGGTAAGAAAACCTATTATAACTCCCATTGAATCTATGTGCGCGGTACCCAGCGAACTTAGTCACAGTTTAAAGCAGAAAGTAGACCAATTTCTGAGCGAGGAACTCCCGAAGTTTCAGCGAATACAGGGCTTGTCTACTATCGCTCAACATAGGATCGTTATGAAAGACGAGCGACCGATAAAATTACGCTATGCACAATGTAGTCCCGCCATGCAGGCGATTATTGACGAAGAGGTGAACAAATTGATCGAGCGTGGGTGTATCGACCCGTCGCGAAGCCCCTATAGTTTCCCAATCACCTTGGTGAGAAAGAAAAATGGCACGTGGCGGACGTGCATGGATTTCAGACAATTAAACGCCAGGTCAGTGTCAGATTCCTACCCACTTCCGCGTATCGATGCCATTCTCAACCGACTCCGTAATGCCAAATTTATCAGTAGCCTGGACCGCAAGGACGGTTACTGGCAAATACCAATGGCAGAAGATAGCAAGAAATATACCGCTTTTGGGGTCACTGGGCGAGGACTGTACCAGTGGAGGGTCATGCCATTCGGCTTCCACTCCGCACCAGCTACCTTCCAGAGAGCCCTAGATAGTGTCATCGGCGCAGACATGGAGCCGCATGCATTTGCCTATCTAGATGATATTATCGTCATCGGAACTAATTTTGAAGAGCACCTCCGAAATCTGCGAGAAGTCTTTCGGCGATTAAGAGCTGCCAACTTAAAAATAAATATTGAAAACTTTGAGTTTTTTAAATCCGAAACAAAGTACCTGGGGCTCGTAGTCACCCCAGACGGAGTAAAAACTGACCCCGATAAAATCGCGGCTATGGCCACAATGCAGCCGCCAAAAAACGTCCGAGATGTGCGCCGATTCCTAGGCGTCACCACGTGGTACAGAAGGTTTGTACCCAATTTCGCAGAAGTTTCGCGGCCACTGACTGAATTGTTGAAAAAGGGCAGGCATTGGAAGTGGGGAGCCGAGCAACAAGGGGCGTTCGAAACTCTCAAGGACCACCTGACAAAAGCACCAGTGCTAACCTGCCCAGATTTCGCCAAAACATTTGTGCTCCAAACAGATGCTAGCGACTATGGACTTGGTGCCGTGCTCACCCAGGAAATCGAGGGGTCTGAAAGGGTTATCGCGTACGCTAGTCGTCACCTTGAGCCGGCTGAAAGAAACTACTCTGCCACCGAAAAAGAATGTCTGGCTATCGTGTGGGGAATCCGGAAAATGCGCCATTACCTTGAAGGGTACGAGTTTCAGGTAATAACTGATCATCTGACTTTAAAGTGGCTGAACTCCATAGATAACCTCGTCGGACGACTGGCCAGGTGGGAGCTGGAGTTGCAGCAATACAATTTTTCTGTCCACTATAGGAAAGGCAAGCAAAACGTCGTAGCCGATGCGCTTTCGCGGCAACCTGTAGAAGATGTCAACTATGTGCATGCTGGAACTGGTACATGTAGGTGGCTAGGAAAGCGTATCACGGATGTCCGTGAACACCCAGGAAAATTCCCAGATTACGCAATTGTCAACGGCCAACTCTATCGTCATCTGCCCCGGCAAACGAATGATGAAGACAGTACGCCATGGAAGCTGTGTGTCTCCACTCCGCTAAGACGTCAAGTCCTACAAGAGAACCACGACCAGCCGGCAGGTGGCCATTTGGGTGTGAGAAAAACTAGGCACAAGATCTGCAGCCGATACTACTGGCCAGGAATGACCCGCGATATTACCCGTTATGTCCAGCAGTGCGAAACCTGCCAGAAATTTAAGGTATCCCAACGAATGCCTGCAGGAAAAATGCTTACGCGCATACCCGACGAACCGTGGGCTTTCCTGTGTGCTGACTTTGTGGGACCCCTCCCCAGAACCCGCCATGGTAACAATATGCTACTGGTTTTCTTCGATAGCTTCTCTAAATGGTGCGAATTAGTACCCATGAGGAAAGCTACCGCAGCGGGGGTAGTAAAGGCGTTTCGCGAAAGAATAATAGTCAGATACGGGATACCAAAAGCCATAATCACCGAAAATGGGGCACAATTTACAGCACGAGTTTTTAAGAATTTTCTAGCAGAAATGGGTGTCCGGCAGCAGTTTACCGCCCCATACACACCACAAGAAAATCCAACAGAACGCATCAACCGCACGATCAGGACCATAATGGCACAGTACTCGGGGGCACAGCACACTTCATGGGATGAAAACTTACCTGAAATTGTGCTGGCCATCAATAGAAGTACCTCTGCGTCCACCGGGTACACACCAGCATACCTGACCCAAGGGAGAGAACCACGGTTGCCTAAGACCCTATATGACGAAGTAACGGTCGGCACAGGAGCACGGCCAGTCCTTCCGAATGAAAGGGCAAAAGAACTGCACGAAATTTTCAAAATTGTAAGAACTAACATAAACCGGGCCTCTCGGGAACAGCAACGGCACTACAATTTCCGACGTCGCGAATGGAACCCAAAAATCGGAGAACATGTTCTACTCCGCTTACACCCGCTGTCCAAAGCAACAGACAACTTTGCTGCCAAGCTAGCACCTAAGTACGGGGGGCCTTATGTCATACAGGGATTTGTGTCCCCCGTCATCGCAACTATTCGTAGAGCTGACAGCTCGGAAGAGCGTACAGCGCACATTAGTGATCTGAAACCATACCACGCCTCAGAGCACTAATATCTCTCTTAATTTTTACTCTCGACTTTGCAGGTATAAATGAAGAGAACCATAACACGGGTTACCAGTAGCAGTACATAATGAAGCAAACAAGACACCAAAACGAAAAAAAAGAGGTAAAAGGTATCCAAAGGAAACATAAAACTTAACAGATTAGTACAGTTTAAACATGAGTGGCAAACGCAACAAGATTGAAGAGTCGCGGCGGAAGTTTCGTAAGAATATGGAAAAGGAGCAGAGCAAAGGGAGACGTACCATTTTTCTTGAGGACGACGATATCCCTGGTACAAGCCGAGGGCGTACCAGAAACCGTACGTACCCTCCTCGACCACGACCACCACGACGGTCACCTACCCCCCAGCGTTCCAAATCAGCTCAAGGTTCACCACCGTTTGAGCGTCGTTCGACGGCGTTCGTGTATAAAATGTCGACCGCACCAAGTACCGCCACGCCAGCACAAAATTCCCCCGAGCCACCACGCAAGGCCGAAAGTCCACCGCCGGAAGTGGTGGTGATTAATAGCGACCACGAATCAGAGCCAGCCGTAACACAGGCCGAGTGTGAAGATCTGGAAGATCTCATGTTCAGCCCAAGTACTCTGGAACTTATCGATTTGGATGATCCGGTCCTGGTCGAGATTCAGAGAACATTTTTTGGTTTTCAAGATACTACTATCGAGAGACGCAGCCAAACCCCCCCATCACCGGGGCCACCAAGCTCACCATCATCATTAGACTGGGAAAGCGAGAATTTTCGTCCTACTACTCCCAAACGCCGGCAAGGACTAGGCACATACGAGGACCAGGATCGCCAATACCGCCATTTTGGGTTCCGCTGTTACGAACGAACCTGTACAGTAAAGCTGTTGGTGCCGGAAACTCATTCGTCACCGGCTCTCGATCAACGACCTTTTGTTTCCACACCACCACAACCAGTAAACGTCACACCACCCCGAAGCAGCTCACCGGCCGTCCCTGAAATAATTCTCACCGCAGCCAACGGTTGTATATCATCCATGGCTACCTCCTCCTCCACCCCGAAGCGCACCCTTCGTGAAAAATTGTCACTACCAACTCCCATCGACTTACAAAGCGCATCAGTGGCCTCATCCAGCTCCCCATCAACGGAATGTACGACTCCAAAGCGACACACCGATATGCCATCACCTGGCCGCGCGCCACCATTACCCATTAGCCCGCGGGTGATCAACTTACAGCAAGCACCCGAGCAATTGCGACGGAAGATACAACACGCAGGGCTACAAGATCCTCCACCATCCCGTATCCGACTTTTCGAAGTGATTCAGGGGCAATCCTATCGAGTAAACATATACCGTAATGGTGTTGTCCAGATCATATGGCGCCGTCCTTAGATTTTCCTGGGAGGGGGGCAGTGTGACGACAAAAGTCGACGGGCTCGTTTTTGGCGCAACAATTCTAATTAACCCGTTTGTTATTAATTATACCTATATATGTACGAATATTGTCAAATAATATATATGTATATTTAAGCTTATTGTGATGGAATTTATATTTTACGTTGTATATTCTCTTGAAAGTCAGATTCCCATTTTATATGGCTACATATAGGCATTTACAAAAACACAGGAAGATTATTTTGTTCAGTTATTTTCTACATTAAAACAAATAATGAATTACTACATATTTAAATATTCTCATTTTATATATATACATATAGGCCTTTACAACAACACATGAAGGTTATTTTGGTCAGTTATTTTCTACATTAAAATAAATAAAATGAATTACTACATATTTAAATTATTTCCCCGCTCTCTCTATGTAAGAGTGCAATATAATATATTTATACAATTATATTAAGAACATGCAAGCTGACAGTCGCTCTGACAATGTTAATTGTGTAGTAAATCTCAGTGTGTGTATTTCTGTGGGTATGCCACGAATAGTATAAGAGGCTAACAATTGCCAAACAAAATCAGTTGGCTAGCAGCTGGCGATGCGATAAGAGCTAGTTTATCAAGTAGAGGGATCGCCCGTGCTTGATAGACATCTTGTAGTATACAGGAGCTAGAGAAACCTAAGAATATAGGAGTCTTTCCAACTACTGAGAAGGATTAGTTATTGAGTGAGGGATCGCCCGGCTGCATGACTTCTCGTTCTCAGGGATTAGTTATTGAGTGAGGGATCGCCCGGCTCCATAACTACTCGCTCTCCAGTCAAGGTCTGGGAGACGGAGATTGTATTCAGGGCTCTCCCGTTGCAATTTTCGATCCTTGAGGCGACCCGTGTGGTATCGTTCGCCCTACCGCTGACCTCCACCAACACAGCCGTCGGATCAGTCGGTGACCACGTTCGAGCTGGTGAGGAGCTAGCTTCGCCAATCCCGTATAGGTGCGGAAAGCGAGCATCTCTCCCGCTGTCTGACGTAGTGACCGGTCTGGAACCCATCACGATTTCGTCGTCATTTTCTTTAATTAAAATCTTTTTAATTAAGCAATACAATATTTGTACTATTTTAAGAATATTTCCTAAGCTTTGAAGATAAATAAATATTGGAAATACGTTTTATAACGATTGAAGAACCAACGTGTTTTTCTTTAAAATAAACAACAGCATTATCAACGACCCCTGGACTCCGCTGAGCCTATCCCAGCAACCAGCGGAAAACGTGTCGTTACAAGTTGATGTTAATTTTTCCCTTGTTCCTTGGAATATTAATCATACCCAATTCTTTCTGAACATAACGTTACGAACCTTAGCCTAATAATCAATTTGGATTCACAAAGCAAATACGTTCGAAATAATCATATTAAAAAACGGACGCAGTTCGGTGGGTTTCCACCTATCAAATTCCCAAGAGTTCTGGGCACTCTGTTGAATTCCGAGCAAAATTGTTTCGATACGTAAACATTGTTTTTGGAAATCCTGTTGATTTGGTCATTATTTAAACTAAATACATTTTTAAACGATTCGTCAGTGCGAACTTTTTCGCATATTGGCGGGAAAATAATCCTGTTTTTAAAATGTTCTCCTTTCTAAGTACATTTAGTACAACTGTAATATCCAGAATGAAATTTTACACTTAAAAGAAATGCACATGCTGGTGCATCACATACAAAATGTCCCATTTGAATATTATAAAACTTATTGTCAAAGGAAAATGAAGAATTGTTGAAAGCTACTATTTCGTCAATTAAGTATTTTAAGAAGAAGTTTAGTAAATTTAGCTGATAACTTATTACTGTCAATATTTAGGTAAGCTCCAACTAAATACACTGGTGTGTAATTTGCCACATTCATCATAATTGGCCATAGACATTTTGAAGAGTGGAAGCCCATCAATTCCAAAATTTAATAATGTTTGTTTCACTCGATACACGGTATCGAAATACGTTAAACAGTTCTTCACACCGTAATGGAATTATGTCTTTTCCCCATTTCTAAAATTGGTGTAGTTTTTGGAGTTTCACGTAGTGTTCGCACATCCCCTGGCAAGCTATCGTCGAAAAGTTGTAATCTTTTCAGTAATTCATTCATAGCATCATAGGTAATTGAATGTTTTATAGACCAATCACACAAAAAAGATCTAAAGTCATTACCACAGTAAGCGTTTTCTCCAATCTGATTTACATTTTCTCCGTGCCATTATAGCAATTCTGACCACTATCATCCTCATTTGTGTTTGCACTTATCACCATATTACATTGGGTTTGGTGCGCAGCAGCCGCTTCTACAGGATATATCCATTTTAAAATTTTTAAACTATTTCTTATATTCTTTTTTAAATTATTTCCTTTTTCATATTATTCACACATATCTTTTTTAGATTTTTAGTTTAACTTTCATATAAATGTTACGATTAAAATACACAATATGGCTAAAAATATTTTAAAGGTCACTATTTTACATTAATGACATTTTGATTTCTTTGACATTAAAGGAAAAGCAAAATTCAAAACAATATTTCCAGTTACAATTGTTTAAATGGAACAAACAACCAAAGGGCATTATAACTTAGACACATCTGTACGAAATCAGTCAGAAATCTATCAGATCGCAAATTTTTATTAAAAAGTGATTGTTTGACTTTTTTTGTAGAAAAGATAACGCCATAAATCTGTAATGATTGGCTTTAACCAATATTGCTGCATTATTTTGAAGCCTTTTTGCCTTAATGCTAAGGCATTTATTGCTAGTCAGCACGGGGGTAGGTTTTTGTTATTTTTATTACATACATTCATATGTTATAAACTATTTTTTAACTTTCACATTTGTGTCATTGTTTCTCATGTATGTAATAATTTTTTTTTAACATTTTGGTTAAATAAATCTTTTGGTCGTGGCAACAGTGTATGTATAAATAAATAAAAAATAAAATAACAATTAAAAAAGAGCTGGTTCCGTACAGAAAGTGCGTTCAGTTTCGCTCTTTGCTTAAGCAAATGACAATTGAGGGAACTTGACGAAACTTTTTCTTAAGTACATTATAGTTTGAAACATACAATCTCTATGCATTCGCACCGATGCTTAAGCTAGCTTAGTCTATGTCCAGACGAGTCAACTTTTGCTTCTGCAATTTTCTTAAATTTTCTTTTGAAGCTGCATTCGTTTCCATATAATGAAATTCTTGTTGCGCAGCTTTTGTTTTTTTTTTACATAGCTTTTGTTGTTGCTTAATATTACGAAGAAGAAAACAAAAGAGAGTTCCATGTACATGAAGCAGTATACCCCTTCCCTATCTTCTCACCTCCCTCTCACATATACTCAAAAGTTGCGCAGCAAAAGTTGACTCGTATGGACATAGACTTAAGCCAAGACATGCATATTGTAGTTAGGCCTCTGTACGTAAAGAGAGTTGATAATTTTTTACTGACAGACCGAGAGTTGGAGATCTACGTCATAGGTACGTAGATAGTCAACTAAAACTTCAAAAACCTAAGTCTGCTGTCAAAACCCTAAGAATCTGTTAGTAGAACATTTTGTATTAGTATTGGTTTAAAATAAAAAATTCCCCACAGCACCAAAACCATAGGGTACATAGAGGCCAAACAGAAACCTCAAAAACTTAAGTGTACTGTCAAAAGGATCACCGTTGCCAACTCGACAGCTCAAAAAAAGCTAGATTTCAAACAAAAAATGGCTAGAAATGGCTAGATTTTTAAAATTATTAAAAACTGCGTTATTTATCCCAGGAACTAAATACTTAATGATTTTTTTTTTCATTTTTATGTTATATAGGACGTGTGTCAATCGGTAGAAAAGTACTATGGTAAAAAAATATTTGCCTGTGGGGAAAAACTTTCATGTTTCTGCTATGCGAAATGATATCTTTTTGACAATATAAAATTTTGACGTCTGTAAGAACATTCATGTTTCAGCTGTGTGAAATGATACCTTTGTTGACAATATAAAATTTTGCGGCGGCGAAGCCAAAAAAATTCCTACAAGCCGCCGGCCACCAACAAATTTTTAAAAGAACTTATTTATACATATGACAAAATTCTCTGCAGTAGCGAAAAATTGTATAATATGATTAGGGTTTCCACCTTTTTTGCCAATTAAAGTACATTGGTTATTAAAGGTTAAGAAAATAAGTACATATTATAAAATTAAAGTACAATTTATTTCTCTTTATGTTTTATTTAAAAACGTATTTTTTATTGCTTTTCGCAAGTTTTATCAAATAATTATCATTTTTAAATAATTGCACAGCTCTTTACAGTCTATATTTAAATTAGAGTACATAATTAATTAGTTTTTAATCAGATTCAGAGACACTTTGGTTCTTTCGTCTCGCCATTTGCTCTTCATTATAGAAAAAACTCTCTGTGAATGCTGACGTGGCAGGAATTGAAAGTAAAAGTGAAATTACTTTATAAAAATTTGATAATTTATCATCAATTTTATTAAATACTATCTAATATTTACTTGCATTAGATAATTCCGCAAACCCTTCAGAACTGTATATCTGATCATAAAGTTTGTTTAATAACGCAATTTCTCCATAGACATCAACATTGCTTTTTAAATTTATATTGCTTATTGTAAATAACAAGTTTGTATTTTTAAAATCAAACCATGTCAGGTACTTTAAGGCTTTACCAATAAATAATAAAAAAAGTGTGTTAATTTCGCTAGTCAGTTTTCGTGAAAACAACAGTTTAATTTTTTTTTTTTGCCTGAATGGCGTTTGACTACAAGCCCCGACGTTTTAAGTTTAGGACTAGTTTCAGGCAAGCAAAATGTGTAAAGTTTCTAATGCATTTTTTAGAGTGATTATGATATGCTTAACACGAGAAAAATAAAGAAAAATTTTAATTTCGGATATTTTCAGATTACATATACTTCCCAGAGTCAAAACCTGGTTCGATTATAGTGATCTATAAACCCTGACTGACTAATATAAAGGGCCCCTTACACTACACCAGTATGCACGCGCAATCAAGTGTTGGCGCCAGTGGTTTGGTCATGTCTGCCAATTTGGTGCGATTGTACGCTTTCCTGTAGCGAGTTTAATTTTTTCCAGTTGGTACCAGTTTGTGGTATTGTGTATGGTGAAATTAGCTCAGTTGTCAAGAATTGTCAAAGAGTAAACATCAGGATAAAACACATTTAATTGAATAAATTACCCATAAATTAAGAAAAAAGGAGCAAAATATATATTGTAGTGTTTCTGACATAAAACAAATCATTCCTTATAATTTTCTAATAAAAAAACACGCATTTTACTTAATTTGTATTTTCAAAACAATATCAAAATAACCGCGGTGCGCACTAGGTACAACAACTCGTCCGCACAGAATTTTCAAAGAAATTAATATTTCATCAGTATGATTCTATGGTATGTGTTTCGAGCACGATTCAACATCACTTGTCTGTGCCAGTATACTGGAGTAATGTATGCTTTGCTTAATCTGAATCTATTTTGAATTCTAAATCAAATCCTGCGAAATAACGTTATTTCGGGTACAATTACCCGAAATAACGTACAATTCTTTATTATAAAGTACGGGTGGCAAGCCTAAAAATTATGTAAAATTTTTCGCAAATTAAAATAAACAATTAATTAATAATTAAACTTCCAAATATCACTTAAACACACTTTAAATGCTTTATTTAATTTTTTTACATTATAAGCGTAGTATGCAGTTCTCACTGAAATTCAGGTTTGGAGTTTTGCATTTATTTCTACACGGAAAAATAATCGTGTAGAAATTAAACACTTTTTTACTGTGAGCTAAAACTTTTTTGTTTTGTTTACTTCTACATCTTCACATCACTATATGTCTCTCTTTTCTACAATACCCGAGTGGGAAAAAAGCTGAGTTTTTCATTTTTTATCACTCATTTTCTTCGTCTTTGTCCTACTTTGTGCCACCAGTGAGCAGGACTTCGAATGCTGTGAAAAGAAAACAAATACTATTACATTAAATATGTGATTGTGAAACTTTCTGGTTATATACATAAATAAAAAATACAAAATTTATTGATCTATAAAATGGGGGATTATTATGTACATAATTAAAAAAAGAAATAACAAGTGATATAAATCAATTCACTATTGTGTAAAAAAACAAAAAATATACATATATGTATAACAAATCAGTTCAATTCTATCCGCGCCATTTTCATCAATAATACGAAATGTGTTCAATTTTGTTGAGGCTTCCCTTAAAAAGCGTAACTGTTCCTCAGAACAATTGAAACATGTGCTATCAGAACGAATATTAAATAAGTCAAATAAATTATTAAAAAATTTTAAATATTCGGCCGTGTTTAGAAAGGTTGGACTTGTTGAAGAATTTATGTTTCCTGACTGATAAAGAACTCGCATCCCTGTAGAAACGGTATTACTTAAAACTTGTGATGCTAAGTTAACGCGCATGCGTTGAAACCCATTCGGATTAATGTGTTCCTTACTTAGCTTTGGAGCACATCTTAATTTATTTGAAGAATCTACTTTAAAAAAATTGACAACGTCATTCCATGACACGCCTGGTGTATAATTGGTGACAAAGTCAATAGTGACTTAGTAATGTCGACATTTCCTTCAGGGTACTTATCCATACATACATATGTATATGTACGTTAAAACAAAGTACATTGTTGACTTCCAAAACATCAAGATACATTGTAGTGGTGCAGACTTATAAGGAATTTACATTATGCAATATGTCATGAAATTTGTGACATGAAACTTTCTTCATTAGCTAATAGAATGAACAGAGAAACTATTTGGGTTGCAAAAGTGATATGAAAAAATATTTTAGACGGCTTTTGTAAATTTTATTTAACCCATATGCTTTTCCGGGCTTGCAGTAAGCAAATGCAAAAAGTTTCATAAAGAAAATTTCACGATATAATTCATCGTGTAAATTTGGTATTGTTTTTTTTAATAAAGTCGCATCCTCCCAATGTATCTTAATGTTTTGGAACTCAACCATACTTTTCATGAAAGCCACATAAAGGCTGACTTCCTAAACGCATGTACTTTTGACGTTAGGAGGCAGTCAAACTCTAGGAGCATGCAGTTTAAAAAAATGTGCACTAAATATGTACAGTACTTTTCGTTTATAGTCACTACCGTTTATAGTCACATTATCGATATAGTTCATTTTATCTCTATTTACTGCTTCCACTACTAAATTTCATAGCAAATATTCACGTTATAGTCCAATTAGCGATATAAGCACATTTAGCATGTATGCCACCTATCTTCGGTTCACAAAGCAGAAATTCATACATACTACATACAATTTGCGTTATAGTCACAATCGAAAAATTTAATAAATTGTTTAGTTATTGAAGCCACAAACCATGTAAAAAATTACTGTGAAAGCATTGAATCATTTAGTATTTGTCACCAACTCTCCACCAGAAGAAAATATTACTTTTAGTCCTCTGTGCCAGGGGTGAAATACCTTGTTACTAACTTTTGTATGCGAATTCGGTTATATGCCTCCGAATGACATATATGAAAACTAGGCTTATAGTCACATTAGGGATATAGTCCACTACTTGCGTGCAACTAAAACGTTGTGACTATAAGCAAAAAGCACTGTATGTACCTACATGTAAACATGGCATTGTAATTTCATTTGCCTCTTCGAATCCTGCGGGAAGACATGCAGCTTCTCACCAGGCGGACATCCTTTTATGCATCTTAAACTCCTGAAACATGAAGCAAATATTAATAAATTAACTGAGGAGTTTTTATTTATTAAATATACTTACATAATTTCAGTTTGCCCACAGCAGAAGTCTTCAAAAATTTCTGGAAGTAAAAAAATCAATAAATAAACATGCATATGTATTTATTTAGCAATCGTAAAGTAAACCTACCTTTAATATTAAGCCAACTGCTGGTTTCCTGATAAAAAACTGCAAATAAATTCAATATTAAACATAAATTTATAAAATTAAAAATGTTCCGCCCTTTTACTTACCAATCACACAGCTAATAAAATACGTTGAAATTTTATTGCGGTAGAAAGACAACGCAAAGCAAAATAAAAATTTAAAGGCTCTGTATAAGCGAGACGGATTGAAGAACCCAATATCTTCCCTCTTGTGTCACTTCTCTGTATTTTGTGCCTATAGACTTAAAATTTGTTTTTTATTTACATAATTGTATTCAGGTCTGTATATTTATATCAAACAAAACTGTTTAATTCGCTAGACAGGCATGTAGTGAAATTGAAATTTGAAAAGTAAACTTTTCATTTTTGATGTTCTGAAAAAGTAGAGTATTCATAACATTTAAAATGAGGTTGAAATGTATTTTATTTACAATTTTTCATACAAAACTTTTATAAAATAGATTTTAAATATACTTTATTTGTTTCCATCACCATGGATAGCTTGTCGTGATGTGGTGGCTTAAGTGCAAACTGTGGTGACTGTCCTGGCTTTAGGTAACCAAAGGACTCGTCATATGGCTACCTGAATGAAGGGCAGCGACCTTAAAGGTCTGCATACAAAAGGTTATCCAATTCCAACAGGTGTCTGGTACGTGGTTATGACTACTAGTCGTATGGTACTAAGGCATAGACATACATTTTAAGGTCAAGGTGGTTGGGGGCTGTGCCGATGATCTGAATGGCTAATTTAGTATATAAAGAATCCTAACAGTCGCCCCCTCCAACGCCTATGGCACGGGTTGGTTGTAGACCTCTTGCCTAGTCTGCGCACGCCGTCACTGCGCGGACGGTCTTTCTCATTACTGGCATACTCGTGGGAACAAAATAGACTTTTCTTTTAATCTAAGGATGTTGACGTGGACTCTACGGACGACGCGTCGGGGGGTGACAGGCAGCTGACTCTCGTGCACGAAAATATTCTCGTGCAGGAGAGTCAGCTAAGAAATAAACTGGAGGTGGAGGGACTAATCGGTCTGTCGGATGAATCATCTGCAGGGGCCATTCAGGGACTGGGAGATCTGTCTCTGGGTTCTGACGACGAGGCGGAGATCACAATGATTTCCGCTCGCCGTCGGGACGCAGCGGGGGAGCTCTCGGACCCTGGGGCTGGGCAGGGCAGTGACACGACAGATGGAGGGGTCAACCATCTACCTCCAGTAAAATGATCCGACAGGACGCTTTACCAGGTAATGCTTGTAAGGATGGTCGGACAAAACTAGAGGGCCAAGAATGGCACTGGGAGATCTCTTGACTTTCTGGAGAAGATGGCCAAGAGGGATCCTAAGCTGTTTACGGCAAAGAAGAGACACCTTGTCAGGAAGCACAGACAGGACGTGAGAAAATTCGAACGAATTTATGGTCCTGTCAGTGTTCTCCTGGGGAGACCATCTCCTCTGGAGAAGGATGTGACGGTCGATACAACCCAGGATGCATCTCGTAAGAGTGTTGGGGTGGTATCAACAATCACACCCAGCTCCAAAGGTAGGGCAACCACCAAGGAACCTAGCAGTGTCCTGTTTGCCAAGGCGATCAGGTCTTCGATCGAAGTGGCCGAGGGGGCACAGCCAGGAAAGAAGGTGAAGGGCATCGACCCAGCTGGCCCACTGAAGGACCCCCGTAAGGAGGTCCCGAAGAGGGCGAGATCTGGGAAGAGCAGCCCTCCACCTCAAAAAAGATAATAAAGTCGACGAGCCAGGAGGGTGATCTTCGGGCAGCTGTCATAGATCAGAATGATCCGGATGGGAGGATCAATCTTGAGCTGTGGCAGCTGGAAATAGGTCTAGCGGGAGCAGAGAAGGAGGAGGAATTGCAATTCCATGGCGCGGACTGGACGAGAGGCGTCAAACTGGTCAACTGCGGTAATAAGAAATCTTTTGATTTCCTAAAATCCGTGGTTGGCAGGTGTGGCGACTTTCGGCCGGAGGTGAGACTGTAGGTGATTCTGGCTTCTGCTCTGCCTATTAGGACAGTGGTGACAGCATGGTTCCCACCACCCGTCAGATCGGTGGAAACCATTCTGTCAGTGCTGGCAGCTCAGAACTCACCTCTCAGGACAGACCAGTGGAAGCCCTTGGCTTCAATGGACTGTAAAGAGAGCTTGGGTAAAGATCTTCGGTTCGCCGTGGATCAGGAGTCTCTTAAGAGACTGCGGCTGTTGGGGGGCGTTGTGAAGTTCGGCTTGGGGACTGTCAGATTTAGATACCCTAAATCTGATGATCCCAAAAAGGCTGCGGGTGGTGCAGATAAACCTGCACCATAGCGAGGCAGCCTCGGCCGAACTAACAGTATTCCTCAATAGATCGCAGGTAGAAGTGGCTCTTGTCCAGTAACCCTGGATTAATAAAAATAGGGTTTGTGGACTAAGAGTCACGTGCTACATATTGTATGTCCCGATCACGGAGGACAAGGTTAGGACTTGCGTTTTAGCAAGGAAGGAGCTAGATTTAACTTTGTTTAATTCTTTCAGCCATGGAGACCTTACGGTCGTCACTGGAGGGGCCAGGGGGAAGCAGGGATTTGTGCTTGCCTCGGTCTACATGCCCTATGATGCTGTAGACCCGCCGGGGGCTGGCGTGCTGGAGTTGACGGAGTATACGAGGACAAGGGGTTTTGCACTCGTACTCGGCTGTGACGCAAATGCACACCATAGTCAGTGGGGAAGCAGCAACATTAAGAAAAGAGGTGAGTCAGTGTTTGATTTTATTACTTCCTGCAATATGTTTATTTGTAACAGGGGCAATGTCCCCATGTTCAGGAATAGGGATAGGGCATAGGTTATAGACATAACACTGACTAACAGACATAGGAGCCTTGTAGAGAACTGGAGGGTGGACTCTGACTGTACGTTTTCAGACCACAGTAGGATATCCTTCAGTTTACACTTTGCAGGATCAAGGCGTGACCCATATAGGAATCCAAGAAGGACAGACAAGAAGATTGGGATACCTACAGGGCCACCGTTGACATTAGAGCAAGGGACACTCTGCTCGGTGTAGAGACACAGAGGGGAGTTGAAAAGGAGGTGGAGTATTTCACTAAGAACTGCTCCCTACTACCTGGATAAACCAATGGACAGGTTTATCCAGGTAGTAGGGAGCAGCCTTCGTGGTGGACCAAGGATCTGAGGGATCTGAGGGATCTGCGGTCCTCGGTAAGGAGGCTGTTCAATAGGGCGAAACTCACGGGCAGGATGGAGGACTGGAACAGCCATAAAGTGTTGTACAACAGGTACAAGGGAGATCTAAAGAGGGCGAAAAGGGCCTCATGGAAGAAATACTGTGAGGAGATCGATTCCGTCAATGAGCTATCGAGGTTTCGGCGAGTACTGGCCAGGGACCTAAGGCCCCTGGGCATATTCAAAGAGTGGATGGCTCATGGAGGGAATCCAGCTCTGAGACCTTATCTGTGCTTATGGACACACACTTTCCTGGCTGTAGAGAAGTAAGGAACGAGGTAGCGGCTGCAGTTAGGTTCGACTCATTGGCGGTACCACAGTTAGGTGAGACAGTAGACGACATAGTGACATTGGAAAGGGCAGCATGGGCAATAAACACTTTTGGGCCCTATAAGTCACCGGGACCCGATGGAGTTTTTCCGGCCATGCTGCAGAATGTCCCGGAGCGCGTACTAATGTCTCTGGTGGAAATCTTCAGGATATGCTTGTTTAGAAGGTTTATACCCGAAGGCTGGAGAGAAGTTAGGGTCATCTTCATACCCAAGGCGGGTAAGACGAGCCACTCAAAGCCGAAGGACTTCAGGCCGATCCGTCTTTCGTCTTTTCTTTTGAAGACACAGGAGCGACTGATCGACCTGCATCTTAGGAACACGATTGATATGCGCGTCATCAGTGGTGCTCACCATGCCTATTTAAAAGGCAGGTCTGTGGAGAGCGCGCTTCATGATGTGGTTAGTGTTATTGAGCGGGGATTGCAGCATAAAGATTATACCTTGGCTGCGTTCCTGGATATTGAAGGAGCCTTTAACAATATTAGTATAGAGGCTGTTAGGGAGTCGTTAAAGCTGCTCGGTATTAGCAACTTTCTGGTGGAGTGGATAACTCTCATGCTTAACAGCAGAATTATCAACTCAGGTATGGGAGGCGTGAACCTGAGGAAATTGGCGACTAGGGACACGCCACAATGAGGAGTTCTATCACCCCTACTGGAGAGAGACTGAGTTAGTCCTCTTTACCAGGAAATACAAAGTAGACAGTTTTGTACTGCCTAGGATTGGAGGAGTAGAGCTAGGGCTAGCAAAGGAGGCCAAATACTTGGGTGTCATCTTGGATAGTAAACTTTCATGGATGAGGAACACTCATGAAAGGCTAAATAAAGGTTTAAATGCCTACTACGCATGCAGGAACTCCGTTGGAAGGAACTGGGGTCTACAACCGAAGGTGGTAAACTGGATTTACACAACTGTTGTCAGGCCGGTTGTTTCCTATGGCTGTGTGGTGTGGTGGGAGGCGTTGAGGAAAGAGAGTCATAGGAGATTACTTGCTAAGGTGCAGAGGTGCGCCTCTCTGGGCATTACAGGAGCCCAGAGGAGCACACCTCAAGCTGCCTTGAATGTCATTCTTCATCTGCTTCCCATAGAGGATTTGGTAATGAGAACGGCAGCAAGGAGTCTCCTAAGACTACTAGAGGCAGGGTTGGTAAGGACAGGAGTAACAGGTCACACAGCAATCCTAAATGAGATCAGTTTTAGCGGGGGGGTCCCCATAACTCATGGGTTCACGGACTCTAAGGATGCTGCAATTGATTTTGGGAGGACACCCTCATTAGTGATTCCGGATAGGGACTTTTGGGTCGAATCTGATAGGCTTTATGAGGGTTGTGCGGTTTTCACGGACGGGTCCAAAATGGAAACAGGCACGGGAGCTGGTGTCTATTTTTTGGGGACGGACATTCGTAGGTCTTTTAGGCTACCGAACGAGTGTAGCGTTTTCCAAGCTGAGATCCTGGCGATCCTCAGGTCCACGGAGATAGTGGCCACAGATATGACTGAGGGCGAGGATGTAACCTTCTATGTCGACAGTCAGGCGGCGCTAAAAGCATTGAAGGGAGTGTCAGATCGAAGCTAGTTAGTGACTGCAAGAGCCCTCAACTTGCTCATGAACATATATAGTGTTAGATTATGTTGGGTTCCTGGCCACTGCAATGTTGAGGGAAATGAGACAGCTGATGAGCTGGCAAGATTAGGGTCAACGTTAGATGTGGAATTGTGTGATAGATCGGTTAAAGCACCGATCGGTCATTACTATAGGGAGAATAGTGACTGGGTGTCGAATAGGGCCAACCGTTCATGGGGGACCAGGGAGGATTGTAGAGTCTCGAGGGCCATGTGGCCAAAGCTTGACTTAGGAAGATCCGAACTGTTACTGAGCATGAATAGGAAGGTGATAGGCGCATTGACTGGTCACTGCTCGGT
Organism: Panzeria rudis; assembly: GCA_956483635.1. Taxonomy (NCBI): domain Eukaryota; kingdom Metazoa; phylum Arthropoda; class Insecta; order Diptera; family Tachinidae; genus Panzeria; species Panzeria rudis. Next base: position 46,382,523 of record OY101451.1, on the reverse strand, counting down.
CAGGGCGAGGACCAGCATTTGGGAAATTGGCACTCCAGATTTTTGTAGGATGTGCGATGATGAGGAGGAACCAGAAACTATTGAGCATGTTATCTGCCATTGCCCGAGGCTGCAATGACACAGGCTTAGGTGGCTTGGCAGACGTTTCCATGAAAGCATTTGTGATATCGCGAAGTGTGAACTTGAGGAGGGGAATAAGGTGGTTGAATGGCGGAAATGGCTAGATAGGATGCTCCTTTTCTGGGTTTTAATAGGGGGTATGAATAGAAGGGAATCACAATGGATCCAACTGGGTCTCCGAGTGGATGTGCGGCATAGCACTACCCTTCCCAACCAAACCTAACCTTATTTTTTTATGAATATAAAACTCAGGCCGTAATTGTGTAAATCAGGAAATTTAAATTTATATAGCGAACAAAAACAAAATATCAAATATTTTATAAATCTATTTCATTTTAAATTTCTATGAGTTTTTTTGTGCAGAATTTGTGTGAAAAATTAAAACAAATTTTTTAAATTTGCTAAAATGTTTAACTTGCTTAAATGTGGAAATAATTTCTTTTTTTGTTTGGCTATAGTAGAGAATCACAAACCCTAAATGTAAATATTTTTTAAAGATATGCCAGTTTATTCGTCTATCAAAATACTATATTTTGATGCTTCTATGTCCTTTCTTAACTCTAGATGAAAATGTGGTCACAAAACAGATTTAATTGTCTTTAAAAGAGGACTTAATTAATTATGTGGATTGGTCTACTTTATAAATCGAAGTATGTTTGGCATGTAAAAATGCAGCATCTTGGAGCTTTGTACTGAAATCTTGCTTTGCCGTCATAAGGTAGCTAAGGCGTAGATCGAAAATTTTTCCATATGCTTTTTTGCTGATAGTTAGGCAACAATATCAAACAATTTGCATTTTAATGAAAATTTACAATATTTACAAAGTGTATTATACGAATCGCTTGGGTCTTCTGTTATCCATAACTGCAGATCAACATGTTGCTTGTATTCTGGTCTAAATTTTTGGCGTTATTGCGGAGCCATTTCTATCAAACTAAAATAATATTATTACAGCATTCCACGGTTAATTACTTCGCCAAAAATGTCAATAGTTTTGCGTAATTATGCGGGGAAAGCATTTAAAAGAATACGCTTAGCTACCTCATTGAGGTAATTAAACGAGTACGTTTAAATACCTCAGTGAGGTAATTATATGAATATGTGTATGTATAGAAAATAATTAAGAAAACACTCTCATTAAAATAAGTTCAATTGGAATCTATTCATTTGTATTTACAACCTTCATATATAGTTCACCGTTGATTATTAAATTAACTTAAAAGCTTTAGGAATGCGATGGAAATCGATTATGAATGAAAATCTACACAAAAACAAACAATACTTATGATTATCATGTAAACTTGGATGCATTAATTGCAGTGTTGTTGACAAATAGTACGGAGGCAATTAAACGAATAAAATCTAGGGGACATTTTATTTTGGAAGTCAAATTTTTAAGGCAATTACCCGTTTTGGGTAATTAAGCGTAGGCAATTAAACGTGTACTTTTGTTTGAAAAATGGAGGAAAAAAGCGAGGATTTAAAACTCAAAGTAGATAAGCGTGAAAGGCATTTAAGCGTAGGGTAATTAACCGTGGAATACTGTAGTAAGTTATAAAAAGAGCTGCGTTTTCAATTTACAATAAGTCATATTAATTTCACACACTAAAACTTTTCCAGGTGCTGTTAATATGTCAAAGTTGCTAAAACTCTAATTTGACGTAAATTATTAAAGGTAATCCACATCAAAGTAATAACAACACACCTAATAAAAAACGCATTGAAATTGCCATAAAAAAAGTTACAAAAATAGAAATAGGAAATGGCTAAGAAGAAAAAAATGGCTAGATCTTCCGGCTAGATAAAATCTAGCTATTTTTTATGGCTAGGTTAAATAAAAACCGCTAGATCTAGCCGGAAAATGGCTAAATTGGCAACCTTGCTAAGGATGTATTAGTATAATAGTATTGGTTTAAAATAAACATTTCCCCACAGCACTAAAACCGCACTTGGTTGTAAAAAAAGTATTCTAAACTATTTATATTTTTTGTGACATGAATTTTTTTAAGTTTATGCAATTATTGTTGCATTAATTAATGAAAGTATGAATTTAGAATGCTTTTTAATACAAAAAGTATTTTACGAAATTTATATATTTTAAACATGAATTTTTAGGTATTATATAGAACTAGTTTTGCATTAATTAATGAAAATATGAATTTAGAGTTCTTTTTAAAACATTTGAGCTAAAAAATATTGATTTGCTTAAAACTTTTTTGCAATTTTGCTATTTGGTAATAAAAAATTGTATCCCAAATATTAACAAAAATGCAATACTGCTGAATAAAAAAATGCTCCAAAACATCGATAAATTTCAATACACAAATGTCAACAAAATTTAAAAAACATTTTAAAAATTCAAATAGAAGAAACATAAAATGTATTACATAACAAACAAATAATGTTTTTTTTTATTTAAATCAAATAAAATAGTGTTTGTGTGTGCAAAAAAACAAGTTTTAGTGGATTTTCAAGTACAACAATTACGCTCTCTAATGAGTGGTGAATTGTATAAGTATACAACATAGCGTCTTCACGAGACATAATATCAAATATTTTTCTATTAGCAAGCGTCAAATTCAATCGCAGAGAGAATTCTGTTACGTGTAGACTTCAAATTAGTGTTACCGTAATGTTATAATAATTATTATAAGAGCGTTGTTATAATATATATTATAACAACAATCTTATGATATGAAATGTCAAAAACATGAAAATAAATAAATGTGTGTATATTTTTATCGAAATAAATAAAAATCAACGTTTTTTACAAAATTTCAGTGCATTGATCTATTTAAATTTGTTTGATTAATTCTTTTAATAAAAATTTTAAAGAAAAATGAAACACCTAAATGTGCAAAAATAGTGTATGTTAACTCAATGAGCATTTGTATTAAATGAAATCTCATAACAAAAGTAAACATACGTTTTCCAGTTGCATGACATGAAGAGAAATATCAACATTTTAGTTTTCTTATTCTGCCGACGTTCTCTCTTATGTTACATCAAGGTTAATGTCTCGTGAAGACGCGGTGTTAGGTAGTTCCACTTTCTCTTTTTTTCTGACATGTTATCATTTGACAAGAAAGGAGATCTGACGTTTAAACTAAAAATCGTGCTACCATTCTTGCTTTACACAATCCGATTTTTTTTAATATTCAAAAAATTAAACGTTATTAATTTTCAAAAGAAAATAAGAATTGTCTTCAGAGTTGTGAATTTTTGGAGTCTATAGAAGAGCTAACTGCAATATCCGCGATGTTAGAAATTTCTGAGGAATTTCAAATTTTACGACATCATGTTGTTCTTTACACTTTTAGTAATTTTTTCAATACATTTAGCAATTTTTCGCCAAATTAAAATTTTTTCGCGTTATTTCGGATTATTTTATTTTTTTATTTTTAACAGTTTTGCCGTTCTAATATATATTAAGGCTTTTAGACATTATTCGAATTTGGTATTATGCCGCTGTTAGCAATTTTTTTGCGAATTTTTGCCATTTTCTCGATTTTTACAGCATTTTTTGTGTTATTTACGGTATTAGGGATATTTAATCGAAATTATGGCTTGATTAAAATTTTAAAATTTTTCTTAAATTTTCGCTATTTTCACGTCAAGCGTAATTTTTCCAGATTTTTCCTTCTTACGTTTTTATTACACTTTGCAATCTTTAAAAATTTAGCAAGCTTTAGCGAATAGTAATAATTTTCGCGATTTTCCCGAGATATTGACTTTCGTTAAATTTTTAGCGAGTTTTAATCAATTTTCGCGCTTGTTGGCAATATTGCGATTTTTTGCGAATTTACGACATTTTCGTTATGGGCATGATTATTACAAGTTTTTGCACTTTTTAAAGTTTTTGTGGATTTTTGGAATTTTCCGTTTTCTTTATTTTCGCAATATTTTTTAATATGCAATAATAGTAAAATTATCAGCAATTATTAACGAATATTTTGTTGAGTTTTTTGTATTCTTGACAGTTTTATCAATTTGTTTCCATTTTTAGCTATTTTTTTATATTTTTGTAATTTTGCAATATACGATTAAGAGATTTCCATCGACTCTATTAGAAATCAGCACAAAATTCGAGTACATAATCACAAAATTAATACTACACATACTTGCATAAAATTTCGAAGAATATTTTCCCTTTTTCCATCTGTGGCAAGGTTAAATACTTACACATAAACTAGATTTAAAAAATCTCCATTCTTATCAAACTACCTTGTTTTTTCATATCATGAAAATACCTATAGGGATAGATAAATACGTAGATTTCCAACACTCGGCCTGTCTATAAAAAATTGACAACTCTCTTACACGTATAGGTCTTGTGTCATTGAAGGCCATGTCAGATAAAACTTTTGCTTCGCGTTGCGTTACAGATTCGCTTTGACATCTAAGATGAAATGTACATACTTATACGAAACATGTCACATAAAGCACTTTTAACGCAGCGTGAAGCGAAAAGTTCGGCAACTCTCATCTTTTTGCTTGCTTTGACAATCAGCTGGAATAATTTTCTTTTATTATATTGCCAAACGAAACATATTGCGCGTTTGAATCTGTTTTAATAAGAGGTAAATATGTATGTGGCATTTATTTATTTATAATAAATCGTAAAATAACATAATTGACTTTTATTTTTATAAAAAATATATATATAAATAGCAAAATTATCAACTACTTTTTTGGTAAACGATCAATGCGCGAGCAGAGGGCGAAGCCGATGTAAAATGGTGATCGGCGCCGGCTAAGAACAAATATAGTCGGCGGCGGCTATTAGCCGAAAATTTTTCGCCGGCGGCGGCTACCTAAATTTATCGGCTAACGGTCGGCTAACAGAGTATTTCTTGCTTACTTACATACAAGGTATATTTACAACAGGTATACTCGGCCCAATTATAAATAACTTGCCTTTCTAGACGATTTACTGCCTTATTTATGAAAATAATTTTCATAAGAAATTTTTTTCATATGTTCCAAAACCGAATTAAATATTTTTAAATGCGCATGTTAGTAAATATCCACTTTTTATTATAAAAAATCGGCTTAGCCGCTAGCCGATATTAGCCGCAATAACCGGCGGCGGCTAAGTGATTGTGAAAATCACCGGCGGCGGCTAATAGCCGGCTATTAGCCGACCGGCTTCGTGCTCTGTGCGCGAGTGTTGTCAAAGTTTTCATTGTGTCATACTCCTTTTGCTTTACACTTTTCTATCAAAGTTAGAAACGTCACGTAAAGCGACAAAGTTTTATCTGACACGGCCTTGATATATATAGATAGCAAGCTCTCGCACTGTCAATAAAATAATGACAACTCTCTTTACACATATAGATATTGTGAATTCAACAAAAATGAGAGGACACCATTTTTTCACTTCAACACACTTGAGAAAATATAATTTTTCCACTTCAAAATGCACTAAATCGTAACATTTTTTCCACGCACAAACACTTTTTAGTTTTATTTAATTTTTTTATTTGTTTTAATATAAATTTTGTATTTCTTCTTGCTGTAATTTTAATATATATTTTTAATTTTGTTGACATTTGTGTGTTGAAATTTATCCCTATTTTTCATTAAACAGTATTGTATTTGGTACCAAATAGAAAAATTGCAAAAAAATGTTTAGCAAATCAATATTTTTTGAGCTCGAATATATTAAAAAGCATTCTAAATTCATATTTTCATTACAACAATAATTGCATAAGCTTCTAAAAATTCATGTATAAAATATATAAATAGTTTAGAATACTTTTTGTTACAACCAAGTGCGGTTTTAGTGCTGTGGGCAAATTTTTATTTTAAACCAATACTAATACAAAATGTTTTACTAATACATCCTTAGACTTAGGTTTTTGACAGCAGACTTAAGTTTTTGAAGTTTCTGTTTGGCCTCTATGTACCCTGTGTCTTGTGTATTCAACAAACTTCAGACAGGCAATTCAATACACTTCACAGAGCGTAATTTTTGCACTTGAAAACGTGGTAAAATGTATATCTTTTGTACAGACAAACACTTTTCATAAAAATTATTCTAAATTCATATTTCCATTAATTAATGTAAATTTAATTGTATGTATATAACTAAAAATTTATATTTAATAAATATAAATTTTGTAAAATACTTTTAGTGCAACTAAGTATGGTTTGTTGCTAATGGGGAAATTTTTATTTAAACCAATACTTATACAAAATGTTCTACTAATACATTCTTAGACTTAGTAATTTTTGACAACCGACTTACATAGGTTTCTGACAACCATTTGCCAGTCAGGCTTTTGTTTTCTATGCCCATAGGTGTGTAGAGACTTGTAATTTTTTTTTGACAGTAGGCCAGTTGACTATCAACGTATTATCTATGACTGTAACGACGACCGAATATCAGCCAGAGAGCAACAAAGCCCATAATAAAAACGAAAACCGAAACGACAAATTTCTCATTAAGTTTATTAGTTTCCGAGTTATGGACCTCTTAAGTTCTAGTACAAAACTGTGAGTATACGTAATACTTACACACGAATGTGGTCAGAATTCGACATACATACATAGAGAAAACTTTTCAAGGCCGGGAACAAGTCCAGTTTAGTGACATAGCTCCAAATAAAAAATAATACATAGGGGTGTAGAAAATGCAAAAATAAGAAGAAAATGTTAAATGAAAACATTGGGGGAAACGCATAGTTTTCGATTTATGGGCCTACGAAGTTTTCGTAATTTTTACTTTATTTCTGAACGTATGCATATGGCCAATATTGGTATCATTTTAAAAGTTTTGAATAAATCTTTAGCTCTTAATACAGTTTATACAAAATTGTACACGAGATTGTTAAGAAAGTGCACTAGGTAAGTATGCAATTTATTCAAATGAAAAGATTTTCTCCTCTATGATATAACAAACACCGGCTACGCTAACTAAAGCCTTTTTGCATAGCCGGCCTTCGGCCGGACGCAAGGATTTTCTCCTCTATGGTATAACAAACACCGACTACGGTAACTAAAGCCTTTTTGCATAGCCGGCCTTCGGCCGGACCCAAGAATTTTCTCTATGGTATAACAAACACCGGCTACGCTAACTAGCCTTTTTGCATAGCCGGCCTTCGGCCGGACGCAAGGATTTTCTCCTCTATGGTATAACAAACACCGGCTACGCTAACTAAAGCCGTTTCGCATAGCCGGCCTTCGGCCGGAAGTAAGGATTTTCTCCTGTATGGTATAAAAAACACCAGCTACGCTACCTAAAGCCTTTTTTCATAGTCGGTCTACGCCCGGACGCAAGGATTTTCGCCTCTATGGTATAACAAACACCGGCTACGCTAACTAAAGCCTTTTCGCATAGCCGGCCTTCGGCCGGAAGCAAGAATTTTCTCCTCTATGGTATGACAAACACCGGCTTCGCTAACTAAAAACTTATGATTTTCATAAACTCATCTCCGCTTTGTAATGGGTTACACAGTTTTAAAAATGTTTGAATATTCAGAAAGATCTATTCGAAAGCTTTAAAATGATACCAATATTAACCATATACGTTTAAAAATAAAGTAGAAAATTACAATATCTATGAAAACTTCAGAGCCCCATAACTCGAAAACTATGCGTTTCCCCCAATGTATTGATTTAACATTTTCTTCTTATTTTCTATCCCCTGTGTAATTTTTTTTTTATTTGGAGCTGTGTCACTAAACTGGACAACCCAAAATTCTTAAGCGCGGCCAAAGGCCGGCTGTGCAGAAAAGCCCTGCTTAGCGAAGCCGCTATTCGACATACATAGTGGACAAAATTGTACATACATGGAGAAAATTTTAAGCACGGCCGAATTCCGGCAATCTCAAAGTAAAAAAGCAACCCTAAACAAACAATATATATAAACTGACCAACTTTTTATGAATAAAGATATATAATATTGGCAATACATATGCGCTTTTAAGGCTGATAATGTCAGTTATCTACAAGCTTCGACAGCAACTTCTGTTCCTTAGCTTTGCGCTTCGCTTCTTTTTCCTTCTTTTTATCCTCTCTTTCTTTTTGTTCCAGCACTTCTTTAAAACGTTCATCTTTGGGGTCTATCTTGTAGCCAAAATGCCTTCGTACTTCTTCTATCAAGCGATCCTTTTTTTCTTTAGCAGCAAGAGCATCAGCTTCCTTTTTGTTTATTCGCGAATAAAGTTCTTGTTTCCATTGGTCTAGTTTTTCAAGTTTTTTGCAAATTTCTTCTTCGCGTTTCATTATTTTCTCACTTTCATAGCTTTTATACAATTTATATTTACTAATCATCGACTGTATTGTGTCGTTCTCCGTAAATTCTTCATAAGAAGTTTTGAAATTCTCAGATTTAGCACTGAAGCATATCCGAGGGCTTACGCCGCTTTCGCACCCATAACGGCCAAAAATTTTGCGTTGATAACTTTCAGTTTTATGAATCCAAGAATGTGGTTCCTTGTAAGGAATTTTATGGTGAAGCACATTTCGATGATGGTTTAGCAGCCCTGATTTGTTGCAGATTGCATGATCTGTAGATAAGCTCTCAGATATTTCTGTGGCAAGTCTTGAGAGTTGTCGTTGAGGACGATATATATTGAGACAAATTTTATTTTTTCTTAACATTAAATTAAACATGTCGAGCACTGAATTAGAAAACGAAGCCGAAGCTGATTAGTCGGCGGATGCGCCTGACCAAATAAATTTACAGCGGCGGTAAAAAATAGCTTCCATTCCCATGTCATGGTAGAATTATACTAGGTAGTAGCGAAGCTACAACAACCCAACAACAGAAAAAACAACACGGCTTTTTATTGTTGTTTATGTTCGAGGTTGTCAAAAAGCACAAAAGAAAATTTGAAAAAAATTTATAAGTTCACATGTGTGTGTTTACCAGAGACTTGCCCCGAGACGGCTAAGCCGCGGCTAAGCCGAGCCGCCGACTAATTTCCACAGCCGCCGCCGATTTATCTTGCGGCTAAAATCGGCTTAATGGAAGCCGCCACCGACGATCGTTTTTCGGCTCAAAAACGGCTTAAAATAATCCGTCGATTGCTTTTTTTAATTTCCACTTCTACTTTTTTGTTTTTTTTTCATAATTTTTGATCAAGCATTATTTTAGTAATTTGCAGTCTACACCCAACTTAACATTAACTTCAAGTTAATGTTAAGTGTAGACCGCTCAAGTTAATACTTTTTTCAGGGTATAACATAGTTGTTAGTGCAATTGTTTTAACAGCGCAGTAATAACTCCAAGTTACAACAGCATATCAAGTTAGGAACAGAATGCTCACTTTTGACAGCTAAAAGAGGCTGTTGTCATGTGTTGTGCATTTTTACATACAAAGTGCTCTTAATAAGATAATATGAAGGACATAGTCAAATTAGAAACCACATTATAAAATAAGAATTGCGTTCCCTCTCATACAATCTTCGTAATGTTGTTGTATAGTGACGGGTCTAGTTAGTAGTCTATGGTTAGGTGGAGACGTAGAGTAAAATAACGAAAAATATTTTTGTATGCATTACTCTGCGACCTAGGCTTGCCAGATCAAAATTGTGAAAAAGCTTGACATTTAGAGAAAAAAAGCTTGATTTACTAAGACGAACTGCCAAAAACTGTCAAAAACTATTCAAAAGAATAAATATTCATTATCCGACTTAAAAAAGGAGAAAATTATCAATTCGTTTGTATTTCTTATGTGTTCCTTCAGGGCTCTGCCATATACGATTCGAGTTGAAAATTTTTTTTCTTTATTTGGATTATATTACTTACTTCCTAATGGGTCCTGTTTTTTATTTCATAAGAATTTTTATTTTTTCCCACATATATTTGGTATTTCTTTACTTTAATTTGTTTGCAAAAAAATATTGAAAACATTAAATTTCCATTAAAATTAATTCTTATCATTAATTCGGGAAATTACATTATTTTTCTTTCTTTACAAACGCATTATTAATAGGAATCGAAAATACAAACGAAGTTAATTTATGAAGATTTCCTCTTCGTCCAGTTTTTAAATTAGACCATATTTAGTCATTAGAAATATCTTTGAGAAGAAGCTCTTAATCTGTATATAATTTATTATTTTCTATAGACTCGACGAATTTCCATTGATAGTTCCCAGCAAACAGCTTTTTGCAAAAGTGAAAGTTACATTTAAAAATTTATTAGAGAAAGACTTTCATTGTAACCCAAAGCGTATTAATAGCAAGTGGCCTTATTAGTACGACAACAACTGGACTTCACCTATCTGTCATGTGAAATGCATATATAAAAAGTTTTTATTTAGTTTTTTTACATAGAGTTTGACATTTTCGTAAAGTTCATTTACAATAATAAGGCCACCTGGTATCAATTCGCCTTGCTTTAGCCTATGTCTATACGTGATAAATTTTTATCATGACAAATGTCAAACTTTATATTGAAAAATAACCTGCTTTATCTTATCTGTTTTTCCTATATAGAATTTGCCATTTATCATGATACAAATAAATCAGGTATAGACATATACATAAATTATAATGTATTATATATCCGAATAATTCTAGCATGATTCATGAATTAGATTCCAACGGTAAATTATATAATTGATGTTCATGCATAAAATTGCGAACAGAGAAATTAATTTTTAGTTTGACAAATAGCTTTTTAGGTTGAATCTGGACAAGCCTTAAAAAAGTGTGACAATCAAGCCTTTGCTTTATTTTTCATAACAATTTAAAAATTTTTGAGAGGCAAAGCAATGCTTAATTTCTATGCATTTTGTTTGGTGAAGAATTGGTATGAAAAAGAAAAACTAATTTAACAACAAAATGAAAATTTTCACTTTTATTAAATGTCCATGTGCATTTCCAGACGATTTTCAGCCGAATTTGAGCCGCCGCCGACTATTTTTTCCCAGCCAGCCGCCGCCGATCAAAACCGCTCGGCGCAAGTCTCTGGTGTGGGTGTGTGTTGGTATAACATAAACAACTTTTGACAGCGTCGAACCCAAAAAAAAAAGTTCGTTAACGCTTCACCACTACCCATGGTAGAATAATACAGGTAGTGGTGAAGCGTTAACGAACTTTTTTTTTGGGTTCGACTCTGTCAAAAGTTGTTTATGTTATACCAACACACACCCACACTACTGAAAATAACATGGCGAAGTAAACACACACATGTGAACATATAAATTTTTTTGCAAATTTTCTTTTGTGCTTTTTGACAACCTCGAACATAAACAACAATAAAAACCCGTGTTGTTTTTGCTGTTGTTGGGTTGTTGTAGCTTCGCTACTACCTGTAGTATAATTCTACCATGCCACTACCTGTATTATTCTACCATGATGCTACATAAAGCACTTTTAACGCAGCGTGAAGCGAAAAGTTCGGCAACTCTGTTACGAAACCGTCTTAAGGTCATGCTGTCGCCGGCCCTGCTAGCTCTAGCGGCTTGCTCAGTTGCGTAGTTCTCAACCCTTCAGCTGACCTAGGCCGTTACAAATAAAAAAAAATTTAAATATCAAAAGACAAAAATCAACTACCACAACACCGTAGAACCTTCTTAATAGGGAGTTAGATTTTCCTCTCCAATCGCCCATTCCCTACCATGGCTGTAATTTCTCTATCCTCTTGGTGATTTATTATACAGACCCCTATTTCCGCCCCGCTTCACCTTTTCTGACTCACCAATCCCACATTAAATAATTACTCACGCCTATTCATTTTTCTACCAAACTATAGACATATTTTATTTAGACATTATTATTACTTAAACAAAATGTAGATAACTTATAACTAACACAACATAAAGTTTTTAAATGGTCGATACTAACAAAAATACACTTAACTCAAAAATCTTAAATAATTACTAAATCCTCCAAAGGCTATTTATTTCTAATATTGTTTTTTAATTTTAATTTACTTTATTTTCTCCTTTTTTTTTTTTTTTTATGTAATTTTTTTTTCTACCTTTACAGAGCTCAAACCGTTATTTTTCCCTTATAGTTTTAGTCTAGGAAATAGACGGATTTTAATTAATTTTTTTCTTTCCCCTAAAGGAGCTCCCTGAGGATGAAACTAGGATTAATTTCGTCAGAACACTATTACAATTTTTGTTCTTAAATTTGCCGTTTAATACGCGTCTAGTTTGTGCCCTATAAATACGGAAATCTTTCTATTATAATATTTGATTCTACTCTAAACTCTGAATTTTCTCATTTCTTATTTTATTTTATTTTTAGGTTTTTTCCCCCTTTGAAGGACTAATTTAGACACGAAACACTCACGAAATCACACATAAGTTTCACGATGACGCACAATAAATAAGCTTATCACTAACTTATTCTACTGATATATATATATATTTTTATACTTTTATTTTATTTTTATTAATTTATATGTTTTCTATTGTACTTGTTACTTTTTCGTCGATGCAAAATAAAAATCTAGTCTTACAAAAAAAAAATCTGGGCTGTTGCTTTCTTTTCGTTTTATATTCATAACCAAAACTTTGTCTATTTTTTTTCACTCTTGGCCCGTTAAACGTTGGCCAATACTTCTGGTGGTTATTTGTTATTTCTTTTACAACTTGTTGAATTTCCTTCGTTTTATCTGATTACTGTGGACTTTTCTTAGAACAATAAATACCTGGATCCTGAATGACTATTAGGAGGTTATTTCCCACCACAACAAGGATATTGGTACTTCATAATTTAGCCTACCTGGCTTTACAGCTTTAGCCGTTCTACTGCCTGTTGATATTTGCCAGTTCTCTCGGCCACTATACTATCACCAGCTATATTTTCACAAAAAAAAACACTTTAGTTTGATCATCCTAACACCTTTACCTTGAAATTTGGACTTACGTAGACTTTCTTTTATTAAAAACACTTTTTAAGTTATCTGCTTTCTTTTGCACAACACAGGATATCTTCTACACCAACTTTACTTTTTCTGTTTTTCTTTTTAATATTTTTATTTAATTTTTTATTTTTTTTTTTTTGGTATAATTATTAGATCAAGTTGATCTTATGCTTTTGCTGTTTGACTTGAAACTGACTAAAAAACTTCTATCAGGTTTTTTTCCTAGTTGTACAGAAAAACATCATACGGGATTTATTTACTGGAATTTGCAGGAAATTCCCTCCAAGTACTTCATATTTTTTTATGTAAGGTGCATTGAACTGGCCGGATCAATATATACATAATTTTCTACATTTTTTCTTGTATTTTTACATTGTCCTTGTCCTTATAATTTCAATCATGTCTTCCGATTTATTTATTCTATATAAAAATATCCTTTAAATGTCCTTCCTATCCTATCTGTTAACAGACTAGCAGAATTTTTAGTAACCTTCTGATCTCATTCATAAATTTGAATTTTCAAAATAAACCGGTCAGATTCACCTAATACTATAAGCTTACGCAAAATTCTTGCGTAGCCAACAACAACCACTATTGATAATAAACACTGCCAACCCACAACCGAACACTCGTAAACCCTATTTTCATTGACAGCTGCAAGCAGATGTATGTGTACAGCAGAGACCTTCGCCGGGACGTCTCACAGCCGGCTGTGTCGTGCCGCCGATAACTTTAGGCAGTTGCGCCACCGCCGAAACAAAGTTTGGCTTACTGCGCCTGAAAAGCAGCCCCCGATTATCCTTGTGCCATATGAAATAATTTCTTTATAATGTTTTATTACTTTTTTGTACTGTTCTTTTATTTTAAAATTGATATTTTTTCGTTATTCGTTCTCAGCCCGCTGATGACGAACTTGAGCCGCCGCCGCCAATCTTTTCATAAGCCGCCGCTGCCGACAAAATCGGTGAGCGTCGGTCTCTGGCGTCCAGACATATTTTATTTTGTTTTTGCAGGCGAATAACACATGGTAAGTATAATTGTTGCTCTAATAATTTTTGTTTCTATTTCTTACAGATATTTCTTGGCTAAACGGAAAAATATAGGTAAAATCCAGTATCGTTCTAATATATATTTTACTACGGCTATTTATTTATTTGTTTATTTCTTTTCAGGTCATCATACTAACAAAACTAACAAATTATAAGCAAAATTAACATACTAACAAAAATGGTCGTTTTGATCTGACTGGGACTCGGGCAGGAATTGGTCACTCCGTCGCATGTCATCGGCCCCTCCCTAAGCTATTAAAATTGTCTATTTTTGCACATGGCATTGGGCTGGAGTTTGTGCCTCCAATTCGCAAGATGGCCCTGCCGGCAACCGTACGTAGCTACACCCGCACGCACAAAAATTTTTTTTTTTTTGCATGTCCCCCGCAACATTTTTTGGTCATCTCGACAGCAACATTTTCTGTTTTGCTAGCAACATTTAGTTGGCCACTAATCGCAACATTTTCAGGCATATCGCCCGCAACAAAACTCCGTGGTCGCTGGCTTTAGTCAGAGAAAACGGTGTGCGGGTCTGCAGCATCTATCCTCTACTTTTAAAACGCGGGGAACTCCCACACCCTGATATCTTTCGAGCCGGGCATTAGAATCACTTCATGAACTGGTAAAAAAAATAACCGAACTTCACCATATGGACTTTATACTCAATCTAAATGTGTGTCTGAACGACTCGGTGTTAATTTCTGTGACATAATCAACAACTACTAGACGCACACAAAGGATGTTGACTACTATTAGGTAAATAATTACGTGTTGTTCTAAATCTAATATTGCACTTCAACATATCACAGATCTTAACACTATTGCACCAAAATTCGAACAGCATCTGTTATTTATTTCTCCATCGATCCCGCTAAATTCCTTTCACCCATCTTGGAACAAGAATACCTTCTTCAGGGGCAAGAAAATCGCCTACTGATACCCTTCCTTTAGTGGAAACGAATAGTGGCTCCCCATATTTGTCTCCTACCCTGTTTACTTCGTCTAACTGACCCCTGGCCAGTGGTAGCACTTCAAGCGCAAATTAATCTTCGAATGCTTAAGAATTACTTAAGCGAATTTTGAAAATTTACTTTATAATTATATTTTTGTATATGTTTTTCATTCATTTTCATGTCATCCGACATGTTCGTCTACCGATATTTCTGCATACATTTTATTTTTGTTTTCATAAAAAAATCTTACTCGTTAAGTTTTTTTTTTTTTTTTTTTTTATATAAATTATTAAATTTTATTTCCAACTTTACAGGGTAGTTGCAATGATCATGGAAACGCCATTATACATCCCTTTCAGGAATTCACGATCGCCCCTTTTTGGATGGTTCGCACCTCGACCAAGCTTTCCCGCAGAAAGTTTTCGAGACGTCGCCTATTCCATTAGGTATTCAGAAATTATTACGGGAAGTAAATTTGTATTTTCTTTGATATAAACGTGTGTACTTTGTGATTCTTTTTGTTTTCTCTTGTAGCCAATTTTCGATCATGGCAATACAGAAGAAACTTATTCTATATTGCACTGGGAGATTCAACCTTAACCACTAAAAAAAAACTGGACATCACAACACAAACTAATCCTATATCACCGTTGTTATTCTATTGCAGATGCTATTCTATCTTTTCATTGAGTACGTTGGCAATGAAGGTGAGTTCATTTCTCATTATGCTATATCACAGAACATATTTTTATTATAAAAATTTTATTGTTATCGGCTATGAAACCAAGAAAATATTTGTCAGATTTAAATCTTAATGTCCTTTACATGGTAATTACCTAATGATTTCCCTTGTAGTGTCTCCAATTCGTAGATGTTGTTGCCTATAGGTTTAACTACGCGACATTTTAGGAATTTCCTACAAAATTTGGAATTGATGTTCTTGCTAAAGTCGCTTAGGATCGTGTTCCTTCTATAGACCTCCTGACCTGGTATAAATCTCACATTTCTAGCACCTTTATTGTATCTACTTGCACTTTTCTCATAAGCCTGCTGCATATTCTGTTTGATTTTTTCTCTCATTACTTCTAATTTATCGTTACGGTTTAATTCTACAATCTCGTGGTCTGTTAACGATTTTAGTTTCCTACCTAGTTTATAATCGCTACCACTGGTATACATGTGATAACCGAATAATGAAAAAAATGGTGTAATCCCTGTTGCTGCATGGACAGATGTTCTAAGTGCGCATTCAATTTCCGAGAGATACATATCCCAATCTCGGTGGTCATTTTCTAAATAGGCTCGGATTGCTGACAATACGGATTGATTAACACGTTCGCTTGCGTTACTTTGGGGGTGAATACACGGCAGTTTTTAAATGTTGTATTTTATAAGTTTTTAATAAATTTTCGAAACTTTTGGCAACAAACTGGCTACCGTTGTCACTATGGATTACCTCCGGTACTCCAAACTTGTGAAATATTTCACGTACAAGGAAATCAATAACATTATTAGTTGTAGCTTCTTTCATAGCTTTCAAAAAGGTAAATTTCGTGAAATGGTCTACTACGATCAATATGTAACAATTCCCTTTCTTCGACCGCGGATACTTCCCCATGAAATCTATATAAAGTTTCTGAAATGGTCTTTCTGTTTCTACTGGCTTCCCTATTTCTGGTCGAAGGTTGGTATTGCAAGGTTTTGTCTCTTTGCAGACCTGGCAAGAATTAACGAAATTTTTCACGTGTATCGTCATTTTCGGCCAGTAGAAAAACCTTTTAAGTCTTTCTAGGGTTTTAGTTATGCCTCCATGGGCTGATGTTGGTGTCGTATGAGCATTCTCTATTAAAGGCTGCACTATAGATGACGGAATCCATAGTTTCCATTGATTCTCATCGCTAAGAGGATCAACAAACATTTTTTTATATATCAAATTATTATCAATTTTTAAATCAGGTAGTGAATCGTTATTATCCTTAATTTGTTTTACCAACCCCACATACTCTTCACTTTCAAATTCCGTAGTTTCAAAACCCAAAAGATCGGTCATATTTAGTTCGTCCACGTTTGGCACTCTGGACAGCATGTCGGCCACAATGTTTTCGGAACCTTTTCTGTGTTCCACCTCGAAGTCGAAAGCTTGCAATTGTAACGACCACCTAGCCAGTCGACCTGTGAGATCTTTCAGCGACATAAGCCATTTGAGGCTGGCGTGATCTGTTACAATTGTAAACGCCATCATTTCCACATACTGCCTAAACTTTTTCACAGCCATTACTGCAGCCAAACATTCCTTTTCCGTTACAGTATAGTTTCGCTGGCATGAGTTTAGCTTTTGTGAATAAAATGCAATGGGGTGTTCTTCATTGTCTCCGCTTATTTGGTATAACACAGCACCAATCCCGTAATCACATGCATCGCATTGAATATAAAATCTTTTTGAGAAATCAGCATGTCGAAGCACAGGTGCTGTGGTCAATGCTTTTTTCAGATTTTCAAACGCTACTACCGCCTCTTTTGTCATCTCAAATTTTTGTGATTTTTTTAAGACGTCTGTTAGTGGAGCTGATATTACAGAAAAGTTTTTTATAAAACGGCGATACCAGCCGGCTGTACCTAAAAAACTTCTTACTTCTCTCACCGTTTTTGGCACAGGTATTTCTCGTATCGCCTTGACTTTCTCCGGGTCAGTTTTTAACATTCCCCCACCAACTATGAAACCTAGGTATTTTAAGCGCTGGAAACAGAATTGCGATTTACTTAATCCAATTGTTAGGTTTGCGTTGCTTAAGCATTTCGCCACCTCTTCTAATAAATTCAAATGTTTGTCAAAATCGTTTGATATAATCAACAGGTCGTCCAGATATACAAAGACGTTATCTTTCAGACGCTGTGGGATGACTCTATCCATTAATCGGCACAGGCGTTGGGCCGCGTTGCAGAGGCCGAATGGCATTACGCGGAATTGATACAGTGGTCTGCCGGCGACGGTGAATGCTGTATACGGTCTACTTTCTGGCTCTAACTCAATCTGCCAGAAGGCATACTTGAGATCGACACTGCTAATAAAATGTGTTTCATCAATTCGGCTTAAAATGCCGTCAATGTTTTGGAGCGGGTAGGCGTCTTTGACTGTCAACTTGTTCAGTTTCCTCGCGTCCAAACAGAACCTATTCTTTCCCGGTTTCCTGACAACCGTTGTCCTATTGTTCCACGGACTCTCACTTAGTTCTATCACATTCAATTTTAGCATGTTATCGATTTCTCTATATGTGATGTCCTGGACCGCGGGTGATATGGGATAATACCTATCTTTAATCGGTTCTGCACCTTCTATCAACTTTATACTGTGTTTCTCCAAGGTCGTTTTTCCCAAACCCTTATCCTCAAACGTATCAAATTTCTTTATAATATCATCCAATCTCTGCTTTTGTTCGGTACCTAATTGGTGTGGCTCCAATTTGCAGTCTGATTTATTATCTATCAGATCCTCTACAATTTTCTCGAAATCTAGTGCTTCTACTGGTATCACCTCTGGGGCTAATTTGAAAGATCGCCAAAAATCTATTCCTAAATATAAGGACTGTTCCAAATCAGGACAAAGATACAAAAGGATATTGTTCTTTTGCTCTTTGTACTTCATGGATACGTTTACTTGACCTAATATTCTATGGTGTTGACCACTGGCAGTCTTCACGTTTGAGAATATTGGTATTACTGGCAAATCTAGCTTTTCGACTAATTCTCGACATCCTTTACCTAAAATACTGACAGAAGCACCACTGTCTAATAAGCCTGCAATGGACCTGCCTTCTAATTCTACCTCGACATAAACCCTATTATCGCTAACGTCCCTATTAATTCTATTAACGGATTCTAAAATAAGTTTGTTTCTATCACGTTTATTCTTGTATAATTCCCTAATTTTTTTAATTCTTTTAGATAACGGCTTCTTTTGGATACTGGCATTAAATATTTGGGCACGTATATGGTTGTAATATTGTTGTCTTAACTCGAGTGGCATGTAGTGTCTCATTTGTGGTAAGTTTTCTAATACTTTATTGTTTTCTTTTGCGGAATTAACTCTATCTAATTCTTTATAGGTGGTTTTGTTATTTAAGGTTTCTCTATGGTGGGGTTTTTTGATGAACGTAGGCCCCCACTCATGCCCACGTCCCTCCTGCGGTTTTCCCGTTGACAATCCGGACATTTTGGCGCTATTACGTTTTGCTTGCCGCATCTGTAACAAAACAGGTTCCGTTCTAAGGCATTACAGTCACGAAAACCATGACCTTGCACTTGGCAGTTCCAGCATGTAAGTTGTTCCTTGAATGGTATATTTTTCATAGCAGCTATTTCTTCAATCTCAGATTCGCTTCCGTCTAGCGCATCAAATTGAACTTCATTTACTGCTTTCATAGGGCGTGGTGGTAGCATGTTGCTTCGCATATCTCTTCTTAAAAAGTTTCGTTCGGCCTCTATGCATTCAGTCCTTAATTGTTCTACTGATGACACTGAAATTGGATATACAATCCTGGCAACGCTATCTCTTACATTCCTTTTAAGAATCTTTATCATATCGTACTCGGAAATGGGCTGCACTAATCTGGAACGTAGCTTACACATCATGTGGAAAAATGTATCTAATGACTCGTTTTGCAATTGTTTCCGTTCAACCAAATCTCTCATTATTTCGAAATTGGAAGTGTGAGTATGGTATTGATTATACAATTCGCATTTAAGTTTTGGCCAATTTATCACACCGTGTGTTCGTACGAGGAGCCAATACCAATCCTTTGCAGGACCTGTAACTAGCAGATGAAAGTCCCTCAAAATTTCCTCCCAATTGATATTGTAATGAGCCTGAAGATGTTCGATTCTAAATATGAAGTCTTCTACAGTCATTTGACTATTGTTGCCACTAAAAACGATTCCCCACTTGTCTACACGTATATTAATTCTATCCGTGTTTACCTGTAAATTTTCTAATGCCGGATGACCGCTCGGGTTAGCCCTACTTTCGACCCTTGAGTCAATCATTCCTGCTGGAGCTCTATTGTTTGGTTCGTTGCCTACTAATGGCCAAACATTAGGGGAATTCCCGGCCGGACGCGAAAAGATGTTGTTGAAGTTTTGAAACGGATCTCTAATATTACCATTTCTATTGTCAGGGAAACCTTGGGCTCTATTCAAATTCTCGGTATTGCTAACTATTCCTGTATTCTGCATCGTCGGTTGTGAATTTACTGATTCCTGAGCTCGGGATCCTGGCCTTGACAGTTCCCTAACAATCTTCATCAACTCTTCCATAGATTTTTTTATCTCTATTGTTTCGGCCTGAACTATTTTCTTTACATTATCTTCTAAAGTTCTTTGATCATTAGCATTCCCGGACGCTTGTTCTCTAACATCTAACAAGTTTAGTGCGTTACCTGGTGCACCTATTCCCTGAGTCTGTCTAGGATTATTTTCCCTGCTGGTAGAAGCAGTCGCTGCACCTACCTGTTGTGCTCGCGTAATGATCGATCCGGACAAATCTGTAACGTTTTGTGTTGCCATCGTTTTACCAAGTTTGCTCTGTCTACGCTGTTTATTTGGGGCTTCTCCCGTTCTATTTAACCTATCCGGTTTAAGCCTACGTTTTCTGTCACCGTTTTGAGACTTTGTCTCCCTATTCATTCCCTATTCTGTCACACACGATTATTTTGCTTGAAGACCGAAACTATTTTTTTATTTTTTTTTTATAGAATCAGGCTTCACGATAAACGCAAGGTTAATTAGATAATCAGGCTGTATTACTCCACACAACCAACCGAGTTATTTAAAAATTATCAAATTCAATAATATAATTCAAACGTAAAGCAACAAACACTCGTATGATAATAGAAATAATTATGTTAATAATCAACGAAATTGGAATTAATGGATAAATAAATAATTACCTACAAAATTAAACAAATAAATAAATAGACGAATATATCTTTGAATAAATAGACAAATAACTAGTTAAATATATAAAGCATAAAATAATTAAATAATTAACTAAATAACGTGCGGTTAGGTGGACAAGAATTATAATATTAATAGATAAATGATAAATAAAAATTGTTAAATTAATAAAAAAAAACTAAAAAAAATTATCAATAATTTTGGTCAGTAAAATAACTAGGTATATAAATAATCTGGTATAAAAAAAATATAATAAATAGGTAAATCAGATTACTTATAAATAATAAAATGAAACATATAAATCAATAGATACTCAATAATCAAATCAATAATCTGAACTAATTCTGATCTTTCACATAAAATTTTCTGGGATTGTTTTTGTCAGCGGTGGTACGACGGTTCATTATTTGATTCTCTTTTCAAGAGCTATTATGAGGTTCTACCAAAATGCAATTTAAAACAAATGAAATATATTTAATAATTAAACCGCTTTGTTTGTGCTCCTGTCTTCCCTAAGATAAGTACAGGAGGCCAGTTTGCGAAGTTTATCGGCACAACGGACCTCAAAGCTTACGCTTGAGCGGCTGTCGATTCCCTTCACTACTGCTCCACGAACTCAGCTTCAAACTGAAACTACACACAATAAATTACCAATAAATCACGAATAAAAAGTTGCTCAATTAGAGTGAATTTCATTCAACATCTAAGGATTTCCATTTTTTTTTTTTTCGCCTGTACTGTTCTCAAACTTCCTAAATTTAACTAATTCAAGTAGAAATTGTCTGCACTACGGACTTTTTGGAATACCCCAAAAACGGCTGCATACTTTTCCCACCCTTTTAGACTACTCCAGTCAGCTTGAGTTGGTCTATTGTAACTACTAATATTTTATTGCTTCGTGTTTAGATCTTACTACACTATTAATTTCCTCTACTTTCGGTTTGGGCGCCATTTTATCTGCTACGAAACCGTCTTAAGGTCATGCTGTCGCCGGCCCTGCTAGCTCTAGCGGCTTGCTCAGTTGCGTAGTTCTCAACCCTTCAGCTGACCTAGGCCGTTACAAATAAAAAAAAATTTAAATATCAAAAGACAAAAATCAACTACCACAACACCGTAGAACCTTCTTAATAGGGAGTTAGATTTTCCTCTCCAATCGCCCATTCCCTACCATGGCTGTAATTTCTCTATCCTCTTGGTGATTTATTATACAGACCCCTATTTCCGCCCCGCTTCACCTTTTCTGACTCACCAATCCCACATTAAATAATTACTCACGCCTATTCATTTTTCTACCAAACTATAGACATATTTTATTTAGACATTATTATTACTTAAACAAAATGTAGATAACTTATAACTAACACAACATAAAGTTTTTAAATGGTCGATACTAACAAAAATACACTTAACTCAAAAATCTTAAATAATTACTAAATCCTCCAAAGGCTATTTATTTCTAATATTGTTTTTTAATTTTAATTTACTTTATTTTCTCCTTTTTTTTTTTTTTTATGTAATTTTTTTTTCTACCTTTACAGAGCTCAAACCGTTATTTTTCCCTTATAGTTTTAGTCTAGGAAATAGACGGATTTTAATTAATTTTTTTCTTTCCCCTAAAGGAGCTCCCTGAGGATGAAACTAGGATTAATTTCGTCAGAACACTATTACAATTTTTGTTCTTAAATTTGCCGTTTAATACGCGTCTAGTTTGTGCCCTATAAATACGGAAATCTTTCTATTATAATATTTGATTCTACTCTAAACTCTGAATTTTCTCATTTCTTATTTTATTTTATTTTTAGGTTTTTTCCCCCTTTGAAGGACTAATTTAGACACGAAACACTCACGAAATCACACATAAGTTTCACGATGACGCACAATAAATAAGCTTATCACTAACTTATTCTACTGATATATATATATATTTTTATACTTTTATTTTATTTTTATTAATTTATATGTTTTCTATTGTACTTGTTACTTTTTCGTCGATGCAAAATAAAAATCTAGTCTTACAAAAAAAAAAATCTGGGCTGTTGCTTTCTTTTCGTTTTATATTCATAACCAAAACTTTGTCTATTTTTTTTCACTCTTGGCCCGTTAAACGTTGGCCAATACTTCTGGTGGTTATTTGTTATTTCTTTTACAACTTGTTGAATTTCCTTCGTTTTATCTGATTACTGTGGACTTTTCTTAGAACAATAAATACCTGGATCCTGAATGACTATTAGGAGGTTATTTCCCACCACAACAAGGATATTGGTACTTCATAATTTAGCCTACCTGGCTTTACAGCTTTAGCCGTTCTACTGCCTGTTGATATTTGCCAGTTCTCTCGGCCACTATACTATCACCAGCTATATTTTCACAAAAAAAAACACTTTAGTTTGATCATCCTAACACCTTTACCTTGAAATTTGGACTTACGTAGACTTTCTTTTATTAAAAACACTTTTTAAGTTATCTGCTTTCTTTTGCACAACACAGGATATCTTCTACACCAACTTTACTTTTTCTGTTTTTCTTTTTAATATTTTTATTTAATTTTTTATTTTTTTTTTTTTGGTATAATTATTAGATCAAGTTGATCTTATGCTTTTGCTGTTTGACTTGAAACTGACTAAAAAACTTCTATCAGGTTTTTTTCCTAGTTGTACAGAAAAACATCATACGGGATTTATTTACTGGAATTTGCAGGAAATTCCCTCCAAGTACTTCATATTTTTTTATGTAAGGTGCATTGAACTGGCCGGATCAATATATACATAATTTTCTACATTTTTTCTTGTATTTTTACATTGTCCTTGTCCTTATAATTTCAATCATGTCTTCCGATTTATTTATTCTATATAAAAATATCCTTTAAATGTCCTTCCTATCCTATCTGTTAACAGACTAGCAGAATTTTTAGTAACCTTCTGATCTCATTCATAAATTTGAATTTTCAAAATAAACCGGTCAGATTCACCTAATACTATAAGCTTACGCAAAATTCTTGCGTAGCCAACAACAACCACTATTGATAATAAACACTGCCAACCCACAACCGAACACTCGTAAACCCTATTTTCATTGACAGCTGCAAGCAGATGTATGTGTACAGCAGAGACCTTCGCCGGGACGTCTCACAGCCGGCTGTGTCGTGCCGCCGATAACTTTAGGCAGTTGCGCCACCGCCGAAACAAAGTTTGGCTTACTGCGCCTGAAAAGCAGCCCCCGATTATCCTTGTGCCATATGAAATAATTTCTTTATAATGTTTTATTACTTTTTTGTACTGTTCTTTTATTTTAAAATTGATATTTTTTCGTTATTCGTTCTCAGCCCGCTGATGACGAACTTGAGCCGCCGCCGCCAATCTTTTCATAAGCCGCCGCTGCCGACAAAATCGGTGAGCGTCGGTCTCTGGCGTCCAGACATATTTTATTTTGTTTTTGCAGGCGAATAACACATGGTAAGTATAATTGTTGCTCTAATAATTTTTGTTTCTATTTCTTACAGATATTTCTTGGCTAAACGGAAAAATATAGGTAAAATCCAGTATCGTTCTAATATATATTTTACTACGGCTATTTATTTATTTGTTTATTTCTTTTCAGGTCATCATACTAACAAAACTAACAAATTATAAGCAAAATTAACATACTAACAAAAATGGTCGTTTTGATCTGACTGGGACTCGGGCAGGAATTGGTCACTCCGTCGCATGTCATCGGCCCCTCCCTAAGCTATTAAAATTGTCTATTTTTGCACATGGCATTGGGCTGGAGTTTGTGCCTCCAATTCGCAAGATGGCCCTGCCGGCAACCGTACGTAGCTACACCCGCACGCACAAAAATTTTTTTTTTTTTGCATGTCCCCCGCAACATTTTTTGGTCATCTCGACAGCAACATTTTCTGTTTTGCTAGCAACATTTAGTTGGCCACTAATCGCAACATTTTCAGGCATATCGCCCGCAACAACTCTCATCTTTTTGCTTGCTTTCTTTGACAATCAGCTGGAATAATTTTCTTTTATTATATTGCCAAACGAAACATATTGCGCGTTTGAATCTGTTTTAATAAGAGGTAAATATGTATGTGGCATTTATTTATTTATAATAAATCGTAAAATAACATAATTGACTTTTATTTTTATAAAAAAATATATATATAAATAGCAAAATTATCAACTACTTTTGTGGTAAACGATCAATGCGCGAGTGTTGTCAAAGTTTTCATTGTGTCATACACCTTTTGCTTTACACTTTTCTATCAAAGTTAGAAACGTCACGCAAAGCGACAAAGTTGTATCTGACACGGCCTTTAAGCACAATATGACTTTTCATCAAACACGTGAAAATAAATACATATAATGACAGATGGAAGATGAAAGATGTTGCAAATGTAAACATGTTTTTTTCATTTCCAACATTCCTCTAAAGCGGCCCAGCCATTATACAATATTATTGCATATGTTATTGTACATATTATTGTCGTTCTGACCTATACTATGCAATAAATATCACAATATTTTCAAAGAAAATATTGCCCAATTCTCCTGACAGTGAAAAAGTAAATATAGCACTGAACAATGTTGCCACCATATTACACAATTTTCCTTATTGTACAATAAAAATCAAAGGAATTTTGATTTTTGCCAATATATTGTGCCGTCTTCGAATATGACATACACATTGGCGATATTATTGTACAATACGAAAAATTGCACAATTACATATATTGCAAGTGGGTGGGCCGCTTAAGATGTGGGTGAGTGTAAAAAGGCTATAACACATATCAAAAATTTGCTTGGTGAAAAAAAGTTGTGTAATTTTGTGCAGGGTAAATTATGGCGAAAGAAATTAAATAAGTGTCCTTAGAAAAAAAAATTATTCCATATTTTCTCTACAATGATGATCTTTAAATTAATAATTCTCTAGGTTCCCATACATCGTCAATTTGTGAATTTTATATAGGATTTCCTACTATCGCAAATTGTTATAAAATAAAATATTTTGATTTGGGCCTTAATAGATAGCAATGATTTAAAGGAATTTGGAAATTATATCTGTCTTCATGACTTTGCTGATAAACTTATAGACTTATGGCTCGATTATCTATGGCAACCGAACTTCAGTTGCGTTGCCAGTTGCTAAAAATCATATTACGGATGGCAACTGAAAGTTGTCAATTTCAGTTGCTTTTTAGTGCTTTTCTGCCAACCACAAATTTTCAGTTGCCGGCTGACAATGCAACTGAAGTTCGGTTGCCATCGATAATCGAGCCATTAGAAGTTAATGGCATTAATTTTATAATAAACAAAGAAATAATAAATGTAAAGTTAGTATTGGGACTATTATTAGGAAACAGTTTGGCATTAAATTCAATTTTAGAGTGCAATAGGAGATTCAATGCGCACCCCTATTGCCGCTTATGTAAAGTAAGAAAAGATCAAGCTGAACATTCCTGCGAAGAAATAACAAAACTGTTAAGGAATGAGAAAAATTATGATCTTGATATTGCTAAAGATTACTCCCAAACTACTGGTCTAAAAGAAGAAACGATATTTAATAAAATTCCATTATTTCATTTTGTAGAAAACCAAGTCGTTGACATAATGCACGACCTTTTTGAGGGTGTATTTATTTATGATATTTGTAAATCCATTTTGTTTTTAATTGAAGAAGGCAAAGCCAATAAGAATAATGATTACCAAAAATGTTCTTTAAGGCGCTTTCACATTGTAATACAAGCTTTGAGATTTTTATTAGATTTTGTAAGACGAAAATCAAATCAAAATCAGTCTGACTGTCAAAAAATCTTAAAGAAAATGTTCTCATTACATTTTGTTTTTACACTATCACATTCCCAATAAAACGTAACATAAATAATTTGCAATAAAGCACATTATTTCGTTCTTCTTTTTCTTTATTTATGCCGGCAAACAAATACACAACTGTTTTTGTTATTCCTATGCTTGTTTGTGCAATAGCCAACCCTGATAAAATGAAAAATGTAATTGTTTAGAAAATTTCCTAAAAATGACGAATACCATAATACTGATATTGCTAAAGATTACTCCCAAACTACTGGTCTAAAAGAAGAAACGATATTTAATAAAATTCCATTATTTCATTTTGTAGAAAACCAAGTCGTTGACATAATGCACGACCTTTTTGAGGGTGTATTTATTTATGATATTTGTAAATCCATTTTGTTTTTAATTGAAGAAGGCAAAGCCAATAAGAATAATGATTACCAAAAATGTTCTTTAAGGCGCTTTCACATTGTAATACAAGCTTTGAGATTTTTATTAGATTTTGTAAGACGAAAATCAAATCAAAATCAGTCTGACTGTCAAAAAATCTTAAAGAAAATGTTCTCATTACATTTTGTTTTTACACTATCACATTCCCAATAAAACGTAACATAAATAATTTGCAATAAAGCACATTATTTCGTTCTTCTTTTTCTTTATTTATGCCGGCAAACAAATACACAACTGTTTTTGTTATTCCTATGCTTGTTTGTGCAATAGCCAACCCTGATAAAATGAAAAATGTAATTGTTTAGAAAATTTCCTAAAAATGACGAATACCATAATACTGTCAAGTTTTTTTACGTATTATTTGACAAATCATAACCATTTGTTTTCACACTGTTGGATTTTTACTTAAGATTTGAGTTTTTGACAAGTATTAATACTAAATCTAATAGTCTGAAGGCCGCTTTAATAACCCTAAATTTAAGAAAAGCTAACTTTAATTATGGCTCAATGGAGATCGGTAATATTTGCGGAGATATTACCATTAACAGACTAAAAAGTAATAACATTAATATGTCAGCAAGAAAATGCTGCACATTTATCAACTTTTTTCCGCTTATGTTTCACGATTTAGTTGATATTGATAGTATGGAAATTTATTTGCGTTGTTGTACAATTATTTAATATTATAACAACTATAAACTTGCTCAGGAATACAATAAAAGAGCACAATAAACTCTATATAGAAATTTTTGGAGACACTCTTAAGCCAAAACATTATTTTATAGCACATTATCCAAATATTATTGAATCATCTGGTCCATTGCGATATTTTTCCAACTTCATGTTTGAAGCCAATCAAGCAAAAAGATATTAAAACATATGCCAATGCCACAAACAGTCCGCTTCATTTAAATTCCAATTTGAATTTGGTTATAGAATTTTATTCAACAAAAGTAGTTGTAAACAAGCCATTTATAACGATAATGATATAATTACCTCGAAGTTCAATTATATACTTCCAACATATGAGCATTTTAGAAATATTGATTTTATTACACTTAATTCTATATCTTTTAACGGAACCATTTATAAATCTGGCTATCATGATGCCAAATTAAACAGTGATCAGCAAACAGAAGTATTTCAAATAAAAGAAATTATTTATTGCACGAAAGATCGTAAAGTATTTTTAAAAAAGTATTTGTGAAAAAAATTTTCATTTAAGTTTTAAATCTAAAATTGTTGGTTATTTTGTTGAACATTTCGAAACTTACTCATTACTAATAGAACCAATTAATGATTTGTTAGGACTTCCATTCAATATCACTACTTTATACCACGGTCAAAAAGCTGTTAGAATCAAAAATTTTACTTCTGCTTAAATGCGCCAAAATCTATTTTTCAACTCAATTTAATATTTAAGTATCATAACCCAAATAAACAAA
Source organism: Panzeria rudis (assembly GCA_956483635.1). NCBI lineage: Eukaryota > Metazoa > Arthropoda > Insecta > Diptera > Tachinidae > Panzeria > Panzeria rudis. The sequence goes on along the minus strand of OY101451.1, from coordinate 46,353,927 downwards.
GAAATGATGGCCAACAGCCCTCCTGAGTCAGTAACTCAACCTTTACTTTGTAATGTTACAGAAGACAACATCCAATAAATACCACCAGAAAATCAATTTTTATCCGTTTTACAAACAATTGATAACAAAAATTTCGCATATGTAATGCCGTTAATAGAAGGTAGGTTAATACAATTTTGTTAAAAGTTATACAATTTAATAATATTTATTAATATGATTATTTCGAACATATTTGCTTTCACCACTACCTGTATTATTCTACCATGTCCCATGTTACAATAACACTATTAAATGCAAAATCTCACGTATGTGAACAAATTAAACTCCAACAAAGTGTAACAGCTGTTTGTGTTTACATTTTTCCATTGTTTTCTTTTATTTGCTGTGGTGTTTAAAAAAAAAACCAAAACAAAATCATGCAATGACTTAAGAAACGTACAGTACAATTGTACAGTAAAGCTCGGCTATAATAAACACGCCGATATTTTAATACTTACTTGTTATTGATTAATTTCGTTACAATCAAAGTATATAAAATAATGACTGTGCACAAAACAAAGAAATACCAGTATACAGTTAAACTCCTTACAAAACGAACTGCGTTACACCCAAAAAGTATTTTTGCTGTAAAATCTAAAATAATTCTTGTGCAAGATTAAATCAAAAGCCAAAATCAAGCTTAGACCAATAGAAAACAAACTGCGTACAGTTTTTTGGGTAAAAAATAAAACTATGGGATGATAATCACCAACAAACTTTTCCCTTCCGCAAAAAATGCTCAAAAACACCCAAAAAGTATTTTTGCTGTAAAATCTAAAATAATTCTTGTGCAAGATTAAGTCAAAAGCCAAAATCAAGCTTAGACCAATAGAAAACAAACTGCGTACAGTTTTTTTGGGTAACAAATAAAACTATGGGGTGATAATCACGAACAAACTTTTCCATTCCGCAAAAAATGCTCAAAAACACCCAAAAAGTATTTTTGCTGTAAAATCTAAAATAATTCTTGTGCAAGATTAAAACAAAAGCCAAAATTAAGCTTAGACCAATAGAAAACAAACTGCGTACAGTTTTTTGGGTAAAAAATAAAACTATGGGGTGATGATCACCAACAAACTTTTCCATTCCGCAAAAAATGCTCAAAAACACCCAAAAAGTATTTTTGCTGTAAAATCTAAAATAATTCTTGTGCAAGATTTAATCAAAAGCCAAAATCAAGCTTAGACCAATAGAAAACAAACTGCGTACAGTTTTTTGGGTAAAAAATAAAACTATGGGGTGATAGTCACCAACAAACTTTTCCATTCCGCAAAAAATGCTCAAAAACACCCAAAAAGTATTTTTGCTGTAAAATCTAAAATAATTCTTGTGCAAGATTAAATCAAAAGCCAAAATCAAGCTTAGACCAATAGAAAACAAACTGCGTACAGTTTTTTGGGTAAAAAATAAAACTATGGGATGATAATCACCAACAAACTTTTCCCTTCCGCAAAAAATGCTCAAAAACACCCAAAAAGTATTTTTGCTGTAAAATCTAAAATAATTCTTGTGCAAGATTAAAACAAAAGCCAAAATTAAGCTTAGATCAATAGAAAACAAACTGCTTACAGTTTTTTGGGTAAAAAATAAAACTATGGGGTGATAATCACCAACAAACTTTTCCATTCCGCAAAAAATGCTCAAAAATAACCAAAAAGTATTTTTGCTGTAAAATCTAAAATTATTCTTGTGCAAGATTAAATCAAAAGCCAAAATTAAGCTTAGACCAATAGAAAACAAACTGCGTACAGGTTTTTGGGTAAAAAATAAAACTATGGGGAGATAATCACCAACAAACTTTTCCATTCCGCAAAAAAGGAATTATTTTAGATTTTACAGCAAAAATACTCTCTGGGTCTTTGTGAGCCTTTTTGTTCAAATGAAATTTTAAAGACTGTTACATTCCCCAAAAAAGTATTTTTGTTGTTAAATCTAAACTAATTCTTGGGTACGAAATAAAGAAATGTTTTAATATATCTAAGAGCCTTTTAAATTATTTATTTTGTTATATTCATTGCTTACTCTATCTTTTCTCAATTAAAATAATTCAACACTTATCAAATAATACAATAGCAACAACAGAAAGAACAACGGACAGCTGTTACGGTTTGTTGTGGTGAGTTTGATTTGTTCACGCCGATCAAAATCTCATCAGCTGTGTTTCATGATACAATAATATCATTGTATCATAGCTGTGTTTTGTATGTACATGTTTGTTTGTGTATACAACGAATTTTGTTGCTGCTCAGTAACCCTACGTCTATACCTGCGTATATATATATATATATATATATATATATATATATATATATATATATATATATATATATATATATATATATATATATATATATATATATATATATATATATATATATATATATATATATATATATATATATATATATATATATATATATATATATATATATATATATATATATATATATATATATATATATATATATATATATATATATATATATATATATATATATATATATATATATATATATATATATATATATATATATATATATATATATATATATATATATATATATATATATATATATATATATATATATATATATATATATATATATATATATATATATATATATATATATATATATATATATATATATATATATATATATATATATATATATATATATATATATATATATATATATATATATATATATATATATATATATATATATATATATATATATATATATATATATATATATATATATATATATATATATATATATATATATATATAATATATATATATATATATATATATATATATATATATATATATATATATATATATATATATATGATGGGGTCTGAAGCTGGTTCTGGGGAGGATCTCGGGCAATGATATGGTAGAACGAGTGATGACGTTTACACACACTGCACTTACTTTTTCAAATATGTTTGTTGGGTTTACCTTTTTTTTTCAATAGAAAAGTGGGTATCTTTTGACCTTTTAGATTTAAGAATAAAACCTTTATTTTTGTTGTTGGTAATTTTAATAATAATTTATTTGAGTTTATTTATTTCAGGTGTATTTCTTTCACAAGAGTTTTGTTCAATTCAACTTTAGTTTATATATGTTCATTTAATTTTAAAAACCACTTTCTATTTAAATCACTAAAAAACACTTCGCCCACTGCGCTGCTACGATACACTCGACTAGATCACGTCTCAAAAAAAAACTAAACAACTTTTTCAAGAAATATGTACAACGCAAGTTTAACTTGATTTATTTTATGCAAAATAAAAAGCAAAGAGCATGAAACGAACAAGGTAAAAAAGGGACACACTCAGATGCATTCACATAAGGTTTTGTGCATAAACATCCCGCTCCCCTTGCAATAGTGCAATTACAGTTTGGCGAACGGAAAGATACGAGGATAGTGGCAACACAGTGGGCTCAGCGGGTGTAATATTGTCTTAAACTATGATCCACTAGATTAAAATTCGTATAAAGTTTAATACAATTCCATGAAAATAGTATAAAATGCGCAACTGCGTGGGTATTGGGTAATGTCTAAGGTTAGTGTTGAAATAATTCATGTGTGTAAGTGAAGTGAATATAAATTAATATTGGTATAATTCATTTTTTTATTTTTTATTTTTTATATAAAATAGGAAAGTTCTCATTAAATTATGTGTCGTATACTTGATATATGTGTTTTCAAAAACCAAATTTCCCTATGATAACCCACCCTAACAGGGTGTCTTGTGCCATAGGTGAAACAAGGGATTGCGGCTGAATACCGTTCCTGATTAATTGAGGGTAGATATCAGCTCCAAGGATGAGGTTGATTGAACCGTTGGTGTAGAAGTCTGGATCGGCCAGCCGTAAGTTTTGGTAAGTGTCTGCTACTCTAGCGTCGAGTCGTTTTTTCGGTTGAAAGACTGGTAATTCCTTTGTCACCCGGGCGGTTAGCGTAAAAGTTGGTCCTTCATCGAAGCGTGATCGAAAAGAAATACGGCACCATTTTTTACCATCACGTGACTCCACTGGAAGCTTATATCTCTCAATGAGGAAGGCTGCGATGGAACTGGACTCGACGCATGGGTTGAGAAGTCCTCGCACTCGACCCCAACTGCCATTCAGTTCCATTCGGATGATGACGGTTGTAAGGCCATTCTCCGACGTAGTATTTCTGATGGGCGTGCTAAGACGCTCGTGGCGATGTAGAAGGGTATGATGTTTGCCCCTACAGGTTCGACAGCGCTCTTTGTTGACACATCTCGAAAGTCGATGAGAGTGGGCAAGGCAATTTTCGCAATAGTGAAAACGTTTTACCGTTTTTATTCGCTCGGATACGTTCATTTTTTTGAATTTCAGGCATTTCCGTAGGGGATGGTTCTGTCGACAGATATGGCAGTCATATTTGTGGCGTTTGTCGGTCGATTTAGTGCGGGTTGTGGGAGCCTGTTGTAATTCAATAGGAGATTCACTTCTGCGGTTGTGGCGAGGCATGATGACTGGAAAGGAAAGAAATGGAAGAAAAACGTATAGTCATTGTTGACCTGGGCTAGGTAGCAAGACTAATTTAGTAATGGGTCTGGTCACGACGCCATTGGTAGTGTGTATGTCAGCCACCCGGACTCGTCTATCTGGGCCGGGGTGAGTTTTGTCGATGCGCCCTAGCCGCCATTGGTTGGGGGGTAAGTTGTCTTGTTTGATTGCAACTAGGTCGCCGACAGCATAATCACGTTCGGGGTATTTCCACTTTACTCGTTTGTGGAGTTCTATCAAATATTCTTCTTTCCATCTTCGAGCTAGTTGTTGATGGAGAATTTTAAGCTTTTGCCATCGATTGACATAGCTGAGGAAATGGTTAGACAAGTCTGGTTCAGGAGGGGATAACAATGGCGTCCCGATGAGGAAATGGCCGGGAGTCAAAGCACATAAGTTCGAAGGGTCATCGTTCATGGGGCTGAGGGGTCTCGAGTTCAAACAGGCTTCAATACGTGCAAGCATGATGCAAAACTCTTCATATGTGAAACTTTGACTGTAACACATTTTCTTAAGATGGGATTTGAAACTTTTAACCCCAGCTTCCCAGAGGCCACCCATATGGGGTGCACCGGGGGGAATAAAGTGCCATTCCAGGGGGGAAAAACTATCTTGGGACAATAATTTTTTTCGCATTTGAGCCAGAAACTGTTGCTTATCGCCGTTCAGAATATTAGAGGCTCCGACGAAGGCCGTCCCATTGTCTGAGTACAAACAGTGAGGCGTTCCGCGCCTGGAGAAGAATCGCGCGAATGCGGCTAAAAATGCCTGGGTTGAAATTTCTCCAGTCGCCTCAAGGTGAATCGCTTTGGTGGCAAAACATATGAAAACGAGTACGTAACCTTTTGTAACTTTGCAACCACGTCCAGCATATGATTTGATATCAAATGGTCCGGCGAAATCGATGCCGGTGTCGTAAAATGGGCGTGATAGGCTGGTCCGCTCCGGCGGTAATGCAGCCATGATTTGTTGACTTCGCTGATTCTTCTGTCTTACACAGACGATGCACTGTGAAAGTATGGACTTTATTAAAGTTTTCAGTTTGGGGACATAAAAACGAGTCCTCATCAGCCGATACAGGAGTGCATTTTGACCATGAAGCGAATATCTATGAAGGTAGTTGAGAAAGAGCCTTGTAAACCTGGCGTAATAAGGAAGCAGGACGGGGTAGCGCTCGTCATAGCTAAGTGTTTGCGAGTTTGCCAATCTGCCATTAATCCGCATCATCCCGTCATTATCGAGAAAGGGATTAAAAGTTAAGAGATTACTTTTGCGGTGTAGTGGCTGACCTGCGGATAAGTTAGAGTATTCTGTGGGGAAGTAGGATTTTTGACAAGCGATTATCAAACGAGTTTGAGCGAGTTTAAGCTCGGTTGAAGAAATTTCATCACTCACGACAGCGTGATGTTTCATTTTGTGATTTATTCGATAGTAGAAACGGAACACGTGACAAATGATGCGCAGTGCCTTGGGGAGGTCTGAAAAAACATTCAGGATATCATGATTTCCACTTGTTGTTGAATGTACTAGAATGGGTTTAGCTTCTTCCTTTGTTGAAAATGGGGAAGTTCTCGATGGCCATTCCGAATGCGAACGTCTCAGCCACGACGGTCCATGCCACCATAAGTCGTTCGAGGAGAGTTGAGCTACTGTGATACCACGAGACGCCAAGTCAGCGGGGTTGCTTTTGGATTCGACGTGGGCCCATGAGTCGCTTCCTACCTTTTCAATAATGGAGGAGACTCTGTTTTCAACGAAAGTTTTCCATGTATTGGCGGGTTTTTGCAACCATGCTAAAACGATGGTTGAATCTGTCCACAGAAAGAGCTTATAATTGCTGAGGTTGAGTCGGGGTTGGATAGAATCAATCATGCTGGCCATTAATTCTGCTCCACAAAGTTCCTTGCGGGGTAGTGAGACAAATTTCACTGGGGCAACTTTGGTTTTGGCAACTAGAAGGTGAGTGGAGACAAAACCGTGGCTTTCAGCGCGAATATACAGCGTAGCTGCATATGCCTTCTCTGAGGCGTCACAAAACCCGTGCAATTCTATAGAGTATGCCGGATCGAAGTCTACGTAGCGGGGAATCTTAATTTGTTCTATATGAGCATAGTCATCCAGGAAAATGTTCCATTGTTGTAATGTTGAGGGTTGCAGATCGTCGTCCCAATCGGTACCGTCCTTCCAAATTTGTTGCATAATGATCTTAGCGACAATGATCTTAGGGGATAGCCAACCGGCGGGGTCAAACAACTTTGCGATTTCAGAGAGTACAGCTCTTTTTGTCGTCTTACTACGGTCGGGTTGTATATTCAGTTTAAAATAGAAATGGTCGTTTCCAGCATTCCATCTTAAACCGAGTGTTTTGGTAACGCTGGAGTCTGAGAGTTTCAGGAACTCATTACCTAGTAAATGACTAGGGGGGAGATCTTTGAGCAAGTATTCGTTATTTGCTGTCCATTTTCGGAGCGAGAATCCCGCAGATTCAAGAACTTCTAGGAGTTCATTTCGTGAATCGAGAGCGGATGATAGGGTGTGACCACCTGCTAAAACGTCATCGACATACATGAAATTTTGGAGGATGTCCGAAGCTCGGGGGTGATGAGTTTCACATTCTTTGGCTAGTTCCAGTAAAGTTCTGATGGCCAAATAGGGGGCGCAGTTCACGCCGAACGTGACTGTGTTTAGCTCATAGTCATGGGGTTGCTCGTTGGGAGAGCTACGAAAAATTATGCGCTGATAGCATGTGTGGGAAGCATTTACCATAATCTGTCGGTACATTTTCTCAATGTCCGCATTGTATACATATCTAAAGAGTCTCCACCGCAGAATAAGGGTGGGTAAATCTGCCTGTAAAATAGGGCCAGGATAGAGAAGATCGTTGAGGCTTATCCCATTGGACGAAGGATTCGATGCGTTAAACACCACACGTAGTTTAGTTGTCGTGCTGTCGGGTTTGAAAACTGCATGGTGGGGGAGATAATAATTTCTAGTACCATCAGGAGCGGGGTTTACTTTGGTCATTTGACCCAGTGTCGAATATTTGTTAATTACGCGGTCGTATTCGGATTTAATTTGGGGGGTTTTAATTAGTTTTGCTTCATTTCGGAAGTATTGAGATAAAGCATTATTGCGGGATATTCCGACATTCAGAGTTTCGGGGACTTCTTTTCTAAAGGGGAGTGAGACAATAAATCGACCGTCACTGTTTCGAGTTGTTGTTGTCTGAAATAGTTTTTCACAATACAAGTCCTCGGGGGACGACCGTGGCTTGTGTGGAATGTCTTCAAGTTCCCAAAACCGCTGGAGCTGTGTAGAGAGTGTGACTTCGTTGAAAAATGAAACTACTGATTTCTTGTAAGGGTTGACTTTAACCGTACCCGTTATTATCCATCCGAAAACTGTGTTTTGTGCAACTAGCGTTTGGGTTTGGTCCCAATGTAAGCCGTTCTGAATCACTTTCGGGTACACATCACCTCCGAGAAGTAAATCGATTTCAGAGCAGGTTTGACGGTACGGGTCGGCTAATTGGAGATGGGCGAAATTACTATCTTGGAGAGAAGAGGCTGGATAATATGGGAGTTGCCCAGTGAGCCGTTTGACGACCAAAGCGGCAGAATAGGCTTCGAACGAATCATTAATTGGGGATCCGATTTTAAGGTGACACATTTGAGTTGAAGTAGCCGTCAGTGAATCGTTTAATCCATGGATTTCCGCCTGAGCAGCGCTGGTTTTCAGTCCCAGCTTGAGGTGCAATCTCTTTGAGATGAATGTGGCTTCGGATGCAGAATCAATGAGGGCGCGAACAGTATACTTACTGTCTCCGTTATATACGTTCACCAGGGCGGTCAGGGCGGTACCAAGGACAACCGAGTGGGGAGTCGATTGTACTTGGGTAGAAAACGATTGTAGGGTTCTATCCGTGCTCTGTCTAGAAGTGGATGGAGAGGTATCTAATATTTGTGCCTTGTGAGTCATTGGATTTTGTTGTTTATTGGCTAGAAAAGGTGAATCGAGAGAGTTATGGGGGGTGTTGCGTGTTGATTTGCTAGGGAATGGGATTCCGCGCGGTGGAGTAGAGAATGGTGCTTTTTTCTACATGTATGACAAACAAATCGGCTTGTACAGCCTTTGAAGTCGTGGGAACTCCCGAGGCAATTTATGCATAATTTCCGCTGTTTTACGGTGTTGAATCGCTCGTTGACTGACATTTTCAAAAATGCTGGGCAAAGTCGCAGGGGGTGATGATTGGAGCAAAGGATGCACTTTCCTGTCTCACGATTTGCTACATTAGTACTATAGCTATTAAGCTTTTTCTGGTCGATTTTTTTGGTGCAGATATTCTGCTGAGATTAGGGGGAGACGGGTTTGAAAAAGTCGAGCGAATATCTGCGACGGATTCCAGAGTTTGAAACCTGGACGTCAGAAAAGCATCCATTTTCTGCCATGTTGGCAACTCTGTGCTATGTGGCAGCGATTGTTCCCACAGACTAAGGGTTACGTCTGGTAAGCAGGTTGAACATATGTAAACGAAGATTATGTCCCAGTTCTTGGTATCAATCTCTAGCAGAGTTAAATTCGTGACGCAATCGTTAATCGTGCGCTGTAAACGTCTTATATTGGGGCCAGTCTCTTTACCGATGGGGGATATATTAAAAAGGCATTTGAGTTGCGCGTTGATCAGTACTCTTTTATTCTCGTAGCGATTGACGAGATTTTGCCAAGCCATTTCGAAGCCGTCATTCGTGATAGGGCAGGTTTTAAGAAGTTCACGGGCTTCTCCCTGGGTCTTCTTCAGCAGGTGACACATCTTTTCCACGGGGGAGAGACGTTTATTGATTCCGTACAGGGCCGTGAACATGTCGCGGAATGTGGGCCACGACTTGTAGTCCCCATGAAAGATCTCAGTATCGCACGGGGGTAGCGATATATGAGCTGAGTAATCGGAGTACATATCAACGGGGGTCGCTGTTGGCTTATGCTGGCGACGGAGGTTGTCGATAACTTCATTGACCTTCGCTAAGACTTCTACGTGTGCCTTGAACGTGGAGGAAAAACGCGCCCTAAGTGTTTCCATGCCAGTATCTTGCTTTATAGTCTCATAGTTGTCCAGCGTCTGATCATAGCATGTTTGAAAGGAGGACCAATACCGTGTGATTTCGCTCTTGTAAATTTCCATAGTGTGAATTGAGTCTTCTGCCTCGTCGCGTTGAGTCATGAAGGTTTTAAACTCGACTATGCGATCGGAAGCTCGAATAAGGGATTTTATCTCCGACATATTGGAGGGATAGCCGACGGGATGTCACGACCTTTGGGCAAACGAAATTTATGGGGATCTTCGTGTGGACCACGTGTAAAGGGTACGAAGGGATTTGTTTTTCAGAATTATACAAAGTTAAGGACTTCTTGGACGCACCTCGGAGAAGCGGCTTGTAATAATTATTTATAAAAAGGATCGGTTAGAAAACTGGGCTAGATCGGAAACTTATAGAAATTCCAAAAACTTTTGGGATGCGCCTCGTAGAAGCGGCTTGTTATGAATAATTTTCTGTCGTGCACAATTTTTAGCCTTGAAGAAGCGAAAAAAAATTCTTTTTGTTCGATAGCATACACGAAAAGTATTATAAGAACTTTAGGGACGCGCCTCGTAGAAGCGGCGTATAGAAATATTTTTGGAAAATATTATTTTATAAAAAATATAGATAGAAATTCTATAAAACAAACTGTAAGGGACGCGCCTCGTAGAAACGGCGTATAGAATTCTGTATATGTATGTACGTGATTATCAATTCTCGAAGTTATTTAACTTTCTAAATATGTATGTATATGAAAGGTTTGTAAGACGAACCTTTTGGGGACGCGCCTTGCACAAGCGGTATATAGAACTATGTATATGTGGAGTATATAGTCTATATGTGGTTGAATAGTTTTAATTTGGTAGCAAGCAGTATATTTACTTATGTACGTGCATTCATATATTTACATGAGGTCGATAATTATTCGGTAGACTCTGTATTTGTTTTCATCATCTGTTAGTTAATGTCTAGCATACATATGGACATACATACATAACGACATGGGTACATAAGCAGTTTCTGCTTTTAGTTATTTATTCGTTGACCCTGCGTTTATTGCAAAAAAAAAATACAACGTATTTTGTACGTATGTATGTTAATGTCATACAAGAGGGATGTTCGATGGACAATCGATGAGGAAAAAAAATGTAAGTGTGTATATTAATGTCATACACGAGCGATGTTCGATGGACAATCGATGAGAAAAAAAATGTATGACACCAAAAAAACTTTAAGAGAGTTGGGATGGAATGCAGTTAACGAAGAGAACCAAAAAATATGCAAAGGGCACGATCAAGGTTACAAATATCTTTCTGGATTTTTTTTAAAATGTTATTATAATGAAATGTCTAACGGGAATCAAATTCTTTGCCCGTTTGTATGTATGTACGTATGTAGTTTACTGTATGTATGTACAGCGACTACGTGACCAACGTGTATGGCAGCAATGTCATCTATGAAACGTGTACGTATGTATGTACGTTTTCGGTTAACAATCTACATACATATGTACATATGGACGTGCACAGGTGCCAATGATGTCACAGCGGTATTTTATTTAAAATATGAATCTTGGACTTACTTGATTAGTGATAGAGTTGTTGGGATAACTCCTGGGTAGGGGTGGATCCAACAGGGATATGGATCCGGTTCGAAGGACCAAAAATGATGGGGTCTGAAGCTGGTTCTGGGGAGGATATCCGGCAATGATATGGTAGAACGAGTGATGACGTTTACACACACTGCACTTACTTTTTCAAATATGTTTGTTGGGTTTACCTTTTTTTTCAATAGAAAAGTGGGTATCTTTTGACCTTTTAGATTTAAGAATAAAACCTTTATTTTTGTTGTTGGTAATTTTAATAATAATTTATTTGTGTTTATTTATTTCAGGTGTATTTCTTTCACAAGAGTTTTGTTCAATTCAACTTTAGTTTATATATGTTCATTTAATTTTAAAAACCACTTTCTATTTAAATCACTAAAAAACACTTCGCCCACTGCGCTGCTACGATACACTCGACTAGATCACGTCTCAAAAAAAAACTAAACAACTTTTTCAAGAAATATGTACAACGCAAGTTTAACTTGATTTATTTTATGCAAAATAAAAAGCAAAGAGCATGAAACGAACAAGGTAAAAAAGGGACACACTCAGATGCATTCACATAAGGTTTTGTGCATAAACAATATATATATATATATATATATATATATATATATATATATATATATATATATATATATATATATATATATATATATATATATATATATATATATATATATATATATATATATATATATATATATATATATATATATATATATATATATATATATATATATATATATATATATATATATATATATATATATATATATATATATATATATATATATATATATATATATATAATGGGTGATTTTATAAGAACTATCGGAAAGTAAACAAAAAAAAACACATAAAATTCAGAAAAATGCATGAAATATTTATTTGGATCGATAGTTGGGTCGATATAATTTAATGTTGGAAGATTATTTCATGCAAATGTTGGCCGCGGCTGCGCCTCAAATGGTCCATCCGCTTAGTCCAATTTTGGCATACTCTTTCCAACATTTCGGCCGGTATCTCACGAAGAATGTTGGCAATGTTGGCTTCCAGTGCGTCAATCGAAGCGGGCTTGTCGCTATAGACATTAGCCTTAACATAGCCCCACAAAAAATAGTCTAGAGGCGTTAAATCGCACGATCTGGGCGGCCAATTGACTGGTCCCAAGCGTGAAATAAACTGTTCACCGAACTCGCCTCTCAATTGGTCCATTGTTTCGCGTGCTGTGTGGCATGTGGCACCGTCTTGTTGAAACCACATGTCATGCAAGTCAAGCTCTTCCATTTTGGGCAGAAAAAAGTTTGATATCATCGCACGGTAGCGCTCACCATTCACAGTAACGTTGTGATTCGCATCATCTTTGAAGAAATACGGCCCAATGATGCCGCCAGCCCATAATCCGCACCAAACGGTTGTTTTTTGTGGATGCATTGGTAGCTCTTGCAATGCTTCTGGCTGCTCTTCACTCCAAATACGGCAGTTTTGCTTGTTCACGTATCCATTCAACCAGAAATGAGCCTCGTCGCTGAACACAATTCTTCGATAAAAAAGTGGATCTTCATCTAACTTTTCAAGAGCCCATTCACCAAAAATTTGGCGTTGTGGTAGGTCGTTTGGCGATTCATGATTAAATTATAGACCAAACTGAAGATGTTTGACAGTGACACAAGATACAAAACGTGCGTGAGCTGTCAAAACTAGTGTTGCCAAAAAGATAATAGCAAAAAAATCACTCATATATATATATATATATATATATATATATATATATATATATATATATATATATATATATATATATATATATATATATATATATATATATATATATATATATATATATATATATATATATATATATATATATATATATATATATATATATAAGAAATTTATTATTTGACATATTGTCATAATTTTATTTTAAATGAAATTTATTTGGTGGAGTTTAAGCAATTGTCTATATGCAGCATTTCGTTGGTGCTTTACCAACTCATCAATAGACTTCAAACACAATAAAATAGAAATATATATAAATATATATATATATATATATATATATATATATATATATATATATATATATATATATATATATATATATATATATATATATATATATATATATATATATATATATATATATATATATATATATATATATATATATATATATATATATATATATATATATATATATATATATATATATATATATATATATATATATATATATATATATATATATATATATATATATATATATTATATATATATATATATATATATATATATATATATATATATATATTATATATATATATATATATATATATATATATATATATATATATATATATATATATTTATATATATATATATATATATATATATATATATATATATATGTATGTACATGTTTTTAAAATATATTTACTTCAAAATATTTTACTTCAAATAAGTTCAATTTCCATAAAAAATTTTAAACTTGGAAATAGCACAGACCAACACAAATGTTCACCGAACAAAAAGGAAAATTTATTATTTGTTTACTGGTATTAAAAACGTGCTGTCCACTAATTACTACACAACTTTTATGAAAAAACAAACAAAAAGGAAAAAGCATATGAGAGAGAATATTAGGGTGACGCAAAATAACAAATTTAACACACTTAGAGAAAAACAATTTAAAACACTAAGTTTTTTATATAATGATGATTGGTTCGAGAATAAGACTGAACTGGATATACCATGGCAATGTAAATGGATACTGTCGTTAGGGAAAAAAGTTGCATTGCCAATAAATCAAAGCAACTTCTCAACGTTACATGTTATAACAGACATGGAGCAGTGTATACAAGCTCTAGAAGATAATACAACAAAAGACGTTGCTAGAACAACATTAGCCAACAGACTGAGTTCTTTTAAGAAAAATATTCAAAACACGGAACGGGAAAAATTCATTTTAACAGCTTTTAAAGAAACAAAACAATTTCTAAGAAGACATGATAGTATTATGGTCACACAAGCTGACAAAGGCAACAAGACAGTTACGATGTATGAACAGGAGTATGAGGAGAAAATGTCTGAATTACTAAATGCCAAAGAAACTTATAGAACAATCAGATCAGACCCTACCACAAAGCTGCAAAAAGAAAACAATAACATAGTGACCTACTTATTTAAAAATGGTTTCATTGACAACTGGCAGAAAAGAAAACTAGCTTCATCAGCACCTATAGCCCCTAGGATTTATGGATTACCAAAAATCCACAAGATCGATACCCCCTTAGGCCAATAGTATCATCGATGCAAGTACCATGCTATGAACTATCCAAATACATTGGTAACATATTAAGACAAACCGTTTCTGTTAAATACAATATAAAGAATTCAATACAACTAAAGGAGCAACTAAAAAACATTAAAATTGAGAAAGACGATGTCATAGTCTCTTTTGACGTTGTTTCCCTCTTCACGAACATACCCACTCATATGGCGATTAAAAATATAATGAGTAAGTGGGCACATATTGTAAGATTATCGAAGATCCCTCGCTCAAAATTTGTACATTTACTTAAATTCTGTCTTAATGACAACAATTATTTTATATACGAGGATAAAATTTACAATCAAGTATTTGGCATGCCCATGGCAAATCCTCTTTCCCCAACAATAGCAGACATAATACTTGATACATTACTTGACAACGCATTGACTAAATTGAGCGAAAAAAATATCAACATAAAGTACATTGCTAAATATGTAGACGACATATTAGCAATCATAAAATACAATGATAAATATATTATATTATCAACATTGAACGATCATCATCCCAAAATTAAATTCACCATAGAGATGGAAAACAACAGTAAAATTCCGTATTTAGATACGTTGCTACACAGGGTAGAGAACAAAATTATGGTTGACTGGTATGCCAAAGAAACTTCGTCTGGAAGAATAATGAACTTCTATACAACTCAGCCCAAAAGTCAAATTATTAACACAGCAAAAAGTTTTATTAAAAGAGTGCTAAATATTAGCGACAAGCAGTTCCACAGCAAAAACTTAGAAATTATGTACAAAATATTAAGACAAAATAGTTTCCCTGTAAGAACTATAAATTTACTGGTCGATGGCATAAAAAACCAACTTAAATACACTAACACACAGAATGACAGTGAACCGTCTACATCACAAGCCAAAAAATTTTACAGTGTCCCCTATATACCCAATCTTACTGATAACAAAGCCATAAAGAAAACAGTCAAATCAACCAACACTTGCTTTGCATATAAACCAAACCAAACAATAAACAAAATTTTCTCTAAAACAAAAACACCAGTAGAGAAAAAACAAAAAAGCAATATGGTGTACGAAATCCAATGTAAAGGTGGAAACATGGTAAAATTATACTGTTGTAGCGAAGCTACAACAACCCAACAACAGCACGGCTTTTTATTGTTGTTTATGTTCGAGGTTGTCAAAAAGCACAAAAGAAAATTTGAAAAAAAAAATTTATATGTTCACATGTGTGTGTTTACTTCGCCATGTCTTTTTCAGTAGTGTGGGTGTGTGTTGGTATAACATAAACAACTTTTGACAGAGTCGAACCCAAAAAAAAAAGTTCGTTAACGCTTCACCACTATCTGTATTATTCTACCATGGGTGGAAACAATGAAAATTGCGAACTAATATATATTGGCACAACAAAGAGAAGTTTAGATACGAGAATGGGAGAGCACAAAATGGATATAGCAAAGAAAAAAGAAACAACAGCACTCGCACAACACATACTAGAAACTGGACACTCAGTTGATCATGACAACGTAAAAATACTGGACATAGAGAACATTGCAAGAAAGAGATTCACAATCGAGAGCTTACGTATACAGCAAAAGATAAGCAAAACGATGAATTTAAAAGAAGACACAGCAAATATAAATACAAGCTACAGAGTAGTTCTAAATTAACATATAATAAGTACTGTGATAATTAATTTATTATGTGTTTAAAATTATATTCATACTTATTACGAATTAAATACTTTGTGGTTTCCAATTTAATTGTATGTGTAAAATTTCCCACATTGTAAGTAATCTATCAATTCATTGTAAAATATTTTATAAAAACTGTTTTTATTATTTTAAATAGACGATCCCTAGAAACAGTAGACAAAAAATCTACGAAACGTCGGGAAAACTGTATTTAAAAAGGAATTTTTATTTACATATAAAAACTTCTGGTCAATTAGCTAAAAGGTAATACACAATAGATATAAGTTTTGAACGAACGAGTTTTGCTACAAATTTCCGAAACAAACGAGTTTTGCTACAAACCATATGTTTTGCAACACACTATAGCCCACCAGATAATTAATTAATGAACTTTACTATATTTTATAAACTATATTAATTTATTAAATTAATGAAACAGTGCTAAAAATTGCAATAATACCTTTTTTTAAGCTTTAGAAAAACACAACTTCAATTATTAACACTAGAGGCACATAGTAAAAAATATGTTAGATAGTTTCCCGTGTAATACGGATAAAACAAAAATATGTAAGCCCTAAGAACTAGAGAAAGGAGCTTTCTCAATCTTGGGTAAGAAATATAAACAAAAAGCACAAGTGTGGTTGTTGATTAGGATAAGTGCCAAGTATGGTAAATTTCTAAGCCACCATAAAATAAGCTTAAAGCCAGGAAATATAGAGCTTTAATGCAATTGGTTTAATGCCAGATATTTACCGCATGACTTTGAAGGCTGAGTAGCCTAGAGTATAGAGAGCTCTGACGATGGGATTGTGGTTAATCCCGAAAACATCGATGTTCAATTCGACCCTCACAAAGTCAAGAAATTGGCCTTTGTACTTTTCAATTGCCACATGCTTTGAAAAATTATTTCTCAATAAAAAATGATTTAATTGCAAAAATTAAATTGAACGAACTTAAGCCTGAATAATAAATTTCTTTGGATAAAACCTATATAATTCGACTAAATACACACAACTTTAACTGCTTTTTAATACATTTGAGCTCAAAAAATATTGATTTGCTAAACATTTTTTTGCAATTTTTCTATTTGGTACTGAAAATTTTTATCCCAAATAGGAAGACAAATACAATACTATTCAATGAAAAAAGGGTTGAAAGCTTTGATAAATTTCAACACACAAATGTCAACAAAATTAAAAAAATATTTTAAATTTACAGCAAGAAGAAATATAAAATTTATATCAAAACAAATAAAAAATTAAATAAAACTAAAAAGTTAATCAGGCCTAACGTATTTAATCTTAATAAAACAAATTTATTACATTTTGTACCCAACGTTTCGTCAATTTTTTGTTGACTTCTTCAGGGGCATTCGAAATATGAAGATTTTTAGTTACATAAATATTACAATAAATAATTGCATTTTAATATAAATTAATTAAAATTATTAAACCACTAAGATATTTTAAGCAAATAAAAATTTTTAAAATTATTATCACAGACTTTTTTAATTTTTTATTTGATTGCAACAATGTAGCTCGCGCTGATATTTAAAATAAAATATGTAGTTTTATAATTCAGTTTATTTAAAGTTATTTCATTATTTAGAAATAAAGTTTTAGTAGTTAAAAAATTTAAGAATTTTTAAGCAAAACAATAATATATAATTTTAAAGGGATATGTAAAGTTATGTAAATAGTACAACAATATTAAACTTTAGGCCACTTTCAAATAATTTTCGACTTTACACTTTTAGCAACTTTTAAATGACTTTCGACTTAGAACTTTAGACAACTTTTTAAAAATGATTTTACGATTTTAAGCGACTTTAACAATATTTAATATTCAACTGTTTATTAATACAACTTTTCTCACCGACTGACAATTGAATACTACTCATTACTACTTCTTCATTCTTGCTTGTTGCTTTCAAGGTATGGTGAATAACATATACTTAACCCATTGAGGCCCTTACACTCGGCCATCCTGCAGATCATCCGCCTCGGATGATGATAGTGATTCGTAGTTCACAGACCTCCAAGGCTTCATGAAGTCGCAACTGGTTGATGTACTACTTGGGCCTTCGCAATCAGCTACCTTTTTTACGTCGTACCGGTTGCTTCTTTTGACTTTTGTAACTTCGTATGGACCTAGATATTCGCTTGCCAGCTTTCGGCCGGACACGAACTGAGTTCGCTTTATTGCGACTAAATCGCCTACTTTATAAACTACTGCTTCCTTCCGCTTCTTGTCAAAATTTCGTTTGTATGTTTTGTAATGGGTATTTCTTGTAATTAAAATTCCTGCCTACCCGATTCTTGCCGGCGCTAATTGGCGCCACTGGCTCTAAAGTTTTTGCAGGCAGATAGAATGCCGAGAGAAAGCAGATGGATGCTTTAGATTTAGAGCAGATGGATGCTCTTAAATAAAAAAAGGAAAAGTGCCGCTTTAAGGCTGGATAAACAATAATTTTATTTACAAATTTCATCACTTTATAAACAAAATTAACGGGATCCTTAAAATAGACTTATCCTAGTTTTATTGGTATAAATTTTATAAATAATGTTAACAAAAAGTCTTGAGTGAGAAATAGGAATGCATGTATAAAAATTAACGGGTGCATAATAATAACAAAATATAAGTAATATTATTACTAATGATATAATAACAAATAAATAAAAATAACAAAAATCTGTATATTAGTGCATGTGAAGAATCAGAAAAATATGTGCTTGTATAGTAGACAATATAAGTACTCTACACCCCCGCCCTCTAGAAAAATTTAAAAATTTTTTTTTGTTTTGTAGAAACTAAAATTTAAAATTTTTCTTTATTATTATTATTAATTTTTTTTTTTTAGTATTCAGTTACATATTTAATATTTTTTTATGTTATTATTGTGATATTCTTTTAATGTGTTCCCTACATCTAGGATAGTGTTTACTCCTTTTGTTCCAATTACTTTGTACGGACCATTGTATGGAGGTTGGTTTTTCTTCCGATTAAAATTTCGGACAAGAACCAAATCTCCTTTCTCCACATTTAGAGGATTATTCTGTACGCATTGATCTGCTCTTTTTTTTTGAATTTTCTAAATATTCTTTTGCCTTAGTTAAAGAGAATTGCAGTCGTGCTTTTAATTCTTTTACATAACTATCAGTGTTATAAATTGGTTTAGAATCTAGAATATTATCATTGAGAAAATTTGGCAGTCTTCCATATATCAGTTCATATGGCGTGTAGGTTGTATCTATGTGAGGTGTCGTATTATATGCGAAACAAAAGTATGGGATCCACTGGTCCCATTCATCGTTTTTACAGAAATTTAGCAAAAATTCATTGAGTACTCTGTGGTTTCTCTCTATTGAGCCGAGTGTTTCGTGGTGATAGGGCGTGCTAAAAACTTGCTTAATACTTAGCACATTACATATCTCAGACATTAACATATTTAAAAATTCAGTACCTTTATCCGACTTCAGTACTTTAAAGTGTCCGTATATTAAAATTAGATTGTTAACCATAGCCTTTGTAACTGTTTTTGCGTCTTTTGACTCAAAAGGGCATGCTATCACGTATTTAGTCAAGTCATCCTGCATAGTGAGTATGTACCTAAATTGGTTTGAATACCTAAGCGGACCTACTGTATCTATTGAAATAGTTTCAAAACTGCTTCCCGGTGTGTCAGTTATAGTTAATTTTTCTTTTGTATGCTTTGTTTGCTTATTTATTTTACATCTGTTGCAATTGGATATGTGTGCTTTAACCATTTTATTCATATTTTTCCATACATATCTCTGTTTTAGTTTCAGAGTTGTTTTTCTTGTACCTAAGTGACCGCCTATTGTCGAATCGTGATATTTAGCAATTAATTCGTTTTGCATATTCTTATCTGTTACACGTGTTGGTGACCTATATATTAAAATCTTCAAATTTTCACCTTTTCTTCTATTGAGGTTGTTGAAAATGTTCTTAAATTGTTCTACGTTTGTTATTCTAAAAATTACATCATTGGCTTCTAAAGCAAGTTCCTGTATTTTCCGGGATAGCATATTTGGTACGAGCTTCTCCAAGGACAGGTGTGAGTTCCGTGGGTTATCGCCGCATCCTATTACTATCTCTGAGTCCGAAACTTTTATGTGAGGTTTTGTATACTTGGTATCTATTTCGAATCTTAATTTTTTTTATATTTTTTGACATCCGATGTTGACGTACATTCCCATATAAAAAGTTCATGACGCTTTTCACTAGAAATGCAATTTTCATCACTGTTGCCACCTTGTTTATCTAATGTCTTCTGCATATTACGTGTTATGACCAATATGTTGTGCTTATCGGTTTCGGTATCCGTGGGAATCATAGCTTTCAATGTCTTGGTATCTATAACTATTCTTGATAGTGCATCAGCATTTGTGTTCATTTTTCCCTTTTTATACGATATTTCAAAATCGTAATCACTTAAATCAAGTCTAATCCGAGTCATTTTGGACGACGGATTTCTATGTGTAAATAACGACACTAACGGTCTGTGGTCTGTGACGACGTAAAATTTCCTACCATAAAGATATGGACGGAAAAAGTTGATTCCCCAATGAATGGCTAAAAGCTCTTTTTCAATGACAGATTTGTTTATATCATGCTTTGCCAATGTCTTACTTGCATAGGATATGGGTAAGTCTGAGCCAATCTCTCCCTGTGAGGGGATTGCACCCAGCGCAAAATTAGATGCATCTGTGGTTACCACAAATGGTTTTTAAAAATCTGGGTATTGTAGAATGGGTGGGCTTAGCAGTTTTGATTTTAGCGTTTCAAAAGATTTCTGACAATTTTCATCCCATGTGAAGGGTCTATTTTTTTTTAACAGTTGGTTCAAATTTCTTGCTATATTGGCGAAGTCTTTTACAAAACGCCTGTAGTAATTGCAGAATGCGATGAATCTTCTAACTTCATCAGTATTTTCTGGTGCTGGATAATATTTTATCACGCTATTCTTGTTTGGATCAGTACGTATTCCCTCACTAGTTATAAGGCGACCTAAATAGACTACTTCATTTCTCAAAAAGCAACATTTGCTTGTGTTTAACTTTAAATTGTATTGTCTTAAACGTTCAAAAACTTTTATTAAGTTGTCGTGGTGATGCTGTATACTACATCCAAACACAATTATATCGTCTACATATAAAAATGCCTCTGCGCTCAAACCGCTTAATGCTATCGTTAGCATACGCTGAAAACTGTTCGACGATATTTTAAGACCAAATGGCAACCTCGTGAACTGGAAGTGGCCATTTCTTGTAGAAAACGCAGTCAAAGGCCTAGAATCTTTATCTAAACTAATTTGATGGAATGAGCTATTCATATCCAAACTAGAGAAATATTTTGCCCTGCCCAACTTATCTAACACGTCTTCTATTCTCGTTAATGGGAACTTGTCGTTTATTATCTTCTGATTCAATTTACGAAAATCTACGACTAAACGCCATTTGCGTTTGTCATCTGTTGACTTTTTGGGTACTACTAATAATGGTGAGTTGTATGGGCTTACGGATTGTTCAATAATGCCTTCCTTTAATAATTTATGTACCTGTTCATTAATTTCTTCCATTTGTGTCTCTGGCAATCTATATGGTTTAATATACACAGGCGTAGTATCCGTTGTTTGTATGTGTTGTGTGTAAAAATTGTTTACTGTAAGTTTCTCACCTTCAATAAAAAAAATCTTACTGTATTTAGCTATAATGTCTACTAAAGACTCTTTCGCTGCAGGATCTATTGTCTCAATATTTAGATTTTGCAAAACTCTTGCTACCCGATCTCTGTCTGGTGTAGCAACACCTGTATTATAGCTATATATCTCGTAATCATCTAAGTTTCTTTTCTCTAACTCTATGTTTTTTAATTGAAGATCGTTGTTAGTGGTGTTCAAAACCTTTATATGCTGTTTTCCTTTTGCTGGTATAATGCTATTCGCTATGAAAATTCCTGGAGCTATTTCCTTGTTAAGAATTATGCTTTCTTTCTCTGTACATATGTTTATAGGCATTATTGACTCTGAGCGAGCTGATATACAAATATCTGTGTTATATACACATTTGGGCGTTATTGGCAATACGAATTCTTCATCTGCCACATTAAAAGTTGTAGTGTATGTTTCGAAGTCTATTTTGCACTTGAATTTATCGAGTATATCTCTTCCAATGATTCCATCAGTGGGTATTGGGAAATCGTTAGGCACGATGTGAAATTCGTGTATTATGTGACGATTTTCAAAGTGTAGATTTAAGTTCGCCGTACCAATACTCTGGATTGTATCTAAAGTGATACCAGTTAGTGTTGAAATATTTGTTTTATTTATATCTTCAATTCCTTTTTGCTTACAAATCGATATTTCTGCTCCCGTATCTATTAATTGGATTATTATTACCCTTGGAAAATGCGTACAATTTAGGCTTTGGATAACAAAGTTTGTTATCCTGCCCACTTAGTTTCCCTGCCTATTGCCTCCTGTTGCATTGTTTCTATTATTATTATTGGTTCTATTATTGTTATAACTGCTTCTAAAACTGTTGTTATTGCTGTTGCTTCCATAGTTATTTCCGGTATGAACTCTTTGCCTTGGATATTGGCTGTTGTCTCGACTATTATTGTGAGATTAATTCACATATTGGTTGTTGTTTCTAATAAAATGTTGATTATTGTTTCTACCGAAATGTTGGTTGTTGTTTCTATTGATATTATTACTATAACGGTTGTTGCCATGACTATTGCCGTAATTTGTGTGATTGCTTCTGAAATTGCCACCATTTCTATTCGCCGTGCCATTTCTACTATACCTTCCATTATTAAAACCGTTTTCATTTCTCCCAATCCTAAAAATACCATTGTTATTGGTTTGCAAGTTTCGTTCTGCATTTTTCGACCGCCTCATTCAGGCTCTTAGGGCTACTTGCTAGCAATATGTTTCTATATTCTTCGTTAACTCCTTTTGTGAACACATTGAGAGCCATGCTTTCGCTCATTCTATAAATTGCGTCTTTCGCTTCTTGTGTGGGATTTTCAATTGTTTTTATTTCAAAATCGCTAAGCTGATCAGAAAGTAAAGCAACTTTTTCCCTGAACGATGATATGTTTGTATTGCCTTGTCTTATTGTACCAAACTCAGTCAAGACTTGTTGTAACGTCCTTGGATTTGGGTATACCTCAACCAATATTTTCTTCAAATCGGAAAAGGTAATCGGTCTATTAGCACGTCCTATAACACTACGAACTTGTGCTGTGAGCTTAAAATTGTATACGTATTTTATATAAACTTCCCTATCTTATGTCCTTATCATATCATGTAGCAACTCAGCCTGAACTAGAAAGTCCTCTAGAGTCTCATATGAACCTTTAAACGTTTGTAGATTTTTACCTACTACTGATATATCGAATTGTGCCATTTGTCCTGCTTTAATATCTGAGTTTTTTGCTTCCTTCGTATTTAAATTCTTTATTAAATTTGTTACTCTCAAGTTTAATTCGTTGAATTGAACTACGATAGATTTAATTTCTTCCTCTTCTAAATTTTCGCAAATTTTATTGACCTCGTCTTTTAGGTATATTAACCGCGCTAATTTCTCTACTTTATATTCATTGGAGTAAACCCTCTCCTTACTCTTTTTTATATTCTTTTCTAATTTTTCTATTTCTGTATGATATTCTTTTATATTTTCCATAAATTAGTATATAATTCAATTAAAAAAAAATTTTTTTTATTAATATTATAAATACATAAAATTAGTATTAAATTAAAATAGTTTTGCACTACGGTAACATTGAAATCTGCACTTATTAATTAAAGAGTTTTTTTCACCCTGTTGTAGAATTATAGTTTGTTATGGCAATGCTGTTATTAACAGCTGCAATCGACATTAATTCTACCTATGCTTCTTCGCGTTTTTTGTTTTACAACTCGTTTTGTCAGATGTTTTCGGTTTTGTATATTTTATTTTTGTTTGTTAAAAATTTTTAATTAAAAGTGTTCATTTGTTTCTTTTTTTGTATTTTTTTTCATTTTACTATTATTTAAATAGAGTGTTTTTCGTTTTTCATTTAATTCCAAGTGTAAAAAAAAGTTTGTTAAAATGTTTGAAATAAAATGTTTTGTGTTTTATTGTTATTTTTAATGTACTTCTTTTATGTTATAAATAAATACATTTCCAAAAAAAATTTAAAAAAAAAAAAAACAAATTTTATTTATGTCTGCGGTGCTCCGCCATTTGTGCTTCCAACTCATCAATTTCTTTGTGCATTTCTGTCGCACGTTTCCAGGATGGTGGTGGATCTTTCTCTAGCTGCATTTTTATTTTGGCTATTTTTGACCGTAGACGGACTAATACGCCACCTCTTTTTCGCCGTGTCCTTTCAACTCGTGGAATTCGGGTGAGTCTCTCCTCTATACGACGTTGTTGCCTATTTCGATACTCTTGTATCGTTAGTGGCTTAGTGCCTACCTTTATTGGAGTGGCCACGTAATCCGGAGCTTCTCTGGTGCTGCCTGTCGGGTGATATTCTTCGACAGGTATTTCTTTGTTGTTTGGCAGGATCGTCAAGTAATGGTTGGGGTATTTCTTGTAATTAAAATTCCTGCCTACCCGATTCTGGCCGGCGCTAATTGGCGCCACTGGCTCTAAAGTTTTTGTAGGCAGATAGAATGCCGAGAGAAAGCAGATGGATGCTTTAGATTTAGAGCAGATGGATGCTCTTAAATAATAAAAAAGGAAAAGTGCCGATTTAAGGCTGGATAAACAATAATTTTATTTACAAATTTCATCACTTTATAAACAAAATTAACGGGATCCTTAAAATAGACTTATCCTAGTTTTGTTGGTATAAATTTTATAAATAATGTTAACAAAAACTCTTGAGTGAGATTTTGAGTGAGAAATAGGAATGCATGTATGAAAATTAACGGGTGCATAATAATAACAAAATATAAGTAATATTATTACTAATGATATAATAACAAATAAATAAAAATAACAAAAATCTGTATATTAGTGCATGTGAAGAATCAGAAAAATATGTGCTTGTATAGTAGACAATATAAGTACTCTACAGTTTCTTGAGCCGTTTCTACTTGCCGCTTCGCTTCTGCTCTCGCTTGCTGCCGTTCTTCATTAAAATGATTAATCAATTCGTTTTCAAGCATTTCAAGTATATTGGTGTCGATATCAGTTTTCATTTTTGTACCAAACATTATATCGAATGGTGATGTTTTGGTCGAACTATGAATGCATGAATTGATAGCCTTTTGCACTCTTCCGATATATTTAAACCATTTAACTGGTTCATTTTGCGAGAGTTTGGCGATAATTGATAAAATTGTGCGATTCACGCGCTCAATTTGCCCGTTGCTGCGTGGTATACCCGTTGAAGTTACGACGTGTTCAACACCTGATTTACGGCAAAATTCTTCAAACACCTTAGATGTAAATGCCGAACCTCGATCGCTGATTATTTGGCAAGGAAACCCAAAAATATTTGACCATATTTGTAGATGTCGAATTACTTCTTCTGCGCTTGTTGTTTTAGTCGCGAACAACCAAACAAATTTTGAGAAACTGTCAACAGCTGCAAATACATATTGATAATGTTTCGATGTAGCGTCTAACGGGCCCAAATGGTCGACATGTATGGTATGCAGCGGAACGTTGCCTTTTTCTATACAGTGTAAAAACCCTTCTTTTTTACCAGTCTTTTTGTTGTAAATAATGCATTTAACACAATTGTGTACGATTTGTTCAATCTTGCGTTCTAAATGCGGAATAAAGTATTTCTGAAGTACTGTATGCATTGTTCTTTCCTTAGCAAAATGACCGTTCATATGCGCATTTCTGATTATTTCGGACTCAATAGTTTTTGGTACAAACAACAAATCATTGCCGTCAAGACACTTATACAAAAGACCTCCTTTTAGTTTATAGTTTTCGTAAGGACCTGTCTGCAACGCTTTTACGACTGCTTTGGCACATTCATCTTCGTTTTGCAGCTTCTTAAATCTGGCAGATATATCTGACGAGACAGACATAACATCGACTGGATAACGACTAAGGTGATCAACATGTTTTAAGCGACTTGCGGTGCGATGCTCGACGGTGTATGTGAAATCTTGTAAATACATCACCCATTGTGCTACATCACGTGGTATGTCTTTCTTTTGAATAGTTTGCTTAAAAGCAGCAAAGATGCCCAAGAGGTAATGACGGAATTTCTTGAAAGCTAAATATGCTGCTTTGACTTCCAATATATAGCTGTGCAGGCGACTTTCTTGTGGAGACGTTTTTTTACTATAAAAAAATATAGGATGAAATTGGTTTTCATATTTTTGCATTAATGCCGCGCCAAACCCATCTTTTGAGGCATCCGTATGAAGCTCAGTTTCCGCTTCCCTATTATACAACCGCAACACTGGTTCTTTTATTAGCATTTGCTTAATCATATTTATTGCTTTTAATTCTTTTTTGCCAATGCAAAACACAGTGTCTTTCTTCAAGAGAACGGTCAAAGGGCGAACAATTTGAGCATACCCTTCCACAAATTTTCGAAAATAACCTGTAAGGCCTAGAAAAGATTGAATACCTTTTATGTTTTTAGGTACTGCTACTTTTGAAACTGCTTTTATCTTCGCGTTACTTGGAGATATTTTACCATCTTCGACGACGTGTCCCAAAAATTCAATCTTGTTCTTCATAAATGAGCATTTCGGCCAATTAAACTTCAAACTGTAACGTGCGGCTGTCTTCAAAACGTGTTCAAGCTTTTTGATGCACTCAGCTGCTAATTTTCCATAAATAATGATGTCATCAATGTATAAGTCCATGATATCTTCGTTAATCAAATCTTGGAAAACGTAATTCACGTAACGTACAAAACATGCTGGCGAGTTGCAAAACCCGAACGGCGCTTTATTAAATTCAAAAATACCTCTTTTTGTGACGAAAGCTGTATATTTTTTACTGGACTCCTCGACGGGAACGTGAAAAAATCCATTCTCTAAATCCATTACTGTGAAAAACTTTTGATTTGCTAGCTTTTGCAAGACCTCATCAGCAATGGGGACAGGAAATGCATCTTTTAATACCATGTCGTTTAATTGACGAAAGTCAATGCATATTCTATAGCTACCATTTTTCTTTTTGGTAACAACTACTCTACTGGCTGTATCTGATGTAGATTTTCTTATTATGCCACTTTTTAACCATTCTTCAACTTGAGAGTTTGAAACTTCTTCTTCTGCTGGTGCTAATCGACTGGGAGCATGTCTAAAAGGTTTCATTCTTTCATTCGGTACTATATGCATCTTAACAGGACATTCTTCAACTGATTTTGCTAATGTATAATTTTGAATTAAGTTACTTACAGTATCTCTGAACTTGAAGTCAACATCTATCTCTTCTGCGCTAATATTATATACTTTAAGTTCATCACGCGGCACTTCTTTAGTTTTAAAAATATAGCCATTACCGTCTGCCATCAGAATGAAATTTTTAATAAAATCGTGTCCAATAATACCGTCAAAAATTAAACTATTATCTGGTATAATTACAAAGTTGTGTTCGGTTACTATATTATCAACGCGGACCGTACCAAATAAACTTCCGATTGGTTCAGTTTTTGCATTACCAAAACCACGTAACACTGATTTACATTGTTCTAACGCGTGTGCTGGGAAATGTTTTTTATAAATACTGTATTTTATAATCGAAATGTCCGATCCGGTATCCACTAAGCACTTGATTTCGATGTTATTAAAATAAATCATTTTAAAACGCGACTGATCAACAACAAATTGCACGGTTTTTTCGGTACTTTTGGCTGTATTGCAATTTTTAGCAATATGACCAAATCTATTGCACTTAAAACATTTTGAAGGACTTTTAAATTCATTCTTTTTATGTTCTGTAGAACCACAATTATAGCAATGCTCAGATTTTATAAATTTATTCTTAGTATTGTTTGCACTTTTATTAAATTTATAATCAAAATCACGATTCACGTTCATCGTTTCAAATATATCGTATTTTTCACGTAAATCCTTGTAGGACGTTGCTGTGTACATCTGATATTTCAGTTCACTTTTTATTTTCAGACCGTCTATTATGTATCTAATTACCGACGTTTCTTCAATATTGCCTAAGGCCGCTATTTTTCTCATCTTCAGTACATACTCATGAAAAGTTTCACTTTCTTGCTTCTTGTTGTTTGTTAATATATTATGTAGTTCAATACTGCTATAGTTTCTTCTAAATTCACTCAACAAACAGTCCTTTAAAGTTTTAAAATCACTCACTGTAACCGTATCCAGAAACAATTTAGCTGTGCCCACAATTTTATTTCTGGCATGAACGTATTTTTGCTTTTCATTCAAATCATATGCTTCAGCATTTTTCTCAAAATTTTCGAGCCAATGCTCCACTGTGATATTTTCTCCGTCAAAGTCTGGCACTATTTTGGCAAAACTGTCTACCGTGACATTAGCTTTGTTGTTATATTCGTCGTCCTTTTGTATTTTAATTTTAAGTAAACGAATTAAACTATTTAAGTCTGATTGATTGTCATTTAAATTTAAATCTTCTTCAAAATTTTTTGCCATGTTTGCAACTTTAATATTCGCCGTTTCTGTTTTGATCTCTTTATTTGCACTATTCTTGGTTTCTGTAACTTTTTTTGCTGCAATATATTTATTTGCACTATTTTCGGTTTCTTCTGCTTTTTCTGCTACTTTTTTATTTTTTCCTTCTTTGTTTACTTTCTTTGATTTTTTCACCACATCGATATTATGTATTTCTACGTCTGCTTTACCTTTATCACTCTCACTTTTTCTTCTCGCTCGTGCTCTTGTATTATGTACTTTACTGTCGCCTGATTTTGTAGATCCGTTATTTGAAATCATTTATTCACATTCTATATTCTTATAGGTATAACTTTAATATGTAATTTATCGTGCTTTTATGGTATTCTTTTAAATGACACTTGATTTAGGAAATTTTATGTACTCTGTATGTGTGTTTTTAATATTCACTAGTACCGTTTCGAATTTGTTAACCAAAAAGAAACATTTGATGTATTATTAAGCACTTGTTTTATATATGTAAGCCGTTTTGAAAGCAACTTTGTTCGAAGGTTGAGCCCCCAAATGTAAAGAGTTTGTGTCCAATTTTAAAATGAGAACACAAATATGTAGTTTTATAATTCAGTTTATTTAAAGTTATTTCATTATTTAGAAATAAAGTTTTAGTAGTTAAAAAATTTAAGAATTTTTAAGCAAAACAATAATATATAATTTTAAAGGGATATGTAAAGTTAGGTAAATAGTACAACAATATTAAACTTTAGGCCACTTTCAAATAATTTTTGACTTTACACTTTTAGCAACTTTTAAATGACTTTCGACTTAGAACTTTAGACAAATTTTTAAAAATGATTTTACGATTTTAAGCGACTTTAACAATATTTAATATTCAACTGTTTATTAATACAACTTTTCTCACCGACTGACAATTGAATACTACTCATTACTACTTCTTCATTCTTGCTTGTTGCTTTCAAGGTATGGTGAATAACATATACTTAACCCATTGAGGCCCTTACATATATATATATATATATATATATATATATATATATATATATATATATATATATATATATATATATATATATATATATATATATATATATATATATATATATATATATATATATATATATATATATATATATATATATATATATATATATATATATATATATATATATATATATATATATATATATATATATATATATATATATATATATATATATATATATATATATATATATATATATATATATATATATATATATATATATATATATATATATATATATATATATATATATATATATATATATATATATATATATATATATATATATATATATATATATATATATATATATATATATATATATATATATATATATATATATATATATATATATATATATATATATATATATATATATATATATATATATATATATATATATATATATATATATATATATATATATATATATATATATATATATATATATATATATGTGTATATATATATATATATATATATATGTTAATACCTAACTGGCTATAGTAGAATTCAACCCAAAACATAAATCTGGATTGATACTATTTTGCTTTGCCACTGTTCTTCAAGCACTTTAACCAGAAGAAGGCTAAGTTCAATAAAAACACAAGAAATATGATTTACTACTGACCTGATAATTTGGTTTTATTCACGTCTTATATACTAAATTAAATTTAATAATAATAATCAATTATCCATAAGTAATACACTAAATACATGCGTAAACGATTAACACAATACTGTAACAGTTACCTCTTAAGTATGTCAACAAATAGCTGAGCAAAGAATAGTAATACTTGCAATTTAATGTCCCAATTACCGATTTGTATTTAGTTAAATAATAATTAAATACAGTTGTTTTGAAAGTTAACAAAGCAAAGAAAGAACAAAACATAATTAATATTAAAGCTGTAATATTTGCAATTTCGACCAACACACATATCATTGAGCCCGAGAGAGTTGAATGATGCTCTATTCCTGATAGTTCGAACAATTCAAGAAACTGAATTCAAGGAGAACATATCTAGGTTACGAGCAAACAAAGAGCTCCCAGGGTCCAGTGCAATCAGCAGTCTATCTCCATTTCTCGATGACAGATCCGTTCTACGGGTCGGAGGAAGATTGGAAGCATCATAATTGTCGTTTGACGCAAAGCATCCCATACTGCTACCATATAACGATTCAATATCAAAACTTATCCTTACAATGCTCCACGAAGAAAATTATCATTGTGGCCCACAAGCGCTACTGTCTATATCAAGACAAAAATACTGGATTATCAAGGGCAAATCAATGACCAGAAATATAATTCAAAATTGTGTTCGATGTACAAGAGCAAAACCAAGACTCCTGAACCAAATAATGGGAGATCTACCAGCAAGCAGAGTAACGCCAGCAAGACCATTCATTAAAACAGGAGTTGATTATTGCGGTCCTTTATGGGTTCATTACAAAATAAGAGGTAAAAAACCTCATAAAGTTTATGTAGCTGTATTTGTCTGTTTTTCAACAAAGGCAGTACATCTGGAAGTTGTAACTGAATTAACAACAGATGCCTTTATTGGAGCCCTTAAAAGATTTCTATTACGTAGAGGGCGCTGCCAAACCATATATTCGGACAACGCTACAAATTTCATAGGTGCTCGAAATCAGTTGGAGGATCTGAATGATGCAATCTTTTCTAAAAACTCGCAGGAAAGGATCATACAATCATGTAATAAGGACGGTATTGAGTTCAAATTTATACCACCTAAAGCCCCTCACTTTGGAGGATTGTGGGAAGCAGCTGTTAAATCGGCTAAACAATTATTGCTTCGAACTGTTTCAACGGTTTCCTTAACTCACGAAGAATTGGAAACGGTAATTATCGAAATAGAAGCCATCCTAAATTCTCCACCACTAACCCCAATGTCATCCAACCCAAATGACTTAACTGCACTGACTCCAGGTCACTTCCTAATTGGAGAACCACTCATAGCGCAAGTGGACAGCAGAGCAGAACATGTAAACACGTCCCTCGCCAAACGATGGAAGTTAGTGTCTCATCTTAAACATGAATTCTGGAGACGTTGGTCAGCGGAATACTTACAACAGTTGCAAGAAAAATATAAATGGAAATCAGCTTATCAAAACGTAAAAGACGGACAAATGGTTATCATAAAGATAACATACCAGTTATGCGTTGGCCACTCGGAAAAATTCTTCATACACACGAAGGCAACGATGGAAGGGTGCGAGTAGCAGATATCAAAACAGCATCCGGAGTGATAAGAAGACCTATACACCGACTAGCTCCTCTATTTCACGAAGACGAAAATTCAGTAAAAGAAAGTAATAAGTCCCGAAGGCAAGAGAATGATGAAGAGTCCACCATTCCGAAAAAACTACGCTTTCCAGGATCTTCTGTATTGCTGAGTATCTTGATAACAGTTATGCTGATTCCAGCTATTTTCTGCAACAATATTCAAATAAATAAATTTCAAAATGACCCAGGAATATATTTTGAAGTCATTGGGACAACAAGGATGGTGACAGGCGAATGAAAATTATGGTCTATTACAATTTAGCTCCATTTTCATCAGAAATCGACGCACTATCTTCAGGAATACTTGCACTCGAGAAACTCTGTACAGAACACCAACAGACGCACATATGCAACAGTTTTGTTAAACACTTTCAACAAATAAGAGATGAGCTATGCCAAGAAAGGGAAATATTTTCATCAAACAGGTTCAAACGAGCGGCATTTAACATTGTTGGTAACGTCGCCAGATCGCTGTTTGGTGTCTTGGATTCAGAATATGCTGAAGAAATGACAAACACCATAAATAAGGCTAGAGCTGAAAAGGATCACATTATATTACTGCTAAAAAATCAAACCTCAATCATAGACTCAACCATAAATATCATAAAACAAGATAAAATCTGAACTCAAAAACGAATAACTGATCTTGCGAATCAGCTCAATTACATTAACAAAGAATCCTAGCAAACCAGTAAAACTCAGGTAATGGAACTTGTATTAATTCAATTGACACTAATGGCAACAAATCTCTAGCGAATAGAATCTGAAATAATCAATGTACTCACGGACGCTATTGTCACCCCATCAACTAAAAGACGAACTTACTACTATTAGAGCTCATCTCCCACCCTATCATGCACTTCCAATTGAAGATGACAACCTGATTAACCTCTACAAATTAATGACTGTTAAAGGTGCCGTAACTAAAACAGAAGTTGTATTTGAGGTTAAATTGCCATTGGTAGATCAACAGATATTGGAATTGTTCAAAATAATACCAGTTCCAATAATTAAAAACGACAAACTTATTGCAATTACATTGGATAGTTCTTATTTAGCAGCAAATTCACACAGAGACCAATTCATTACATTAACAACGGAAGATGTTCACAACTGCATGAAAACCAAGCCTGATGTACACATATGCAAAAATAAACAAACGAAACTTAGAAGGGACTCAGATATGACCTCATGCGAAATCTTTATGTTCAATAACAAAAATACAACTGACTGCAAATTACAACAACTGCAAGGAAATTCAGCATGGACTCCTTTAGTAGACCAGAATAAATGGATATATTCTACCATTAAAGAAATTGAGATGTCAGCAGTTTGCAACACAGAAACACAACTTTTTACACTAAAGGGATCCGGAATAATGCAAATTGAACCACATTGTGTAGTAAAAAATGACGCCATTATCATACGAGGTCATTTTGAAATAATTACAAATACACATACCTCGTATTCAAGATTTAAACCAATAGAGCTTGTCAGTAGTTCTCAAGAATTGCATAGAATTCTAAATACTACAGCTCAGGAATTTAACACACAAATAATTCAACTTGACAACCTTCAAAAACAATTAAAAGAATCAACTTCAATTCAGATTCCACAAATAATAAAATCAAATAGTATACATTATCATGCAGTAAGCTACACTGCATTAGTTTTAGTCATAATTTTGTTGCTTGCCTTTTCCATAGTTACACTACATACAAGATCTCAGAAAGGTATTACTAAGGAAGAAACTCAATCTCCACCTACGCCTTCAAAAAGAAGCGCACTAGTTCAATCAACACTAGACATTCACTGTTGTTCAGACCACAAGCCAAATCCATCAACATTAGACTTTCCGAGTTGTCCAGACCACAATCCACCACTACCTAGGCAAAATATGTTGAACGCTGTTCAACGTCGCACGGTGGGGTATTGGACACCCAAAACGGAGATTAATTGAAAAATGAAAATTTGGATATCCGATTAATGTTTTATACCCGATTATTGTAGACAAAATTCTCCATCACTAGGCAAAAGAATCGATAACATATGTTGCTTAATGCAATTTTTGCTTTGTCTCAAAGTTTGTAATTTTTTTCGATTTTTTTGCGTCTTTACAAAAAGTGAATTTTTTGTATTTTCAAGTGCCAGTTTTTCTATTTTTGCCATAAAAAAGCCTAATATTATTATGGATTCTTCAAGTTCAGGTAATTTCGAACAAAAAAGCAGTTGCCGGTCGACATTTACCTGTTAGAACTAATTTTAATCATTTATGGAAAAAAGGTCTAAATTTTAGCCATTCTTGAGAAGTATGTACAGTTTTAAAGTGGTACAGGTCAACTTCGTGTTCTGGAATTTATATATTTTTAAAGCTTAGGAACTGTACTAATATAATAAACAAAAACATCTTGCGCGTGTTTGCGCCAATTCGTTTTTTAACAAATTTTGTAAAAAAAACTCATGTCGTCCAAAGTTATAGAAGAACCGTAGCTGTAGTTTTTGTTTTGTTTTCGCTTTCGTTATCATCGTCATATATTGTTGCTATTCTTATTTATGTTTGTATATTGAAATATTTTTATGTACTCTACAAAAAAATAATATGTGTGTTCTGTTCATTGTGTTGTTTGGTTTATTTAATGGGTTGGGTAAGTTTAATTTGTCTTCGCGGTGGTGTTCTTAGACAATTTTGTATAACTTAATTTAAATAAGAGATAATATGTGTTAAATAAGTATGTGGTGTTACTTAACATTAACTATTATATCTATTTAATATGAATAAAATTCCATGTGAGTGATCGTGGTGGTATATTTCGGATTACAGCAATAACCACGGCAATGATGTGCTTTTATATTTTTATTAAGTGTTTATATATAGAACGTGTTGTTCGTCCTCGTTATTTTGGTAATTGATACAAGAAATATCACGCGAAGTTTCAAAAAGATTCATTTCTCGGCGTAGTCTTTACAGTATTATTAAGAATGCTGAGGCTTCGCCATTACTGGAGAAGCTGAATATATTAAAGCAAGAATTGATAAGGCAAATGAATCCAGAGGATATGTAAGACTTCAATTTGAATTTTGCTCGTTTTGTCTGCGATTTTAAGGATCGATGGGCAAAATCAAGTAGACATGAGGAGCGGTTTTTGAAAAAAAAATCAAAATTGGTTAGATTCTTCAATAGCCTTTGTGACTACAACAACTAAAAGAGGTTGCAAAGAAATTGATTTCGAGGAGTGTTCCGAAAAAACAAAAATGAAATAATGTAAAAATTTAAGACAAAATGTTCCCTTGCCTGTTTTGAATTATGCTACCCAAATAAGTCTGCGAGCAAGTGGTCAAACAGAAGCAGCAAAAATTGTCAAGGAAATAACTGCATCACCTTCCAGAGCAGCTAAATTTAGAAAAAATGTAACTTGTGTAAAAGAAAAACAGTTGACTGCTGAAGAAGCGCTTGTGGTTTTGGTTGAAGCAAAGCTTTCACGTGAACAATATAATGTTATACGAAAAGCTGCTCCTAACAAATTCCCTGCGTACACGTTGCTTCAAAGAGCGAAAAAGAAATGTTATCCTAAGGTTGAAACTATGCAAATTTCCGAATCGTCAGCTATGGTATCATTGCAGGGCCTTCTGGACCATACGATTGAACGCCTTGTGCAGCTTCAAAAAAATGTTATTGGCACCCTGGATAATGAAGAAATATCAAATTTAACTTTAATTACTAAGTGGGGGTTCGATGGAAGCTCTGGGCATAGCTCATATAAGCAAGCTTTTCATGGAGCAGGCGCTATCGACTCTTCTGTTTTAATAACGTCCATTGTTCCACTCAGATTAGTATGCAATGATAAAATTGTTTGGCAAAACCCTAGGCCGTCATCAACCCCATTTTGCAGGCCATTAAATATTGAATACACCAAAGAGACTGCAAGTATATTGGTAAGAGAAAAAGAACGAGTTGATGAGGAAGCAAACGATCTGGAAATGTCTGTTGTGCCAGTAGGAGAAAAGCTCGTAAAAGTAAGCCATAAACTAATCTTAGTAATGATTGACGGAAAAGTTTGCAATGCAATCACAGAAACGACATCATCCCAAAGGTGTTATATTTGCAATTCCACTTCTAAAGAGTTTAACTCTATTGACGAAATGACAGCAAAACCTGTTAAGACAGAAACCTTAAAATTTGGTTTGTCTATATTACATGGATGGATTAGATTTTTCGAATGTATCATAAACCTCTCTTACAAATTGCCTATAAAAAGTGGAAAGCTGCATCGGATGATGATAAAAAAAATATAGATTCTACTAAAGCACGCATTCAAAATGAATTTAGAGTCAAAACCGGATTGATTATTGACCAACCAAAGCCTGGCTTCGGAAATTCTAACGATGGTAATACAGCCAGAAGATTTTTTGAAAACGCTGAAGTTTCTGCAGATATTACTAAAATCGATTTAGAACTAATCAAGAAAATGCACGTGATACTAATAACTGTTTCTTCGGGTCATGAAATATATTCTGAAAAATTCAAACATTTTTGTCACAACACTGCCAGACATTTTGTTAAAATGTATGCATGGTATAAAATGCCTACCACTTTACACAAATATTTAATTCATGGCCCTGAAATTGTATCGCACGCACTTCTCCAATCGGACAACTTTCAGAGGAAGCCCAAGAAGCTAGAAACAAGGACTTCAAATGCTATAGGGAGCACTTTTCACGTAAATGTAACCGTGAGAAATCAAATGAAGACATTTTAAACAGGTTGCTACTGAGCTCCGATCTGATCATTAATAGCAAAATTAAGTTACCAAAAAAAAATTTCAAGCCCTACCAAAATCAGTTATTGCTTATTCCGCCAACTATTTCAGTAAGTGCTGTTCGATCTGATGATAGTGATGATGAAACTGGAGATGCACATGTTGAGGAACTAGAGGATTGTAGCTCCGATTACAGTGACTAAACTAAATAACACTTGAATGGAAAATCAGGCCATAATATTTTATATGGGTTTTAAAAATATATATAACAATGTCTATTTTTTCAGATGATACAACCATTTACTTTTGATGAAATTGTTTATAAATATAAATGAAGAATTAAAATTTCAAAGTTTTATTTAAATTTTTTTATTGTTTTCATTAGGTAAATTTGTTTGTAACAAAGGGGGCGTGGCACCGCCCTATTCCACCTTGGCTGTAATTCATACAGTACGATCAACATATATACCAAATCTTATCTTTCTACCTCTGATAGTTCATGAGATATAATCGTTCTAATTTTTAGGTTATATGGGCGGTGCCACGCCCCTTTATCCAGTCACAACCAAGTATAGCCAAGTACTATTACACGGCCAACAGTACCACATTGGGAATGTTTCATGACAATCGGTCTATTATTATGGCCTGCAGAGCGATTTTTAATAAGGGGGAGTGGCACCGCCCACTTTTCCAAAAAAAATTGTATCATATGTCACTCAGGGATAACGTATCATTCTTATAGTGAAAGAATTTTTCAAATCGGATAAGTAGTTTAATTGATCTCCGTTTTGGGGGTCCAATACCCCACTGTGCGTCGGGGAGAATGTTAACACCCAGAAAGGGTTAATTATGTTAACACCCAGAAAGAGTTAATTATTAAGTTATTTTAATATTTTCTTTAGTTATTAACTTGCAAAAAACAAAGTTTTAATAGGTCATTTAAGCATGCATTTAATTATTCATTTAACGAAATATGTAAAGGTAACTAGAACTCTGACCATTAAATTGCCAATATTACAGTTTTAATATTAATTATGTTTTGTTCTTTCTTTGCTTTGTTAACTTTCAAAACAACTGTAATTAATTATTATTTAACTAAATACAAATCGGTAATTGGGACATTAAATTGCAACTATTATTATTCTTTGCTCAGCTATTTGTTGACATACTTAAGAGGTAACTGTTACAGTATTGTGTTAATTGCTTACGCATGTATTTAGTGTATTACTTATGGATAATTGATTATTATTATTAAATTTAATTTAGTATATAAGACGTGAATAAAACCAAATTATCAGTTCAGTAGTAAATCATATTTCTTGTGTTTTTATTGAACTTAGCGTTCTTCTGGTTAAAGTGCTTGAAGAACAGTGGCAAAGCAAAATAGTATCAATCCAGATTTATGTTTTGGGTTGAATTCTACTATAGCCAGTTAGGAATTAACATATATATATATATATATATATATATATATATATATATATATATATATATATATATATATATATATATATATATATATATATATATAATATATATATATATATATATATATATATATATATATATATATATATATATATATATATATATATATATATATATATATATATATATATATATATATATATATATATATATATATATATATATATATATATATATATATATATATATATATATATATATATATATATATATATATATATATATATATATATATATATATATATATATATATATATATATATATATATATATATATATATATATATATATATATATATATATATATATATATATATATATATATATATATATATATATATATATATATATATATATATATATATATATATATATATATATATATATATATATATATATATATATATATATATATATATATATATATATATATATATATATATATATATATATATATATATATATATATATATATATATATATATATATATATATATATATATATATATATATATATATATATATATATTTTGGCCTAATCGATAGTCTGAACATAAATTTCGTCAGTCAACAGTCAACCACAAAAATGTTTGCGGTTGAGTGACATTCAGCGGCCATATTGGTTTTTGACTGATATTTTCTTAAGAATTCAAATATTTTTATGAAATGCAACGTTGTCTGTGTGAGATGTTAAGACAAAATCGTGCGAGGAATTGTTAAATAATAAAAAATTTAGTAATTGAGTTAAAAGTCATTATAAACAATTTTTGTTATCAATAAAGCGCATCCAATTTTGTTATTCAGCCTGTTCATAGAATGCAATACGGATTGGTTTGGCATCATTTTCTTTGCAAAACCGTTTGATTGCGTTCATGAAAACCTTTTGTGCTTGAATTTTGGAAATTTCCGTTCAGAAACGGAATTAATTGTCCATGAATTGGACTTCAGAAGCCCTTTAATTTATGTATTTCATAGCAAGAACATATTTTTCCCATCTTCTAATCACTAAAAATACAACTTTGTAAATAATATTCTAAATTTTGAACAAAAATAGCCACTTTTTGAACAAACCAATTTCGTTACGTTTTCATGAACCCATTCACAATTGGAATTGGATTGGAATTGCGTTTCCAATCCAATTCCGTATCGGATTCTATGAACAGGCTGATTTTCTATGTTTGTTTGTCAAATTTTTTTTCCTTGAATGACGGTTTGAATTTCAAACAAGATCGATAGTCTAGAAAGTCAAAAGTATCCTTCAAAACTGATGAATTTTTGACTGTCACTCAAGTTCGCCAATGTGTATGCTAATTTACTCTCGAAGTAAAAACAAGCATTAATTAGCCGTCGGTCTGTGAACAAAATAGACAATATACAAATATATAATAAAAAAACAAATACTCGGAACAACAAAGTATTAACAAACACCGTTTTGTTTAATATTTTATGTATAATTTTTTTTGTGGATTTGGAATTACTCCATTCCCCTTAATAAGGATAGGAGAATTATTTGGCTCATCCAAAAGAAGACAACGCCATCAACAATTTCTTAATTATTTAAAGTTCAGTTTCAATCTCCTCTAGGAATCTCGCCAATATTACATAGTTTTCTTTCTTTTCTTTCTTGAAGAATTCAGTTAATTCACTATAGTTAAGCAGTGTAGGGTATTTAGATCTCTGTGAGTTGTATTTCGGACACAGTAACAAGATGTGAGTTCAATCGTCATTTGTGCCACATAAATCGCATGTACCATCACCACCCGTTTGTACCTTCATCCTGGATAGTGTATGTTTACTAAAGCTGTGGCCCGAAATCAACTTGTTCATGTGGCGAATCTGCTTGCTGCTCATGCCCGTAATACCAGCCTCCTAGTCACCATGCTGTAAATCTTGCCATCTTGTATCCCCTTTCTTCTCACCAGACTTGCATAGTCCCTTTGCCACTCACTATAAATCCTCCTCTATTTCTTTGAGAGCATCCTTACTCGGCCACTTCATCTGCAACTCTATGCCGTCTATTAAAGTCCTATTAGCCGCCTCGTCTACAATACAATTGGCCGAAATATATCTATGGGATGGAATGTAGTGTAATTCTACACGTTCAATAAATCCGGTGTCATCTATGAGTTCATAAATCTGCTTTATAACATCTCCCCTATTACTACCACGTAACGCCAAGCAGCCACTCTTGCTATCCGTCAAGATAGCAACACCCCTTATTTTTTCACAATCGCCATCTCTACTGCTTTCAGAATCCTGACTAGTTCCGCCGTCATCGATGCCACTGTGAATGGTAGTTCGAAAAGTTCCATCGTATTGGATCCCTGGTGAAATACAGCCCCGCCTGCTCTGCTTTGATTTATCGACGCGTCTGCAAAAGTTAACTCCAATTTACAGCCTATCAGCTTTTTCGCCCCTCCATTATTGTCCATAGAAGTCATCTAATATTTCTAATTTCGGGGAGATTCTGACCCATTTGTTGTCCACCTCTAAATTGTCCAGTATCCTTTTGTATTTAATATACAGCGCAATCATGAATATTCCCTAGGAATTTCTTTCCCCCAGAAAACACTTTTCCTGAGAAAAAATTCCTCCAATCATAAACTTTTCGGGAACAAAAATATGAAACAGTGGCATCATTGAATAACAATGACATTTATGAAGTTCAAATGCATTGAGAATAGCTACTTTTTTCCCCCATCGAATTTTTTCCGACAGAATTTTTATTCATAATAGGAGAAATGGGAAAAGTGAAAAAACTCTCACGGAATTTTTGTTTGTGATTGGGCTGATAGCATCTATATATACTTGTTTTGATCGGTTTCTCTACACTATGTAAGATTTCTGTCAAATGCATCTTCTGGTGGAAAATGTTGATTAGGTCCTTGGCTGTCCTTAGCTCCAAGCGATATTCCGCCGGCAGTTCACCAGCCATGTGGTATATATTGTGAATTGGTGTTGATCTAATGAGACCCAAGGCTCTTCTCATATGAATATTCAGACATGCCTTAAACTTAGCAACCGATGTTTTGGACAAGTTTGAAAACGATGATGCAGCCTATTCGACTTTAGCACATGTAAAGGTTCTATAGAACAACAATTTTTAGGATTGATTCCGAACCGACAACCACTTAGCGTACATAGAAAGTTACAGGTTTTGTTCGCCTTTTCTACTGCATTCTTTACATGTGGCAGTACAGAACCACTAGTGGTTATAATCCTGCCCAGGTATCTTATTTCCTTTTCCTGTTTCATAGTATAGCCATCTATGCCTAATGCTGGTGTTCTGGCGCCAAATGCGATGACATTCGATTTTTCCAAATTGATTTTTAGGTCTAATTTCTGGCACTCATCGATGAATTGCTTTACCTTATTGGACAGGAGTATTCTGGCCTCATCAACTTTGACGAGGCCAGAATACTCACCACTGGCAATTAAAAGAAGTCGTCTGCGAACTAGTGAATGAAACTATTTCCGTCTTCTATTCCATGTAATGCTGCTGTGTACAAGTTGAAAAGTAGTGGGCTAAGTCCACTGCCCTGCGCCAAACCTCGATGTACCATCTTCTTCACATCCTGCATGACCAAAATCCTATCTTCCAAAAGGGACGTTAGCCACCTTACAATGTCACCATTGAAATCCATACGGATGTTTTTCTTTCAGCATTTGTGTTTTTACATAGTCGTACGCTTTTTTAAGGTCCAAACAAGCCGCGGTCACCTTTCTTCCATTAACTTGTTGCAATTGATCAGATCGTTGATGCAGTGTACTGTACTCTTCCTTTTCATAAAGGCAAAGGATCTTGCGAGTAGTAAATTGTTCACGTCCATATGTTTCTCCATCATAGGTTTTATCATACCTTCCACACATTTGAAAGGTACTGATAGCAGGCAAATCGGTCGGAAATTACTTAGATCCGTAGCATCACTCGTTTTCGGAATCGGATGTACCTTGATCAATCTCCATCGGTCTGGAACTGTTCCCGCTCTGAAAATGTTAATTAACATCTTTTATTCTCATCTGACATACTTAATATCATACGATATGAAATATTATCCAACGCTTTCACCGAATCCGGGTTTCTATTTCCCAGAAAAATTTTAAACTCTTCAAAATCAATATTAGTAGGCAAACTATTTATCAGGCTTCTATGCTCAGCCGGTGTCTGAACTTACTGCTAGAGCACTATGTTCATACAGCTTTGTGAGATGATATCGCAATCTGGCCGCATTTCTTCGCCTGAACAGTCTAGAAGAGTCATCATACCACCATCCTTTGGGCACAAATCTTCTTCCAGCAGCTAGCTCAAATGTGTTCCGCTTTGTAATATTACCAAATTCCGTATATGCATCCACCATATTTTCCGGTAGCACCATCTTCGATATGTCACTGTAAACCTTGTTGTTAACGGTCAGCTTCGCCTTTTAAACAATTTTACAAGCTAATTCACCTTCAATGATTATTGGCTTATGATTCCTCCCAGTTAATTTTATATTTAATGTCTTCCATGAGAATTGTGCTTGGTTCTTATTGACAAATGATATTCTTGTCGCGGACCACAAAATGTTCCTGAGCCATCGTTCAATATGGAATATCCAAAGTTTTGTAATAATCCTCTAGAGTAATATCCTTGTCATCAGAGAATATGTTTCCCCAAGTTATCGATTTCGCATTAAAGTCACCGGCAATTAAAGTCGCACTCCTTGACCCATCAAAAACTGACATAATGTTATTCATCTCACTTTCTAGGAATAATTCATCCTTATCTGGTGGTAAATAAATGCTAACCAAGTTGAAATTTCTTGAAAGGTTCTGATCTTATTAATTAAAAATTTAATATTATTCCTAAGGTAAATTCCTACCCCAGCATTGCCACTGTTTCTACTCTTTCCAATAAAGTTGAAATTCAATATATTAGGCCTAATGTTTTTTTTTAAAGAGAAGTATTACAATCAATTAATGTGTTACCTTCTTTGGGAAAGGGATAGTGTAGAGAGAACAGGTGGTGAAGTGGGAGAGATAGAAAGCTTAATTCAACCCTGCTATTGCGCTTTTTTTTTTGTAGAGCAGAATCGTTTAAGCTGTGTAGCCATTTTATTAGTTATTTTACTTCACCGACGGTTCTGCTACAATACCGACGACTGTTGTCCTCCAACCAGGTCTCCGACAGCAGGGCAATGTCAAAGCTGCTTTTATTTTAAGTAAAATTCAAGGGTTTCTTTGTTTCCATTCTTTTTAAGCTGTGTATATTATTTTGTAAAATTTTTAAATTCGCCATCTTTCTTACTTATTTTTTAAATGAACTTATTATGTCCTGTCTGTCTTTTTCATTCGCTACATCATTTATTATGTCCTTGATATTTTGTATCAGGTTTACATTGTTTGTCATATTGTCATTATTTCCGTATCCCGACCACGAAGTAATAACCGTGTTTAATCTTGCAATCAGTTTTTCAAATTCCGAGGTTTTATGTGGGTTCTCCTCTCTTCTCACAAATGACGACTTTTCCCCAAATTCACCAACCGTTTTTCTCCATTCGTCCATATTTCTTCCTGCATTTTCCTCTTCCTTTCTTTTGTTATTATTTTTAACTACCTTCGCATATGAATTACCCCGATGAATAAAACGGGCCGCTTCTTCGGTGTTGTTAAAAACTACTGGTGATTGTTGTTTACGTTTCAGTGAAGGGAATGATCTTTCCAGTCCTTCTTCCCCAAGGATCTCAAATCTGTTCGCTCCTAATATAGACGTATATCTTGCCCTGGCCTCTCTAAGACTCAGGTTTTCCAAAACCATCAGTCTTTTGAGATCAAGCGCCTTTTATCTTGCTGGGCAATTTCTGTCAGTAGGTGGGTGAGCGTTATTACAGTTGGAACACCTAATGTTACTGCTATCTCATTTCGTCTCTCCATCATGTCTGTCAAAGCAATTTTTACAATTGGCCACTTTTTGCTTGCACTGTTCTGCCTTGTGGTTAAACCTATAACAACGATAGCATTGACCAAAGGGT
Organism: Panzeria rudis; assembly: GCA_956483635.1. Lineage (NCBI taxonomy): Eukaryota > Metazoa > Arthropoda > Insecta > Diptera > Tachinidae > Panzeria > Panzeria rudis. The sequence continues at coordinate 46,309,421 of OY101451.1, read as the reverse complement.
ATGAGAGGCTTTGTGGTCACCTTGGTGTAAGCAAAATTCATCTCTTGAGGATTTTGCAAACCCTTAAAAATTACTTTCATTGTCTTAATTATTTCACTCTTGTTATCTTTTCTTGTCATTCTTATCAGTCTTGCAATAGGGATTTCTGAATTTTGCAGATTATATAATTCCCACATCGGTATTTCTTCCGGTATATTGAAAATCAGTCCAGTCTTTGTAAATAAATGTTCAAAAACTCTTATTTGTTGCGGAGTTTGTAACTACCTTGTATCGAGAATATCTTATTTTTATCACCTCCATTATTCCCGTAACTTTTAACTCCAACAAGGCACGTGTCAGACGAAATTGATTAATAGGTACACTCATTGTTGCTGTTGCATCAGTCTCTTCTCTTTTCTTTCTAATAATATCGATATACACTGTGTATAGATAGAAACTTCATCCAAATCCGCAGTCACATTTTTGTTTACACCTCCACCTGTATCAAGTTTCATTCGTTTAAAGGCATTTTCTTCATCATTGTCGTCCGCCATTTTGTAAGCTACAGCCGAACACTAAAAAAGTTTAACTCAACTTATAATCACTTGATTTCTCTTTCAAAATGTAATTCTCAAGGCCAAATTAAAGAAAAGACTTATTCTTAAGTCCAATTGATAATCAAAAACACAAACTCAATTATTCGATTCCAAATCCACAAATTCACAGTTCTTCCAAAAAAAATTTGTCACGACCGACGCCAATGGCGGCTAAAACCCGAATCCAAATACACTTTTCATTTTTCTTTTTGCAAAGTAAATCATAAACCCATAAAAGAGCAGGCACACAAACAACAAATATATTAGCTAGTACTCATATATGTACATATATGACTACCAGTCAGGACAAAATAACAACAGCAACAAACAACAGAAATGTCTACGTTACAGTTGTTGCTATAGAATGTGAAAAATTGGTTAAGAAGACTAATAAATATTCTGAAATCAGCTTCACAGCAAAGCACAAGTGCCAACAATATGAGCCAACATCTAGCCGAAAAAAAACAACAAGAAGTGGCCCCCAAGAAAATGATTCAGAAAAGCCAAAAATACAAATGGGTATTGATCGTTATTATGAAGTTGTAAATAATAATAATAGAAAAAGAAGTCAAGATCGAAAAACCTTGCTCCAGTGGCGAAAATGCCTAAAGATGGTAAATCGCTTTCCAATGCTACAAAACGACGAAGATGAAATCACCACTGTCAGGTCAAGCAAGCAGCCCCCAATTTACTTAAGGGAGACAAACTCAAATGAGCTAATTAACAGGCTAGTACAATTAATCGGTGAAGAGGCGTTTTACGCAATCCCGATAAAACCTGGCGCGATTGATGAAACAAAAATTCAAGTAAATGAAGAAAATCATTACCACACAATAGTTTGAAGCACGAAATAAAAATGTCTACACCTACCCACTGAAAAGTGCAAACGGCCTCCAGGTAGTGATAAAAGGCATCTATTCATACGTGGATCCAGAAAAGATAAAACTGATACTGAGAAATAATAACTTTAAAGTGAAAAACGTTACAAACATCATAAACAGAGAAAGAGTCTCCAACCACTATTTGGGGTGGAACTTGAGCCAGGTGACTTGAAATTAAAAATGAAACGAAATACACCCTATATATTTGGCCATGTCACAGAGTTCAATTCCGTTCGGAAACGGAATTCAAACCACCCCATTTTTGTAGCAGCTGGTGTATAAAAAAGAAAACTAAAATACGCAAATTTGTCAGGTGTGTCCAGACTGTTGGCGGCGCTATTATGGTGCGGTATACTCCAGCTAGGGCTCGACATATTGGGGTTGATTGAATTCCGTTTTCGAACGGAATTGAACTCTGTGACATGGCCGATAATTTAATATATTTGCTGCATCGAAGAGTTACCGTAGAGGAACCACATAAGCGAACTGGGCATATCCAATGCCAGAATTGCCAAGAATGTGACCACACAAAAACATATTGTAAGTTACGCACCGTTTGTGTCGTATGTGGAGAACTACACAGCACCGCCAATTGTGATTAAAAAGTGTAGCAATTGCTTTGAAAGTCATACCGCCAGCTACAGAGGCTGCCCTGTCTATTACTACGCTTATACGCAGGGCTTATTTGCAAATAAGAACGTAATATGCTGCCAAATACTTTTTTATTGTTATTCATTAGATCACTGCATATTTATTAATATATTTATGTATTTATTTTTTATTAGCAAACATGTGTACAGGTGGCATCTCAATCTTCTTATTTGCAAATCAGCAATTGTTTTCGTTAGTAAGTTACAATAAAAATACATACTTAGCAGCACTACGTTTTATTTGCAAAAAAGTCGTGCGTATAAACGTACTATATGTACATGTCAAGCAGTCTTTATCTAAAAGACGTATTCATTCCTATGCTCAAGCTATTACTTTTGACAACAATAATTATCCCGTTGCGCCAACCAGCTACCAGCCGGCCTTCATGCGCCAACGTTTTTAGGGCTAATCAGGCCACAGCGCAAAGCATACCTAACAGCAAACGCGTTGAAGTCTAACCAGCCCACAGTTCAAAAACGGCCTCTTGCCAACGATAACACTGGCTTCAATTTTGATCGTATTGAGGCTTCAATAGATAATTTAATTCAAAGAGTAAGTTTTTGTACAACCAACATGACTTGCGTGATGCCGGAAATGTTGAAAATGCAGTCTATATTATGGCAGGCTGCATTAAACAAACCATGAACTTAAAAATCTGTTTCTGGAACGCAAATGGCATCCGTCAACATAAAAACGAACTCGAATACTTCAGGATGGATAAGCAAACTGACATTATGCTAATCTCTGAGACGCATTTGACGGCTAGAAGCTTTTTTATAATCAACATCTATATAGTAGGGGAGCCCTAGAAGGGTTTTTTTGGATTTACTCAAGAGCGTCAGAAAACCATATGGGGTGAAACCTTGCACCCTTTTAAACACCCCCACCATATATGAACCCTGTATATAGGGGGTTCGTCTAGGGCAGCCGATCAGATTAGTAAAAAAATCGATTGTTGTAGAAACTCGAGAGCGTCAGATTAAGGCATGGTGAGTTAATTATATGCAGAACAATGTGCATTTCAACAATCTGACGATTTAAGTGTGACATAAAGAAATGGGAGGGTCTGGAAGTTGCAAAAAAAAAACGTCACCTGGATTTATTCGAGCGCGGTCAAAATTTTTTTTATTTTGTAGGAAATGATTCAAGGATCAAGGGAATATAATAATCTGATGATTTCCATAAGCCGAAGTATCTAAAATCATCAATAGTTTTTAAGGACGGTGCCAAAAAGTAAATAGTTCCGCCGCCATTATTTCATCACAGCTGTTCATAACAACATGTTTACGTTCGTATTGAAGGCCTGCATGGGTGTGTTAAATAAAGGTTTGCATGAGTATCTATATATTTTTCAACTACGCAGTGCAGCGTTGCCAGAAGCTTTCCGAAGAAAATCATTAATTGGTGAAATAAAAATCATATTTTGATATAAAAAATCATCATAAATATTTTATTCCAAAATATTATTCAAAGCAAAGAAAAATAATGAAACTTTTTTATAAAACTATAATAACGTGGCAAGGTCACTTCCACCGCGAAAATGATCAAATTCATGCACAAAATTATAACGAAGTTAGGTAAAGATAGCTCGAGTAAATATTAAAAACATGCTAATATCAGCAAAAAAGCTTTAAATTGATCAATATCACTAAAATGAAAAATTTTATATTTTCTTCGCGCGCTTAAAGTTTGCTTTATGACTATAAGGTATCTATAAAATAATAATAATAATAAAGCGTTCTTTATATATTGCTGAAAGTTCCCGTTATGCAAAATAAATAGTGCTACCAATATTAAAAAAAAATCTTTCTAATTTCCAACAACATTTATATTGGTAAAATAGGGTACATTTTCGTTTTATTTCTATTTTAACTTAGAAATAAGATATTTCATCGCGGTAAAAAATACCCTATATTTGAATCAGGACTCTAAAGTACCTCCATACAAAATTTCATGAAAATCCATTCAGTGGTTTTCGCGAGAAGCGTGTTCGGACAGACAGACAAAAATTCCAAAATTTGGTGTTTTGTTCTCTAAATCGATTACTGTTTACGCCACCATAAAAATTTTCAAAAAAAATTTCATGTACAGACACGCCCCTTTTACAATTTTATTATATGTATAGATTTCATTATTCTACATCTTCGCGAGTTTCCCAAAACTTTTAAATGTTAAAAAATTTCCTCTGAAAAATTAACTTAATAAAATATGTAACCAAAAAACAAGTTCCGAAAAGTGTCCAAAAACAAATGTTTGAAGTATGTAAGGTTTTTCTTATGTCAAATAAATGTTTTTTTTGCTCTGTTTTACTAAAACTGCATCTTCAAAATGTGATTTGATATTTTTGACGCAGCCAAAAACTATAGAAATCAATGAAACATATATCTTTATACAGTGGTGGAAGAAATAATAGGGACACATACAATTTTCAGTATTTTCTTAAATGTTTATAAGCTTTTGGATAAATAAAATTAAATATACAAATTAAATTCGTCCATGTAAAAAATACAAAAAAAGGACAATCCTGCTGCATTCGGAAATTTATGTAATTCAAAAATATATGTATATGTACCTGGAAAAAATAATAGGGACATTTTATATATTACAGAACAAAATTATCTTTTACTATTTAATCCTAATTTTATTCCAATATTTGGTAGAAGCTTCTCTTGGAATACTTTCTGACAACATCACATCGTTGAACTCAGAAGATTGGCGCAGATATCCGTAGAATTGGAGTACTAAGGTTACTGAATTGTGTCCACATAACCTGTTTATTTGCAAGTTTTTACGTCTAACGTTTTATTTCTTAGAACTCTACAAAGGCGCTCTATGGGATTCAAGTGTGGTGATTGGGACTGTCACTCTATAAAATTTTAGCTCAAAAAAGTTTATGAGACGTTATTGTGAAAAAAGAAATTACCCCTATAAAGAAATACTGTAAATCTTTATAAAAAAATTGCGAAGAATAGTTAAGCAGGGTACACACTATCGAACAGGAATGACAGTTTGGCTCTAATTTTTGCTTGCTAGATAGTGTGGGCACTAATTTCGTCATTCAACAGTCAATTACAAACAAATCATAGTTGATTCACAAGTCAGCGGCCATATTGGTTTTTGACTGATAGTGTGTACCAAACAATTTCAGTCAAGAGTTTTATTTGTAGCATAAAAATTACAAATTGCTATTAACAGTGATTTGTTAAAAGCATTTCTCTGGTACTATGATATGGAATGTTGTCTTGGGATATAACAGGATTAGGGGGTAACTCGTGATGTTAAAACAAAAGCATCTCAGGAGTTACTATATATTATGAAAAAAATAAAATTATTATCAACGAAGTGCATCCATTTTCCTTACTTTCTATGTTTTCTAGTAAATTATTTTCTTGAATGGCTTTTAACACCCAACATTAATGTAGTTTTTTTAGTCAAAACCGTCATTAAAAGCTGATGAATTTTTGACCATCACTCAAGTTCGATAATATGTACACCGCTTTACACATTCAAAGTCGTTAAAATGGAAAAGTGATAATTTTAGAAGAACTAACTAAATTCGGAGAACAGAGAAATATTATTATCCAAAATTCAAAATACTTTAGTCAGAGAAAGTTCACGACTGCAAAATAACCTACCATAAACTTTTATATTAAAAACTATGGAAAGTTATAAATTAATTGATCTAAATAACTCAAATAACCATTTAAAATATTTAAAAGCAAGTATGAAAAATCATCATTTGGGTGAATGAAAAATCATCATTTGGGAAAGAAAATCATCAAATCATATTTTGCTTTAAAAATCATCAAAAATATGATAAAATCATCATTCTGGCAACGCTGACGCAGTGTCTCACATTCTAATTTGAAAAACAGAGCGAAAGAGAAACAAATAACACAAAAACATTTGTTTTCAGAAAAATGGTATAAAGTGCAAAAATAGTTTTTTTTTGCAATATTTGAAAAAAATTTAAAAGAAAAGCAAGGTAAAATATTTCTAATGGAATTTGTTTACCATAATGTTAATGATTTTCAAATCCAATTAAAATTAGAATTGTAAGATTTCGATACTATTGATTCAATACTACTCAATACTTTAGTGGCTTTCTTGATGAATGAAATTAAATAAAAATATGAAAACTGCAATCTTATTCGTGAAAATTATAGATTATTAACTTTTTAACTTTGAAATATTTTTTTTATTATGTTTTACGAGGTTTTAATTAAATAAAAGTTAGTGATGAAACAGAGCATTACTAAAACGTCGACAGAAAATAATTAGTGAGCAACAAAGCCCATAATAAAAACAACGACCGAAGCGACAAATTTCTCATTAATTCTATAAAAATTTTGCTTTTTAGTTTTATAAAAAAAAATTTTTAAAAAGCAATATTTCCTTTTATTTTTAATTTTCTTTACTCAGTTCAAAAGTTTTCTTTGAAAAAGTTATGCAAATCTATTAAAATATGGAAACTTTTTTGTAAGAGTGAGACTTTTAAAACAAAAGCAAATTAAAATACAATCTCAAAACAAAATAAATTCTATTTCAAAATTTCTATAGTATTTAAAACGTCACTCTGTATGAAAAAACACGAGGCACCGGAGTTCTGATGATTTCTATTAGTTATTCAGTAATTTTTTTTACTCAAATTCTTAAAATTGTTTGATCAGTTTCATTCATACTTTACAATGCGTTTTGCTGGAAACACACAACTCTGAAAGTATTGAATAACTACTCATAAGCAGAGTAGGAAAATAAACAAAATGAAACGTTTGCTTTAATTTTGTTTTGATCTTTGCAACGAGTTTAACAAAACCAAAATAATAGCTCAGATCCCGTACTTTTTGGTTAAAGTTCGGTAAATTAAGAGTAAGCAAGGATTACTCTCAATCAGCAGAAAAGTACGGGAACAGCAAAACCCAAATTTTTATCCTAAAAAGTAAGTGCACAGAATAGTATCACAAATAGTATTACTAGGTGGCTTTCAATTCATTCATGTCATTCCCGTTTTAAAAAAGTATAAACCTCTTCAAATATCCGAAATTCAATGCTAGAGGCCATAGATGACTCGAAAATTGAAATCTAATTGAGGTTTTGTCATAATAAAGTGGTTTCAATTCCGTAAGTTGCTTCTAAGAAAACGAAAGACGAAAATTTTCTTCGCAATCAAACCAATTTTAAATTTTAAAGTGGAATTGAAAAACAATTTTCTACTGACTTCATTTGCATTAAATACTAACAGCCATATTCATAAATATTTAAAACAGGGCAATAAACTACTTTTAAGCAAAATTTCATAAAATTGCATTCAAAAATGTATATTACATGAACATTTTAAAATAGGTTTAAAGATGGTATGCACCTACTATAAACCTTCAATAAATTCATATAATCGATATATCAATTTCAACTTCAAATATATTTGTAAATTTAGCACACATGAATACATGATATGCTTTAAATTAAAGCTTGAAGTCTTGGCTATAAGCGTTTACGTGTGTTTTTTTTTTAAATTTGATAGAATATGTCACTTAATTATTTAAGTTAAACAAAATTCGCAACAAAATTAGCAAAAAAACACCATCAAAACACATAAAAGCATACATGATTAAAAGAGTCGTGTGAACTCTTTTGTAATCATTTCTCTTTTTTCCTTCTACTTCATAGAAAACTTGTGTTAAATAAGTTGAGAAATATATTATAAAGAGAGTTCAAAATATCTTAACTTACACGAAAACAATAAAAAGCTATTCGTTTATTTCAATATCCGGATGAAATCATATTCTTTTTATTGCAACACTAACTACAAAACATGGTGGTGTTGCCAGTATCGAAATCTAAATTTCCTTAAAACACACAATGTCTATTGTAGTGTTTATGAATGCAATTTTATATTAAACAGTTGTTAGCGTGAAACTGTTCAATAACAATTGCGAGTCTTAAACCTAAAATTAGAATTTTTATGAATTTGGCTGTAAAAAAACGTGTCTACTTTTAGGAGCATCAAATAAATATTTGGTCATGAGCTTTCCATGTTAATAAAAAGCTTAATGTGAGCTTTGCATCTAAAACAAGAGTAAACAAACGCCTCAAGGTATAAAAACTTTATCATTGCAAAAACGAAATACAAAATAAATGGAATTTGAAAGACTGCAAAACATAAATGATCGGAATGCAAGTACGGAATTAAAACCATTCCGATCGACAGTTTGGACTGTGTCAAAGTTTCAGTCATATCAAGTACCGTTACTGAAATAGAGCAAAAGCAATTTTATCTTAAGGTAATTTTTCCTTTAAATTTGTATACATATGTGTGTATGTATGTTTGCATTTCTTTGTAACTGAACAGTGTCGTTTGAGCTAAAATTTTCTTTTTCAAGTAGAGCAAACTTGGTGACAAAAACTGCAATGATATCAATGAAACAGTTAAAGAACAGTTTGCTGCGGATTTACTGGTTTTAAAATAATTTTATTAAACAAAGTGATCAAGTGACAACGAAAATATCTTTACCCAACGTTGTCTTGTTAGAAATTTATTAAAACTATTAACATTACATACATATATCATCAATCCAGTACAATCCTATGTATTCAATATTAAGTCTCTACTCCCATTTAAAGTAAGGATAATTAAAAAATACTTCTCACGTAAAATTTAATTTTTGTTGGTTAATTTTTTTGTGGTTATGACTCGATAGGCTTTAGGTTTTATGGTTTCATTTAACGGAATATTCCAGTCTAGAAACCTTATTTTATTTACGGCCCTTTTCACAATGTACGATTAAGAGTTAACACGGACTTTAACGACAAGTTCGGCATACAAAGTTAAAGTTCACGTTAACTTTTAATCGTACATTGTGAAAAGGGCCGTTAAATTGAAATACAAAGTTAAAAATATACTGCAAAGTTATTTATGGTTTATGGTTAAACAAATAGAAAACAATATCATGTGTAATTTTTCTTCATATGTGTAATTTTGAACGCTGTCATGTGCAATTTCCGAATTCCTTATTGGAAACACTGAAAACAAACATTTACTCAGCGAAGTCGCTCTTCAACAACCCCAGCTGATAAAATATTTCCTCACGACTGCCCGATAGCAGATTACAAGGGGAAGAACTAGTAGAAAATGGATTTTAATTGATACCAATATTCACCCTTTACATTCAAATTATTATTCGTTAGGAACCATCGCGTCGGCTATACAAATTAAATTAAATAAAGCCAATTGACCTTATTAAAAAAAACGAACACACATACTGCTTAAACCTTTTTCGGCATTTCTGCAGAAACACCCAGGGTCTTGGCAGGAATCGAACCTGCGAATAATAGTCTAACACACTATTCACTACACTACGGGGGTACCCCGCCACCCTGGAGCTTGCTGATATTAGGCTAAAAGAAAACGAAACAATCAATTTATAATTTAAAATATATGTATGTATATTGCTTCGAAGAATTAGGGAACCCTAAAATCGATTTGAAAAATAGTTTATTGCTCTTTTTTTCATAAATGAATGTTAAATAATATATTAATAGTTGTATTACATACTTTGCTTTACTTTTTTATCCGAAATTTTGTACATACAAAACATATCTATTTTATATTTAAATCAGGGTATTCTAAACGATACAACTATCGATTCTTTGTGTTCTATTTTAACCTCTTGCAATGCAACATGTAATTGTTCAATGGCATTATTGATCTGAAAGAAGAAATACATATATGTTATTTTCTCTCAAATAAACTGTTTCTGCCGTATTCGTAAAAAAATAATTTGGATTTGGTATGTGGGTTAAAACATACACAATTTTTCATACAAATTTTTTTTAAAATTAATTTCAAATCCGAATTACTTTTTATGAAGACGGCAGTTTAAAATTAAACAATATATGAATTACCTGAATAATATCTTCAAAGAGAACTGTCATAGCTAACAATTTCTCAGGATTTGAAATATCCTTCAAAATACCTAAAAAATGATTACAAGCAAAAATGAAAGGTAAGAAAATTATATACAATAATCAGCTCATAAGCGTTATTTTTAAAATTATGGAAATGCCAAAATGTTTTCCAAAACAAAATTCATGTGTACATATCTGTGCTTTTAACACACTTCGAGTCGAGTTAAGACAATTTTAAAAATATTGGTATTTATAAATGCACAATTTTAAGCCACGCCTTTAGGTCTATCATATTTCTACGATATTTAGCAAACAAAAATATTAATATTTTACAAATTTAATATATATCCATATTTGTCAATTTGCGACTGTTCAACAGCCAATTTCACATGAGTCAATAGACGAAAAAAGAATTTTAAACACAAATCTAATCGCGATCGGTTCATTGTGTTGAATTTTTAGTTTTCCTTAAATGCTTTAGCAAAAAGTTTCATGATGTTCTAAGTTGTTTTGTCAAAAGTCCACAGATACACAGTATATCGTCACCACGCTATTGGTTTGACCCACCGATCATTTAAAAAAATTGAGTTAGGTATGGGATATACATTTATATGTATTTTGCATACCCTTTTTCAGAATCGATAGCTGTTTTGAGAAATTGTTTCTGGTTTCTGATATATCAAGCATTCATTGTGCTCGATATCAAATTAGTTTATAAATTTTTTTAAATAAACAAAATAAAAAAGAGAAATCAAGTAAAATACAGAGACCCGGAAACTTTTTATTTTTTATTTCCATATCATATAAATATTTTTGTTGATGAAAATGTGCAAAAAAAAATATGTTTATATTTATTTTCAATAACCTGACCAGACATCCCGCTTTAGGCGGGATTATCCCGCTTTTAAGAGTTCGATCCCGCCTAGAAATTGTATCCCACTTTCTCCCGCTTTTTCGAGTTTTAAAATTTATAATTCTAATTTTTTAGTTGTTGTCGAAAATTTGGAAAATTTTTCAAATTAATAAAAAATATCTATCTTTTTCAGCCAGTACAACTCATTTTTAGACGTTGCTTCAAATCTCATTACTTCAAAATTTCTAATTCAAAGATATTTAGGGCCATATGCATAGCGAAAACTTGGCATAAAGTTAGCATGAGTGACAAAACTGAACCGAGGCTTGCTGAGTTGTTCATATGTGCTTTGAAATGGGAAATCATCACAGAATATAGTCATGAGCCTCGGCTACAATCCACAGTGATTTTTAAACTAAAATTTTATATCAAAATTCGTTCAAGTCCAGTTCAATTCCGTCATTTATGGTAACTCCATGCCAAGTTTTCGTTAATTATTTAATTGTTTAAATTTTTCTATTAAATTATATTTATTGTGAAAGGAATTTCCAAAGCATGTGATAACTGAAAAGACAAATTCTTGTCTCTATAGGCGTCGAACTGTTGTTGTTGTTGTTGTTTTCGAGATCAATCGCTATCTCATCATCAGAGCACTTTTCATACCTGCTCTTACTGTGATGGTGGTGAAGTCAAGTAAGGCACGTAACATTAAAAAAGTTTAATTGTTGCAAAAATGAAATTGAACGATCTTAACCCAGAATAATCAAAAACATAGACCAAAAATAACTATTAAAATTATTTTTGAATTAAAAAAGTTACAATAAATCAACAAATATTTTCATTTCCTTGTAGATAATAATTATTTGTAATATTTATATTTATACGTTGCTTATAATTTTTATTTTCGATTTATATATTTTTACGTTGCTTCATAACAGTTATTATTGAAAAATATTTTTTTCCGTTGCTCATAACTTTTATTTTCAACGTTTATTTATTTGCGTTGCCTAATAATAGTTATTATTGGAAAGCAATTTTTTACGTTACTCATGAATTTTATTTTCAACAATTATTTTATGTGTTATTTAATAACAAAGCACTTAAGCAAAATTCTGCGCCTCTGCGCATTAACACGTAAACTTAATCAACGTCGAGAAAATGATAAAAGCTAAAAAAATCAGTTATGTATATCGCTAAAATTGGCAAAAAATTGCAGAATTGGAAACAATCCCAAAATTTGATTAACACCACTAAAAATTTAAAAAGTAAAAAAACAGGAAAAAATCACGAAAACCGCTAAAAATGTAAGGAATGCCAAATTTTCTGAGCAAATTGCGAAAATGACGAAAATTGGCAAATGCTTGCTAAAATCGCCAAGATAACGAAATGGCATTGATTAAAAATTGATAACTGTAAAACACTCAGCAACTGGCCAAAAATCAGTTCTATCGCGAAAATGGCCAAATTCGCGAAAAATTTGTAAATTGATTAAAATTCGCTAAAATTGTAAGGAATTACAAAATGAAATAAATGTTGAAAACAAAATTCATCAGCAAAGTAAAAAACTTTTTTCCAATAATAACTATTAGGCAACGTAAATAAATAAACGTTGAAAATAAAAGTTATGAGAAACAGAAAAAATTTTTTGTTAATAATAAAAAATTATAAACAGACGCAAATACATATTTGCTAAAAATAACAGTTATTTCAAGACGCAAAAAATATTTCTCATATTTTAACAGTTATCTCTCAACTTTTTTGCATATTTCTTATAACGGTTCGGTCTCTGATCAAAAATCTTTAGATTCGACTAAAATTCATCAGTTCAGTTTAAAAATGTCTACATTAAGATGAAAAGAAATTAAGAAAAAGTATTGAAAGCCAACGCTAATCTAATTTTCTGCCGAATATATAAAGCATTAGATGCTTCGATCCGACAAAAAATGGCAAAGTTACAATACTGAATTGTTTTCATACAAAATTGCTTTTAATTGAAAATATTCTTTTAACTATAAACTGAATTTAAGCAATTTTATAGGAAAGATAACTTCGGACTTTTTCACTTACTGGCTTTCAATTTTCTTATTTTTGTTGGGTCTAAACGAGTTTATGTTTCATGTGTTATTTAACCTTAAAGCAATTTACAAAAATTTTTTTTCATATTTCAAAAATATATAAAATTTATTAATTGTGGATTCATCAATATGCCTGCATTTCGTTGGGTGCTAATGCCAACTCATCAGTAGATTCTTGTTTCATCGTAACGGAGAAATTATAAATGACGATTTTAAGAAAAAGTGTAAAAATGCACGTTTTTAAGTTGTTATGAACTTCCTAAGTACATATCGTTAGCTGAAATGCAAAATCACGTATCTAATTTTATAGGAGAGAAAATTAATTTAAATCTCCCTTATCGGGAATAAGAGTCGAACATTCACTTGAAATATTTCCCATGAACAAAAACTGGTGAACTAAACGAGCAAAATAGTGCAGTAACACAACAACAACACGAAATTGCCGATCACAATTTTAGGGAAAGGGAACACATTTCACGTGAACTTTTGCTCCCGATAAGGGTGAATATGTATGCACTTCAAGTTCCTGAAGTTAAGTTTTTTTTCGTTTTTAATTTGGTTGATTTTTATGATAAAAGTTTTAAAATTTGCATGGACATGCATGCGGCTCGATGTAATACACAGTAATTAAATAACAATGCGATTTCGATTTTGGTTTTGCATTTCAAGTAACGATATGGAACTGTATATATTTAAAAGAAACCATGTGTATACTCGTATTATCATAGAAATGGAGTTTTTTTACATCATCCCGCTTTCTACAAGAAATTCTATAAAATCCCGCTCTTTGGTCGTATTTTTCTTCAGAATTCCGCTTTTCAATCGTTCTTGTCGCGCTTTTTGGAAAAACCTTCTGGTCACGTTAATTATGATGAAAATATAAAAAATCTTCAACGATAAATATCAGAAAAGAAAAATGTTCTAATTATTGTTTTTTTTTCAAACTCTTCATATTTTAAATATTTGAAAATATATCACACCAAAATTAAAGAACAAAAACTTTTACTATACATTGGAATTTCCGCGATGCTAGCAATTTCTTCTGAGATTTTGTTATTCCTTACAATATTAGTGATCTCTCCAATATTTGTAGCAATTTTTCGTGAACATGCGGCTTTGGCGGTTTCTAATCGATGTTAGGGCTTGTTTTCGATTTTGCGAATTCTCGTGAATTTTCGCAATGTTCGGGATAGGAGCGACTTTCTGCCAGTTGTTAGGCTCTTTCTAGTTTACACGATTTTTAAACCATCAACCATGGTATCATGCCGCTATTAGCAAGTTTTTGCGAATTTTCGCCATTTTCGCGATTTTTTCAAAATTTTGTCATTCCTTACAGTTTTAGCAATTTTTAATCAAAATTATGGCTTGCTTAAAGTTTTGTAATTTTTCGCGAATTTTGCAATAGGCGAAATTTTTCCAAAGTTTATGGGTTTCTTATATTTTTGGAGCTTTTAATCAATCGTAACATTGTAATCTTTCATGTACAAGAAAGTTTTTACGAATTTTCGCGCTTTTTCCCGAGTCTTAATAATTTTTTGTGCTCTCCTTGTATTAATTGATTCAAAACGTGTTCCAAATGTGCATATAAACATTACAGTATTTTACTGTTTTCCTTATATGATTTTTTCTTACAACATATTTTTCTTATAGCACATATAAAATTTTTTCATCCAATGAAAAAATTTTAAAATATCATAAACGATATACAATAAACGATTTTTATTTTATTTTCTTTCGAAAAGAAAATAAAAATACTTTTTAAAAATTTTTAATATTTCTAGTTCAATATTTTAAACTAATATAAATTCAAACTATTTTTTATTAAGAGTGGAGTGTTGGAATATTCAAATCAGATTAGCAGAACGGAACAGTACTACTGATTTCAACAGGCCGCTACACCGCCTCATCAGCGTTCTTTTTACAATGAAACATCAGCTATTTAATTTACATTAATTCAAAATATTGAAGTATAAAGCAGAAATAATAAAAATTTTTCAGACTTATACCACCTATTCAGTTCAAAATAAAAAATTACGTAAAAATAATTAAAAATGCTTTTTTTCAAATAAAAAAATCCAAATGGATAAATATAATTTTTTAATCACAAGTGTTTGTTTTTTGATACAAAAAAAAACAAAAAATATGGTTTTAAAAGTATTAATACATCGTCTCTGGTAAAATACCAACCAGGCAGAAATTGCCAACCGTACAAAAAATATAGCAAAGCACAGTGGGGACTTTTGCAAAATAAATGGTAATAAATCTGGAACTTCTAAACTGCCGATTGGATTTATATGAAACTTCCAACATCTTTAGAGGATTCGGGCTTTGCAACGCGTGTCTTGGTGGCCTTCTGGCTAAAGAACAAGAGAAGTTACAGTGGGCCAAAGTTGACTACCTGGGACTAAAAAAAACTTCAGAGGCTTGTAACTTTTTTATATATTATCCGATTTGAAAAATATAAAAGTTATGTTAACATGAGTTTCCGTATCTCTTACAGTTTAGAAGACATTTGACTTTAAAGAAAAAAATATTAATAATATTTTTGTCTGGCCTTTTTTTGTATTTTGCCTATAACTTTTTAGTTTACAGTTGGATTTTGAATTAAAAGCCAGCATTCTGACAAAATTCTAAGTAAAATTGAAGAAAAACATTTTCTAATATCTGCATTTTTAAAGTCGGAAAAAGGCTGAAAATTCAAAATTTTGAAATTGAACTGAAAAACGGATTTTTTTTAATTATCTTCATTAGGGACCATTCACATATTACGTAACGCCCCACGGAGGGAGTATGTGAATAGCCCCTTATTTTAAATTTTGTAAAAATTTTGTTTAACACATTCAATTTTTAACTACATATCGCAAAAGGGAAACTATTGACAAAGTGTTTAGGGCCAAATATTATGTATTTTGGCCATGTACCCTGCACTCAGCAATGGCTGAAAATTGTAAATTTTAAAAATATTTTTTGTGTTTAATGGCCTATAAAAAATTGTGATTATGGATTTTGCAAATTTCAAAAACAACGTTTTATAACGTAGTTCTAAGAATTTTGGCAAAAATTGAGGAGAGCCTTTTCATAAATGCGGATATACACGCAGATTTTCAAAATACACGCAGATTTTCAAAAAAATTAAGTTTTGTACCATAAAAAATATATAGTAAAATAATTTTATTTTCTCAAATTGACATTTTTGACTTCTATATGAATCTCTTTACTACGCCTGGAAAAATTATTCAAATATCCTTTACTGATCTCGAGATATACCAATTGTAGGGCATGCAATTCAAAGAATATAAAGAATTATCTTAACTTATTTCCTATTACTCACACAACTGTTATAATTTCTAAGACTCTGCATAAACCACATAAACAAAAGTACATTTCTAATGTTACAAAAAACGTTTATGTACACTTTCCAAAATAAAAAATATTCATCGTAAGAGTCCTTAGTAATAATAACGCTGGGCGGTCAGCTAAAATATTTCATCATAACTCGCGAACGTTTCGTCCGATTTGAACAAATAACCTCTCTGAATATGCGGAATAAAATTGTCCTTAAGTCGTTAATATATATTTTTTTATATTTCCAACTATTCCGGAGATATTCAGAAATTAGCGGTGAAAAATTTTTGCATGCAAATTTAAACCTTTTTTCGTTTTAAAGAGCTCATAAAAAATTAAGCAGGCAAACAATGAAAATTTTTATCATTTATTAGAAAGTCATATATATTTGGAATAAAATAAGCCAAAAATCATTAAAATCGATGAATAAATGCCGATTTTATTTGTAATTAAGTGAAGGATCTAAGTTGATAAAAATCAAAATTTCCATACAACAGAAACGACTTATTTTATATAAAACCAACGAGTGGTTGGGCCCGACCCCCTCCGAATCGAACCAAACTTGGTATGGCAGTTAAGTTTTGCACAACTAACGTATCACCAAAAAAATTCGAGAAATATTTCCAGTTGTTCCCAAACTGTGATGCACTTACTATATGAAAAATCAGAGAATTTGCTTGAAACTACTTTCATATACGTGGTTATAAATTTTTTAGTATCTAAGCTAGACGAATGATTCATGTCGTGTTTTAAAGGTATTATAACAGCGCTTTAACGGCTATAGAAATGAAAAAAGTTTTCAATATTACAGAAGTTGTTTTTTATAATCCGCGATTCATGATGCTGTAACTAAGAAAATGGTATTTTAAATTTTTTCAAAAAAATATATATTAATGTTTAGCCCCTCCACTATGTCGTCACCAAATCTCCATGTGGTACTCTTATAGGTTCCTGAGTTATTAATAAAACTTTTAAACAAAGCAGAAATTGTAAATGTTAGTTGACCTGTATTTGGTAATTATAAGTGGTTTTATTTCGGCTTAAGGCCATTAAAACAATATTTTTCATTATTGTATTTCATTATTCATTATTCGCAAAAAACAGCACTTGCAGCCCACTGTGCTATAACAGGTCATAAACCAAACTTTGATCATGTGTAAAAGTTCTTACAAGGGAGAATAATTACAGAAAGAGATACATGATGGAAATGCTACATATTATCGATGTTCCCAACGACAAGAGCCTTAATTATAAGAGCGACACAGATAGATATGCACACATATACAGACATACAATAAGTAAACATAAAACCAAATTAAAAGAAAATAGTTAGTTATTGCAAAATAATCAACGAAGACGGTAGTCCTTTTTAAATTTGATAATCATTTAGTAAACAAATTTTTTTCAACAAATTCATGGAAATATAATTGTATTGTTGCTGTTATTTAATTAATTTTTAAAAATAATTTTCAACATTTATACATACACAGTGTTTTATGATATTTGTGTTATTAAACTTAATGTTTTTAGATCCCCTGAAGATGATCAACGAAGTTGATCAAAATATTGGGTGTTTGGAAAAATAAAATGCCGATACAATAATGAAAAATATTGTTTTAATGACCTTAAGCCGAAATAAAATCACTTTACAAAGCAGAAA
The DNA here is from genome assembly GCA_956483635.1 of Panzeria rudis. NCBI lineage: Eukaryota > Metazoa > Arthropoda > Insecta > Diptera > Tachinidae > Panzeria > Panzeria rudis. The sequence goes on along the minus strand of OY101451.1, from coordinate 46,291,476 downwards.
TTTTAATACAATTGTTATTAACACCAGCACACAAAAAAGAAAAATTAATATCTAGATTTGACCAGAGCCATTTACTTACATGTGTTTTGACGCCCTGAATCCGAATTTGAGGTCCGCTTAGCTCGTAAACCATCAAGACTTCGAATAAAGTTGCAAAAGCTGTAAAAATCTGGAAAACTGTAGTTTTTTGCAATTTACTCTTTATTTTGAGATTGTACGAACCAAATGGACTCCAGATTCGGATTCAGAGCGTCAAAATATGTACATGTAAATAGATAGGTCTCGTCAAATTTACAGACCATTTTTTACGTGCCTTTGCACCGGTGTATTGGCAAAGAAGAAAAGTGGGGTGTACATTTGAGCAGTCCCACCTACCTATATGTATTTTGACGCGCTGAGCCTAAATTTGAGGTCAGTTTAAGTCGTATACCCTCAAAATTTCGACTAAATTGCGAAAAACTGCTATTTTCCAGATTTTTACAACTTTTGCAACTTTATTCGAAATCGTGATGGATTACGAGCCAAACGGACCGCAGAGACGGATTCAGGGCGTCAAAACACATGTAGGAAAGGGGTTCTGGTCAAATGTAGAGACCAATTATTCTTTTTTGTGAGTCGGTGTTACTAACAATTTTATTAAAATTTCTGCTTTCTTTAAAAGTTTTATTTGACTGGATTGGAATTTTGATACGCGGTTTTTTTTTGTTTACTAGGTGAGACTATAGGCTTTAAGTTTTGAGACATAAAAATTTAAAATAGACCGGTTAGAAAAATAGTTATGATGGGTTTAAAATGCATTTTAAGTTTTAGCTGATTTTTGGTACAAAAGTGAAGTATTAAAACTTGTTAAAACTGTTTAAGTCACGTTTACAACTCATACTTATTAAAAACTTAAATTTTGTCAGAAAGTGCCAAACTTTGGCCCGCGTGAAGTTTTTAGTACGAAGGGCCAAAGGTTGGTTTTTTGAAGCAGTTCGAGTTAAAAATTAGTTTATTAAGTAGCAAACATAAAAAATACAAACATTGGTTCAAATTTACTTTAGATAAAGGGGCTTTAAAGAAGACGTAAGTTTTTATTTTTTTTTACGAACACACATACTGCTTGCCTTTTTCGGCTTTTCTGCAGAAACACCCAGGGTCTTGGCAGGAATCGAACGTGCTACTCCCGGCTAATAGTCTAGGACACTATCTACTACACCACGGGGTACCCGATTTAAGTCCAAAATAGACATTATAAATATTATATGTAAACTTTTATTATAAATTTGTAAATTTAAAATTGATTAATGTGCATAAAATGTTAAAACGATAAAATAACGATGCCTCTAGTGTTTTAAAAAACTACTATTAATTAAACAATTTTAGTAAATATTTCTTCTAAATTTTCATCTTCTAGAAGTAGTTTAGCTTCTACGTCTAATTCAATGGAGTTAGTTTTCCATTTTTGTCCGATATTGGACATATAGGGATCTGATGTGCATAATTAAATAGTAATCAGTAGCGCAATTCTGTAACTTTTATTACGATAATCGTACCGTTAAAATAAATATAATGAAAATTTATCGAATTCGCTACTCAGTAACATTTATAACGATATTCGCTATCGGTTAACTAACAACAACAATTTTTCTTTTATTAATGGATAGACAAGAGTCAGCTGTGCAGCTGTAGCACGAACTTTATGCCAACAACTAAAGTTATTGTTCTACAACAATATAGAAACATATAAATACTTTTATGTATAAAAATAACAATATTTCTATCACTTAAACATTTATTTAAATATATATTTCACAAAATTAAAGAAATTAATGAAAACACTTGTCTGTGCACTGTTTGTCATGGATAAATTTATTTTTTTTCATTCCTCTTTGCTCTTTTCGCTTTTTTTTAACAGGGATGCTACATGATATCGAATAAAATTACACAATCGCACTATCATTACTGCAAGCGACTTAATATGTCGAAAAATGTTACGATTGTCGGATCGTTAAAAGTTACATAATCCCGCTACAGGTCTTCATTAGTACAACATCTGGAAATTTTTCTTGTGTTGTGCTCGCGAAAGGACCTATAGTCTTTGTTTCTTTTTTTCTTGTACTTCTTCAGATAGATCTCCTTTTGGTAGCATATTATGTTGAATTATTTGTTCCCCATGGTACAAAATTTTATGAACTGTGGATGGCACATATCTCCAAGAGTATTTTTCATTATAAAGTATAGCTGGTTTTTGGCGTACTCTCCAACTTTTTTTGCATTTATCTTTCTGCTGCATGCTAGAACTTGTAATATAATGTTGAATCTCCTTATTAGTTCCAAATCTACAACTGTGATAGATGCTGCAGTTTCTAGATCTGAAAAAAATCTTGCAGTATTTCCATAATTTGTGTTTCATTCTTCTTGCTTTGGCTGATCGATCATTAGGCCTAGTTATAAATATTATTCCTTTAACCGACTTCAAAAAAAAATGAGAAATGTTATCAATTCGTCATGTACTTTGTTTATGTATGTTCCCTCAAAACTCCGCCATTTATGAACCGATTTTTTCTTTATTTAAAAGGATGTGCTTCCAGATTGTTCCCATTAAAAAATACATATTTAGTTATCGTTACAATACATCATTGTGGTTAGAAAAGTGGGCAGCGCCACGCCCATGAAAAGTAAATATTCATTTTAACTACTTCTACTTAACCGATTCTTATGAAACTTCGCACACAAAATAAGGTCTCGTAAAAGTACATGATGATAAAATATGGGGGTAGTGGCACACCTATTTTGTAGTCGGTTTTTTTTTTTGCAAGAATTATTATTCTCACTGTTTCGCTTAACGAACCAAAATCCAAATCATAACCTAATTTGAGAATATGCTCCAATAAACGTATTCTAGCATGAAGAGGGGACAATCCAAATTCGTATGCTGCCTTAAAGCTATCATCTTCTAGAATGGGATGGCTTAATTGGCTTTATGTCTTTTGGCATATAATGCAGCTTGACGATGCTTTTGTATCAGTTAAAGCTTGTGCCACTTTTCCATCAATCATTGTGAGACACATTTTAAAACTTACTTCGATTTCCTGGTCATCAACTGTAAATATTACAGGTTGAAGGGCTTTAATTTGATCTTTAATTTTTTTACTTCTTCAGTTATGACGTCTTTTGTTTCTTTTTTGAATGTAAATTTTATTGGCCTGCCATACTTTGTTGACGAGTGTGTTTCATCTTTCCATACATCAATTTCTGTTGCTCTACTAGTTGACGGCTCTCAGCGTGTTACGATACCATAAATAAATCAGCATCCGGTGAATTTTCGGCATTACATTGCTTGTATTGTCTCTGACCAGAAATTAGAAATTAAGGTAATGCTGACATTTCCAAGTTTTTTCAACCGATCCGCATCAAGCGTATTTAACAACCGTTCGGCAGTGTTCATGAAGATCTTGCAATTTTATTTCTGCTGAAGTGGAAGTGACAGTTACAGTAGTTTGTGAAGGTAAGCATTCTTTTTTGACAGCGACTAAATCTCTATACTCTGGGAAAATCCCACAATTCTTTTCATTGGTTCGCTTCCGCAATTCCTTATACTGATTTTTAGTTAATTTTAAATCCAAAAATAGTGCTAACGCTTCTTCTGGAGTAAATTTCTTGTCTTCATTTGGTGTAGGAATATTTTTCAAAATCCTCTTTGTGCGTCTTGAACTTGCTTTTATTATTGCTTCAATTATCTCAATTTTTGTTTTTTTATTTTGTATTGGTTGAGTTTGGTGCAAAAATGAGTTTGATGATTATTGGAGAAATTTCTTCATTGATATTCTGAAATTTGTGTCTTCGAGTTCTTTCACTACATTCTTCAATTGGTTTTGTTGGTCGACCCTGTTGACCCTGTTTTCCACATTTATTGGCATTTGTAGATAAAATTTCGAAAACAAGTTCTTTTGACAACCATTCATGGTGACGTTCGTATATCCTTTTCTTGTTATAAGAGCATTCAACGTAGTTTTTTCAATCTCTTTCCAAAATTTATAATTTTTTGTTTGTGTAGTTCAATTTCTTCTGCATTGCATATTTTAAAAAATTGATGAATAAAAAAATTGTAATGAATAACAATTATGAAGACATTACTTTAAATACTCTTACTCGAAAATAAACAAAAAAAGAACATCTAGACAGGCAACATCACAATCAAGAAACGCATACACATGCGCACATACGAAGGGTGAGAAAACCTCATTACAAACATTAGACGTGTACCCATGCACCCATGAAGTTAGGCACAAAAATATTTGCATACATTGTTTTTCCAGGAATTTCCATTTTAATTTTTAATGGTTTACAAAACATTACACGCACAAAAGAAAATTTGTTTCTATGCATAAAACACACCTTCTTTGATGATATTATCATAAAAAAACAACAAATATTTGCAGGTCGTTTATGATATTGTGTTTTTTTATATCTCATAAATTATATGCTTACAAAATTATTTCGCTTGCTCAGAAGTCTATAATTTTTACGCTAATTGCGGTATCCTTTTTGATTTTGTACTTCTGCCTGTAAGAGTGCTTGTTATATATCAATGGTTTTTACCATAATTAGTTCAGATCTGTTTCTTATTGTGCGCAGTTGTGAATATACATACATAATATGCGCAAAGCAAAACAATTTAACAATTCCGAGAAAAGAAAAACAATTTTTACCTTAATAATCAGTGCCCATGTTCTGTAACTTGTGAGTTCTCGCATCGAGAAAAATTTTACAATTATAGTGGTCATCCCATTTTTTGCAGGGTGATTTATAAAATAATTCAATTTAATATATTAACGTAAACAAAGGAAATTGATGTTTTTTGTTATTCACCCAGTGTTCCACAGGATGATAACAATTTACTCGCATTGAAAAGTTGTCACATTAGTGTTGTGGGATTATGTCTATAATCCTTAATGGCAACTCTTTTATATAAATAGTTATTAAGTATTTAGTAATTGGTTTTAAGTTACTTTTAAGTTACAATGTATTTGTAATGGACATTCAATAAACGTGCTTAAACGAAACAAGACATAATACAATATGGTGTTAGATTTGTCGAACCTATTGGAAAAATAAAATAGTTTGAAACACAAAGTGAAAAAATATATATATATAAATTTAATAAAAGGAAGGTCTTTGTTAAAAAAAACTGTCGTGTTGAGTAAATAAGTTAAAAAAAAAATACAAAAACTCAAACATTAAAGTAAAAAAAAATGGCGACAGCAGATGCAAAAGTGGTGGAATCAAAGGAGGTTCCTTTATCAACCTCAATGTCGTTGTTCAATATAAATGCGTCCAATGCTGCCTTAAGAGTGGAAAACCTGGAGCAAGCAATTTAAGATATTTTTGTTGGCCTCTGGTTTAGATACACAGCCGGATCAAAGAAAGGTCGCGCTCTTATTACATCATATGGGTCCAGGCACTTTGGAGATATTTAATTCTTTTAATAAGGATATTGATAAAGTCGGCTACAACGAGCTGGTTAATCTATTCGAGATGCATTTTATTTCCAAAGTCAACCTTGCGATGGAAAGGCACGCGTTTTTTTCGCGTCGCCAAAAGACAGAGGAGTCTATAGGACAATATGCAACTATTATGGAAAACTTAAGCATTTCTTGTGAGTTTGGACTGCTGAGGGAAAGCTTACTTAAAGACATCTTTACATGTGGTCTATCTGAGAATTGTAAAAACATTAAGGAACGTCTTTTAAGTGAAGGCAACATAACCTGGAAAAAGGCTCTAGAAATTTCTAAGAGTATAGAAATGGCAAAAGCAAATGTTGCCAGTATTCAAAATGGTGGACAAAATGAACCAATGGTAGGCAGCTTTAAAGAATTTTAAAAAGAGAAATTTTTCTCAAAAGCAGCAACAACAAAATCAACAACTAAACAAGCATCATCAACAACAACAAAAACAGCAACAAGAACATCAAAAATATATTGCTGAATGTAAAAAATGTGGGCAAAAACACAAATATAAATGTCCGGCAGAGGGCGCTGTTTGCAATGCATGTGGTAAGAGAAATCATTATGCTAAAATGTGCTTTCCGAAAGGAAGTGGCAAAAAGCAAAACTTCAAATACGACAAAAATATATGTGAAGACAATTCAGACGAAGAGAGTTTATTTGTTGGTTCAATAAGCGAGGTACAACAGAAGCCTAACATATGGAACATTCAAGTCGTTATAAAAGGGAGCAAAATACTATGTCAAGTCGATACTGGGGCTCAAACTAATTTGATGTCGCTAAGTACGTGTGAACGTTTAGGTATTTCTATGGTAAATAAGATATTTAATAACGTAGTTACCTTTAGTGGCGAAAAGCTTCCAGTAGTTGGTAGAATTTTTATTGAAATTTTTTACAATAATGTAGTTTATCCTACTTCTTTTTATATAGTTAACATGAAGTGTAATAATGTCATTGGTCTGGAAATGGCCTTAAAAATTAATTTGATTAAAACAGTGAACAAAATTGGTTGTGAAACAATTTTGGAAAAATATGTTGATATGTTTAAAGGTTTAGGTCAGCTTAAAGAAAAATGTAGTCTAAAACTTAAAGAAAATGTTCAGCCTGTGATTGATCCACCGCGTTGAGTACCTTTTAGTCTGCACCAGCCTTTAAAAAATGAAATAGAAAGAATGGTAAAATTAAATGTTATAAAAGAAGTTAAAGAACCTACAGATTGGGTAAACTCCATAGTTCTAGTGACAAAATCTAACGGAAGTTTGAGACTTTGTCTAGATCCACGGAATTTAAATAAAGCCATAAAAAGGCCTAGATTTGATTTTCCAACTCTAGATGAGTGTAAAGCGCGTGTGAGTGGGTCGAAATTTTTTAGTTTGTTAGACGCAAACTCGGGTTTCTGGATGGTTAAGCTTGACGACGAATCGTCAAGGTTATGTACGTTTAACACCCCCTTTGGGAGGTACAGATTTTTACGTTTACCTGAAATATTTCATGCTGAAATGATTAAACTTTTTGGAGATATTCCTGGTTTAGTAATCTACATGGATGACTTTTTGATCCATGCGTCAAGTGAAGAAAAGCATAATGACATTTTAAGTCAAGTTTTGGAACGTGGTAAGACAGTGGGTCTAAAATTTAATCGTACAAAATCAATAATACTAAAAAGTGAGATAAAGTTTATTGGTCACATTTTTAGTGAGCAGGGTGTAAGACCTGACGATAAAAGAATTGAATCAATATTGGCTATGCCAGTACCAACAAATAAACAAGAACTACAACGTTTTTTAGGAATGATTAATTACTTAGGATCATTTATTGACAATATGTCAGCCAAAAATAAACATTTGAGAGATCTTTTAAAGGATGATACGGTTTGGAGTTGGAATAAGGAGCAACAATACGAATTTGAAAATCTAAAGAAAATAATAACAAAATCACCGGTTTTAACATTTTATGATACAAATAAACCTTTAACATTATCTGTAGCGCCTCAAAATTTGCAGTGGGAGCAGTGATATTGCATGGAGAAAAACCTATAGCATACGCATCTGCATCTTTAACTGATAGTCAAATTAACTACGCGCAGATTGAAAAGGAATTATTTGCCATTCTGTTTGGATGCACACGTTTCCATCAATACATTTATGGAAGAAATATTACTGTAGAGACTGATCACAAACCGCTAGTCCCATTATTCAATAAGCCTTTGTACAATATTCCAACACGGCTTCAAAGATTCATGCTACGATTATTGTCGTACAATTTAACGGTCGTCTACAAGCCAGGCAAAGATTTGTTTATTGCAGATACATTGTCTAGGGCTCCACTTCAAGATAAAGTTCTGTCAGATTTTGATAAAGATATTGATCTACAGTGTAATTCATTAATTTGCCAAATCGCGCTACCAGATAGTGATATAGTAAAGATTAAAAATAAAGTTATAAATGAAAAAGTTTTTCAGAAACTTAAATATTTTATAAAAAAATGGTTGGCCTGATAATAAAAAACAGGTTAATGCGGAAGTAGCGCCATTTTTTAAAATAAAAGATGATCTAAGTGAGATTAATGGTTTAATATTCAAGAATAATCGTATTCTAATACCAGCGTCTTTACGATCAAGAATGCTACAATTTATACATGAAGGGCACATGGGTATCAATGGTTGCCAAAATTTGGCGAGAGGTTCCATATATTGGCCCAATATTAATAATGATATTCAAAATCTGGTTTCAAATTGTAATATTTGCATTAAATATAGAAATGCAAATCCTAAAGAGGAATTAAAAAATCACGAAATTTTTAATATACCTTGGTACAAAGTAGGATGCGATTTATTTGAATTTGAGAAGAAAATGTATTTAGTAGTCGTTGACTACTATTCAAAATTCTTTGAAGTAGAACTTCTGGGTTCGGGATACTCGTCTCCGCATGTTATAACAAAATTCAAATCAATTTTTGCTCGTCACGGCATACCTACAATATTAATTTCCGATGACGGACCGCCTTTTAATTCGAAAGAATTCAGTAAATTTTGTTCTGATTGGGCTTTTGATAATATTACATCAAGTCCATATTTGTCCCGTTCCAATGGTCTTGCGGAAAGAATGATCCAAATAGTAAAAAATATTTTATATAAATGCAAGGAAACGGGTGCAGATCCATACATAGCTTTTTTACAATATCGCTCAACATCTAAAAATGATTTACCTAGTCCGTCCGAATTACTAATGAGCAGAAGATTGCGAACAAAAATTCCAACTGTTTCGGATGTTTTAAAACCAAAAATATTAAATTCTAAGGAACTTGAAAAAATATTCAAACGAAAACAAATAAAATCATCTCAAAATTACAACAAAAATTCCAAAAATTTAAAACAAGTTCAAATAGGTGAACAAGTTTATTTTAAAAAGAATCCAACGTCGATATGGTATTCAGGAAAAATCATAAAGAAGTGTAAAGAGCCAAGATCTTTTTTGATAAAAGATGAGAATGGTGTAATTTATAGGCGAAATAGACAGCATATCATGAAAACGTCAGCAACCAAGTCAACCCATTTTAAGAACAATGACAATGAAGAAAACAATGTTAATTTTAACAAAAATCATAATGTTTATTTTGATTTAAATGTAAGCGAGGAAAATCCTAACGAAAGTTTGGATAATGATGATCAGAATTCAAATGCTGTTAACAATCAAAATGTAAATAATAAAAATATAAATAATGAAGATGTAAATAACGAAATTGTTAATTGCAGTAATGAGAATAAAATATATACATCAAGGTCTGGAAGGAAAGTAGTTCCACCAAACAGACTAAATTTGTAAAATAATATTATTATACAAAACATTTGTTAAAACTTCTAAAACTGAATTATATATATATATATATATATATATATATATATATATATATATATATATATATATATATATATATATATATATATATATATATATATATATATATATATATATATACATATATATATATATATATATATATATATATATATATATATATATATATATATATATATATATATATATATATATATATATATATATATATATATATATATATATATATATATATATATATATATATATATATATATATATATATATATATATATATATATATATATATATATATATATATATATATATATATATATATATATATATATATATATATATATATATATATATATATATATATATATATATATATATATATATATATATATATATATATATATATATATATATATATATATATATATATATATATATATATATATATATATATATATATATATATATATATATATATATATATATATATATATATATATATTGTATTTCTTTTTTAAAAAAAGGAGGATGTTGTGGGATTATGTCTATAATCCTTAATGGCAACTCTTTTATATAAATAGTTATTAAGTATTTAGTAATTGGTTTTAAGTTACTTTTAAGTTACAATGTATTTGTAATGGACATTCAATAAACGTGCTTAAACGAAACAAGACATAATACAATAATTAGTTACAGAACATGGGTACAGGTTAAATTAATTTAAAAAGCAATGTACTTTTGTGACCTAAATTATATAAATTTACTTTATTTTAAGTAGCCAAAATATTTTTGTGACCAACTGTATATGATTTAGAAATTGACTAAAGCGGCATGGCAACACATCAAACTGTTTGATCAAACAGGGATTTTTGACTGTATTAGTGCAAAAAACCTCACACGTATAGTTTGATGTGAGTTTGATGAAAAACAAAACACTTTTGATTTTCACTACACCCGCTGACGAAATTTGAAGCTTGTTTGATGTGTGGCCGTGTAATTACTTCAAATATCATTTTTGTTTAGTTTTCGCAGCGAGAACATCATTTATTAGGAGACGCACTATTAAAAAAAACGGATGAACAAAATATCATTCTTGAATTTATTGAAGTTTATCGTAGTTTGCCTGCTTTATGGCAAGCTAAATCGAAGCAATATAGCAATAGAAATTAAAAAAAATGCTCAGTACGAGATATGGCTTCAAAAATATACAGAAAAAGTCCACATGCGGAAAAAAGGATGTCGCACAAAAAATTAGCTCGCTTCGAACTGCATATGGAAAGGAGTTAAAAAGGGAATTAAAAGGAGTTAAAAAAACAAATTTTTAACAAACAAAAAGTTTATGAAACATTTTCGCCCAAAAAATCACATGTTCTTTCTTTTTCACAACAACTTTCAAATGAAGTTTGATAATATGAATTTGATGTGTTGCTGTGCTAAATAAAACAAAATATTTCCAATACATACATGAGTTTGATCAAACAGTTTGATGTGTTGCGCGGCCGCTTAACAATTATTAATTTTCTTTTTAAAAATACGCATATCCCTCTAAAAACCGTCCCTCATAAGAGCGATCTGATAAAAAAAACTAAAATACTTCAAAAAAGAGCATTACAGAAAAAAATTTTTTTACTCTAAAAATATTTGACCTTGTGTCAGAAAAATTGTTCCGGTGCTCATGATCGGATCGGGCCGGGTATGCAATAGGGTATAGGGGTGTAGAGGAGAGTTTGGACTACAAAACCTTGCGAACTTTAGAATTTATGCTATATGAAATGGGAGAGTTTAGGAAAATTTGGACCTTAAACAAAATATTTTCTAAAAGTCATAAACACTTTATTTTTCAAGTGTAGCTAACAAATTATGGAATTATATGAATTCGCAACTTACTCTCGAAGTAGAAACAAGCATTAATTTTCCGTCGGTGAACAAAATAAACAATATAAAAATATATAATATTAAAAAAAAAGAGTCAAATATTCGCAACAACAAAGTATTAACAAACACCGTTTTGTTTAATATTTTACGTACCTATACATCAGTGACCTGTAACAAGTATCAAACTTTCGAGTATACCCAATCACATACTCAGATTTTTTGTGATGCAATGGTTTTTGTTCAACAACAAGTAATGATTGTAAACGCAATAGCTCATATCAAACACTCAGTTTTAAGCACTTGTACTCACAATGAACGTGAATGTTTGTGATTGGTTTT
>OY101451.1:46182419-46277419 GCA_956483635.1 Panzeria rudis | reverse complement strand
ATATATATATATATATATATATATATATATATATATATATATATATATATATATATATATATATATATATATATATATATATATATATATATATATATATATATGTATATATATATATATATATATATATAAATATATATCCCTTTTTGTTTTTGCCCCGTTTGTCATTTTGGCAGTTTTTTCGTTGTGCTTTCTTGTTTAATTTTAGTTTTTCATTTTTTTAAGTATTTTTCGTATTTTTTTTTTTGTTTTTTTTTTTGTTTTGGCGCTTTTCGTGATTTTTTTTAAATTTTTTTCTGGCGATTTTTCGTTTTTTGCAATTTTTTTGTTTTTTGCCGATTTGTTTAGTTTTGGCGATTTTTTGGTTATGGCGTTTATTTAACGTTTCCACTTTCTGACGATATTTTTAGTTTTAGCGATTTATTTTAGTTGTGGCGATTTTTTCAGTTTTGGCGCTTTTTTCGTTTTAAGGGATTTTTTTCGGTTTTTTGTGGTTTTTTAGTTTTAGCGATTTTGTTTTGTTTTGACACTTTTTTCGTAATGGCGATTTTTTGGTTTTTGGCGTTTTTTAGTTTTGGCGCTTTTTTTTGGTTTTTGCGTTTTTTTCGTTTTTGTGATTTTTTCATTTTTTTTTGCGATTTTTTTATTTTTTGATGATTTATTTAGTTTTAGCGATTTTTCGTTTTGAAGACATTTTCGATTTCTTACGTTTTTTTAGGTTTTTGGCGATTTTTTAATTTTGGTGATATATTGCGTTTTAGCGATTTTTTTAATTTTGGCGCTTTTTTCCTTTAAGCACTTTTTTCATTTTAGCGTTTTTTTCGTTTTGAAATTAATTTTTTAATTTTGGATTTTTTTAGTTTTAGCGTATTTTAAAATTTCAAGATTTAACATCTTACGGTTTCCAAGATACAGCATATTGTCTCAATTAAATAGTCAAAATTACAATAACTAATAGAATACCCTTTAATTTTTATTGTTTTAAGTATCGGTGTTAATTGGTGTAGTCTATTCTACAGACTACACCAATTAGCACTTACTTTGAAAATTTAAAGTGTCTATATATGTGTCTGTATATTACATTAGTATTTCAACATGTTGCGATGCTCGCTTTAGAATACCCTTTAATTTTTAACTGTCATATATTTGTTGTTGTAGCGGCCGAAGTTTTACATATTCTGTGAAAATTTCAGGTCCGTAGCTCTTACGGTTCCGAAGATAGAGCTGATTGTCTAAATTACATAGTAAAATTACATTGACTGATAGAAAACCCTTTAATTTTTATTGTTTTAAATATCGGTGTAGTCTATTCTACAGACTACACCAATTAACACGAACTTTGAAAATTTAAAGTGTCTATATATAAGTGTCTGCATATTACATTAGTATTTTTCGTTGCTCGCCTTAGAACACCCTTTAATTTGTAGCTGTCATATATTTATTGTTGTAGCGGTCAAAGTTTTACATATTCTGTGAAAATTTTAGGTCCGTAGCTCTTACGGTTCCCGAGAAAACATTACATTAGTATTTCAACATTTTTCGTTGCTCGCTTTAGAACACTCTTTAATTTTTAACTGTCATATATTTGTTGTAGCGGCAAAAGCTCTACATATCCTGTGAAAATTGCAGGTCCGTAGCACTTCCGGTTCCCGAGAAAACAGCCTGTGACAGACAGACGGACGGACAGCGTAGCGAAAACAATAGGGTTCCTTTACACTTTTGATGTATCGGAACCCTAAAAAAGACAAAGAAGTCCAAGATCGAAAAACCTCGCTCCATTGGCGAAAATGGCCAAAGATGGTGTTGTGTATTGTAAATGAAACACATTGATTAATGGCAAATTCATATTAATATATATATTACTTTATTAAAAAACTTAATACTTTGCAAACAACGTGATCTCTTGTTTCATAACGAAGTAAGGTTAAGTATTTATCTATTAGCAAAAAAAAGAATATCATATAAAAAGAAATACGATAATACATGACATACAGAGTTGCCATACATTATTATTGAGAAACTACACTACAATCTCCCACGCTAATATAAGACGTGGTCCTCAAAACGGACTGGCTGTCTTCTTATACGACTCGACTTCCTTATGTTGTCATCATGCTGCCCATCAGGTTGTACTTGCACTTGCGGTAGAATTAGTTGGTTGGTATGCGGGCGTTGAATTAGCATTTCCTCAATTTTCGTTTCCTGTGGTGCGGGAGGTTCAGCAAAAGAAACAGACTTTTTGGGTTTTTCGATATCCGATTTGAGCATTTGATTAATGTGACGCTTAAGCACATAGCCACTGTCAAGCTCCACTTGATAATGTAGACGACCGAATTTAATTTTTATCGTTCCAAATTTCCATACTGGTTTGTTTCTTTCATACCATCGCACTTGAACCCTATCTCCCACGCTAAACTGGCGAACAACTGGTAATAAAATTGTAGATTTTTGATATGGAATTGGGCAGATAGCATCCAGTTTAATTTTAAGATCTCGACAATTAGCTAGTGGGGTTGCTCTGTAGCGGAGTAGAATTTCTTGCACCTTGATATTAAGCGGTGAATTGTCCTCTTCCATAGCTTTTAGTTTAATTTTTAATATTTGCACGTACCGTTCTGCTAATCCATTTGTTGCAGGGTGTCCTGGGGCTATAAATTTTTGCATTATACCATTATTTATGCAATAATTTCGGAATGTAGTGCTTTGAAAAATAGTAGCATTGTCTGAGACAATCACTTGTGGGAGGCCATGAGTAAAAAAGATGTCTTGTAGCAACGTAAGTGTCTTTTCGGGCTCCTCCCAACTATGAACTGGGACCTTTGGTGGACTATTTCTTATTTTAGCGCAGCTGGAACACGACCGCACAATTTGTTCGATATCACTGTCGATAGCCTTCCAGTAACAATATTTCCTTGCCAAATGTTTCATTTTTACTATGCCAATGTGAGTATGGTGCAATTCTTTTAAAATTTCTGTACGCAGTTTTTTTGGTATAACGACACGGTTTGATTTGAAAATAATACCATCTTGAATTGAATAGTCGGGATCAACGTTGTCTCCCTTGACTAACTCTTTCTTTAGTTTTGAAAGCTCTTCATCGCGGTCTGTTTCGTTAGCAATTGTAATTGCTGTAACTGAAAATGTTGTAATTTGATTTACGAGTTGTTCTTGAATTATTCTCACTTCTTCATCAATGAAATGTTCGAATTTTGATGTTTCCTTTATAGGTGCTCTGGATAGACAATCTACATACGCAATCTCTTCAGCTTTTCGATGTTCTATTTTATAGTTAAACCCCTGGAGGAATGATGCATAGCGTAAAAGTCTTCCAGAAGTCATCGCTGGTGTTTTATTGTTGTGGTGGAATATTCTGGAGAGTGGTCGATTATCGGTTACTAATGTGAACTCTCTTCCATAGAGGTACATAAAAAATTTTTCTATAGCAAATATTATTGCCAACGCTTCTCTATCCAGCTGGCTATAATTCTGCTCAGCTTTTGTTAATGCCCGTGAGATAAAGGCTACCGGTCGCTCTTCCCCCTCCATGACGTGTGATAATACGGCCGCTATTCCCGTTGGACTTGCGTCGCACACCAATACTACTGGCAAAGTTTGATTAAAAGGTACTAAAATTCTATCTTTTAAAATTTCTCGCTTCAGACTTGTAAACGCTTCTTTGCATTCTTTTGTCCAAATAAATTTTCGATCTTTTTTCAAAAGTTGACGTAGAGGAAATGTTAAAGTGGAAACGTTTGGTATAAATTTTGCATAATATGTTATCATTCCCAAGAATCTTTTTATTTCATCTGCACTTTTAGGTTCTGGGAGGTCTACAATCGCTTGTGTTTTTGTTGGACATTTTGATATTTTGTTATGGCTTACAACGTATCCCAAATAGTTTATTCTTTCCTTAAAATATTCACATTTGTTCTTATTTAAATGTAACCGGTATTTGTGTAATCTTTCAAGGCAATTGATTAGTCGATTTTCGCATTCTCGTAACGTTGAGCCGTGTATTACGATATCGTCGAAGTATGAGACTGTTCCCTCAAGACCATATAAAATCTGATCGATAATGCGATTAAATTCACTTGGGGCTGACTTGATTCCGAACGATAATCGATTCATTTGATATGTACCTCTGTGTGTTGAGATTGCCTGGACTAAACTACTTTCTGGGTCTACCATCACATGAAGATATGCCTTATATAAATCTAATTTGCAAAAAAACCTGGAGTTTTTTAAATTGTTGAAGATTTCATCGAATTTTTTTATTGGATAGTGAGCCGATTGTAACTGAGGGTTGACCGCTACCTTATAGTCGACGCATAACCGGACGTTTCCATCAGGCTTTGGAATTACGACTAACGGAGATCCCCAATTGCTCGTGTTTATTTTTGTAATTATGCCATCTCTCTCCATATTGTCAAGCTCTCGCTCTACTTTTTCTCGCAGCGCAAACGGTACCTGCCTTGCCTTGAGAAAAACTGGTTTCGCCCCTTCTTGTAGTTTTAAGTTGCATACTACGTTAGGAATGCATCCTACCTTTTCTTGAAAAATTTCTTGATATCTGCTTTCTATTTCTGTAATTGAATTTATGTTTTTGCTTTGCTCTAAGCTTTTATGTTGGTCGATTTCAGTTAGATTTATTTTTAAGTGACGTATCCAAACGCGACCTAATAAGGCAGAATGCTCTTGGGATACAATGTACATATCTTCGTTTGATTTCATGCCTTGGTATTCAACGTTCACATTGACAACGCCTAAGGGCTTGAAAATATCCCCCGTGTAGGCTCTAAAAACGACATTTGTTCTATTGATGGCTTTGTTTATATTTAGCTTTTCGAAATCATTTTCAGGAATTAGCGTGAAGCCAGCACCAGAGTCCACCTCAAATGACTGACTTTTCCCCTCAATAAAAACATTTGTGAAAAATTTGTGTGAATCTAACAAAGAAATTGAATGTTTTTTATAAATATCTATAATTTGATTAATTCCATAATGCTCTTCGCATGATGTTGTATATGAATCAACCGCATTCGATGTATAATTGTTTCTATTTTGTTTGTTCTGTCTAATTCTGTTCTTTATACATACCAGCTTAACGAGACCAACCTTACCGCATGCATTACACTTCAAACTTGCTTTATTAACTCGGCATTCTGTTGACATATGGTTACCTCTACCACATCTTAAGCATAACCCCTCAATACCTAATTGACTATAGTTGACTTTTGTTGCTGGACTAGTCGATCTTCTCCTACTGCTGCTGCGGCTGCCGGGTTTCCAATGATTATCACGTTTTCTCTGCTGTTGTTGACGCATTTGATTAATATCAGTAGTTGTAGTCGATGTACTGTTTGAGATAGCTCTGTTATCTGTTTTTGCTGCTTCTAGCGCTAATGCTCTTTGTGTAATCTCGATAAACGTTGATTCTGGCTTTTGAAGTAACTGCTCCCGTATATAACTATCACGCAATCCTCTAATAAATTGCGCGCGCAGAAAAATATTTGCCACGGACTTGCTGCACTCACATACAAAACTACATTCAATAGATCGCTTCTGTAAAACAGCCACAAAATCAGCTATAGTTTGGTTTTCGTTTTGTATCTCACAAAGAAATTTATGCTGTTCTACCAGCACATTTTTCTTTGGGCAGAAGTGTACTTTTAAAATTGAAACTATTTCATCATACGTCAAACTATTTACATTTTTGGGGGCAGCTAATGTTGACAAAAGAGTGTAAACTGTTGGTCCAATATACTGAAGGAGTAATTTTGCGCACATACTCCTGTCGGCAAAAATTTTTTTACTTGAAAATGCAGCTCTATGCGCCCCTTATAATTTTTGAATGTTTCAACTTTTGGATCGAAATTTTCGAAGTTTGAAATAATGTTGACACTTGTGTTGTTCTGTTGTGTTTGCTGGGTTTGCATGGCAGTCGTCATCGCTGTGATGGCTTCCAGTAACTTCTGCACCTGTGCTTCCATTTTTGTTGCACTATGTTGTTGCACTTGTAGAAAATTAAATTGATTTTGGTTGATTTTTTTTTATCTGCACTGCTTTGCTCTGATTTTCACTCCTCGTCGCCAATTATTGTTGTGTATTGGAAATGAAACACATTGATTAATGGCAAATTCATATTAATATATATATTACTTTATTAAAAAACTTAATACTTTGCAAACAACGTGATCTCTTGTTTCATAACGAAGTAAGGTTAAGTATTTATCTATTAGCAAAAAAAAGAATATCATATAAAAAGAAATACGATAATACATGACATACAGAGTTGCCATACATTATTATTGAGAAACTACACTACAGAAGGTAAATCTGATGCTGCTCTTTCTGAAAATCGCTTTTCACTTCTACAAAACGACGAAGACGAAATCACCATTGTCAGGTCAAGCAAGCCGCCCCCAATATACTTAAGAGAGAAAAACTCAAATGAGCTAATTAAAAGGCTAGTACAATTAATCGGTGAAGAGGCGTTTTACGTAATCTCGATAAAACGCGGCGCGATTAACGAGACAAAAATTCAAGTAAATGAAGAAAATCATTACCGCTCAGTAGTTTCGAAGTTTGAAACACAAAATAAAAATTTTTACACCTACCAATTGAAAAGTGCAAAAGGTCTCCAGGTAGTGATAAAAGGCATCGATTCATACGTGGATCCAGAAGAGGTAAAAGCGAGTCTACTAAATAATTTTAAAGTAAAAAATGTTACTAACATTAAAAATAGAGAGCGAGTTCCCCAACCACTATTTCGTGTGGAAATGGAACCAGGTGATATGAAATTAAAAAAGAATAAAGTACACCCCATTTACAGCTTAAGATATTTGCTGCACCGACGAGTTACCGTAGAGGAACCACACAAGCGAGCAGGGCCAATTCAATGCCTGAATTGCCAAGAATATGGCCACACCAAAACATATTGAGAGTTGCGCACCGTTTGTGTCGTCTGTGGTGAACTACACAGCCCTGCCAATTGTGAAAAGCCAAAAGATGATTCAAATATTAAAATGTGTAGCAATTGTCATCAAAATCACACTGCAAACTACAGGGGCTGCCCTGTCTATGTACATGTTAAGTCGTCTTTGTCCAACAGACGTAATCACACCTATACTCAACCTATTACTTTCGACAATACAAATTATCGCCAGTTGCGCCAACCAGCTACCAGCCGGCCTTCATACGCCAACATTTTTAAGGCTAACCAGCCCATAGCGCAAAACATACCAAACAGCCAGTTCTCATACACAAACGCGTTGAAGTCTAACCAGCCTACAGCTCAAAAACGGCCTTTTGCCAACGAAAACAGTTGTTTCAATTTTGATCGAATTGAGGCTTCAATCGATAATTTCGTACAAACAGTAAACTTTTGTACAACCAACATGACGGGCAGGAAGTGTTGAAAATGCAGTCTACATTATTGCAGGCTGTATTAAACAAACCATGAACTTAAAAATCTGTGTCTGGAACGCAAACGGCATCCGCCAACATAAAAACGAACTAGAACACTTCATGATGAATAAAAAAATTGATGTTATGCTTATCTCTGAAACGCATTTGACGGCTAGAAGTTTTTTTAAGATCAACGGATATATGTACTCTCTACGACACAAAGGACCCCCAAGGTAGAGCTTGTGGTGGCTCGGGTATACTAATAAAATCGCGATTAAAACACTACTTAATGAGTGACCATTGTGAAAACTATCTTCAAGCAACTAACATCTGCATTGAAGGTTTTCATCAAAACCTGGTGATTTCATAAATTTACTCTCCTCCCAGGTACTCTATTATAAAAAATCAATATAGTAAATTGATTAATTCACTAGGCCCACACTTTTTGGCCGCCGGTGATTACAATGCTAAGCACACGTTCTGGGTATCTCGCCTCATCACGCCAAAGGGTCGCATTTTGTTTGACACAATTTCAAAAATGCGTTTGAATGTTATATCAAGTGGGCAGCCAACTTACTGGCCAACAGATCGCCAAAAATACCTGATGTTATTGATTTTGGAGTGGTAAAGAGTGTGCCCAGCGAAATGATCCAAGTTGAAGCATCTTTAGATTTGTCTTCAGATCACTCACCTACTATTGTCACTATATATTCACATACAACTTCTTCACCCACTTGTGATTTAACGATGACAACCACACGTATAAATTGGTTAAAATACAAAAAATATTTGAGTGCTCCTTGCACAGAAAATATTCCATTAAAAACGCCTGATGACATAGATGACTCTATTAGAATGTTGCAGGCAAACCTTAAGCAAGCTGCTCTAAATGCTACTACTACAAATCTTCAGGTGAGATATAATAAAATTTATTCAGCAGATGTAGAACGGCTTTTATCCGAAAAAAGAAGAGTTCGTAGAGAATGGCAACGCTACAGATCCCCTCAGCTAAAATCTAGGCTGAAGTAATGTACTAAAGAGCTGAAAACTCTACTAGAATATCAAAAAACCGCTTCTCTTCAAACATTTCTGAATGGGCTCGACGCAACACCTCAAACAGACTATTCGTTATGGAGAGCAGCCCGAGGCCTCAAAAGACCAGTGCGAGCTTCGAATGGAGACTGGGCAAGAACTGACGCTGAAAAAGGTTCTGTCTGTAAACCACTTGCAGAAAGTATTTACTCCAAATACGTCTCATTGATAGTTGAGCTGCCAGCAGTCCTCGCTATACCAGATGTAATTTGGGGTTCAATATTCGTGAGATTGAACACTACATTGCGTACTTAAACTCGAAAAAAGGTCCAGGCGCCGATAAAATAACCAATAAAATGCTCTTAGAGCTACCCTATACTGCAAAACGGATAATTCTATTTATTTTTAACAGTATTTGGCGCCTCAAATGCTATCCCGCAGAATGGAGGGTTTCGCTGATTACCATGATACCTAAACCAGGCAAAGATCATACGAAGGTGGAGTCCTGTAGACCTATAAGCCTATTGTCTAACATGTCAAAGCTATTTGAAAAGCTACTTATGAGTAAGCTAACACCCATACTGAATCGTACTTCTGCATTCCAGACCACCAATTCTGTTTTAGGAGACAACATAGCACGATTGAACAAACACATAGACTCGTGAACGTGGTTAGAAAAACGTTCGAAGAAAAGAAATGTTGTTCTGCGCTCTTCATCGATGTTTCTCAGGCATTTGATAAAGTATGACACGAAGGTTTAATACATAAACTAAAGCAACACCTACCCGAAAACATCCTTAAACTTTTAGAAAGCTGCTTAACTGAGCGAAAATTTCTTGTTAAAAAAGGTAATTTTCTAAGCCCTCCGCAACCCATTGAAGCCGGAGTTCCTCAAGGCAGCA
This sequence comes from Panzeria rudis, assembly GCA_956483635.1. Taxonomy (NCBI): domain Eukaryota; kingdom Metazoa; phylum Arthropoda; class Insecta; order Diptera; family Tachinidae; genus Panzeria; species Panzeria rudis. Next base: position 46,268,078 of record OY101451.1, on the reverse strand, counting down.
TTCTCGGTCCTGTATTTTATCTGATATATGCCTCTGACTTGCCGGTAAGCAGTAACATACACATATCAACATTCGCTGATGATACAGCTTTTCTAAGTGTTCACAAAAGCCATCAAGAAGCCACCCGCAAACTGCTAGATTATATACCCCAGTTGGAACAATGGCTCAAACAATGGCGGATAAAAATTAACGAACAAAAATGTCTACACATTACTTTTACATAGTGCAAAGAAACCTGTCCACCTATACAAATAAATAACCAAACTATACCTCAACACACTAAAGTAAAATATCTCGGTGTTCATCTTGATCGTCGTCTAACATGGAAGTCACACATAAATGCAAAGGTGACCCAAATGAAATTAAATGCAGCTCAAATGAATTGGCTCATTGGAAGGAACTCAACTCTAAGCCTAGATTGTAAACTTCTTCTATACAACTCCATTCTAAAACCAATATGGTCCTACGGAATCCAGTTATGGGGCACTGCCTCGACATCAAATGTAGAAAAAATTTAAAGGCAACAAAATAAAATACTCCGTACGATTACAGCAGTCCCATGGTATGTCAGAAACATGCGAATTCATAAAGCCTTAGATTTGCCGCTGGGTGAGACAGTGTTTTCAAACACGTGACAAGCTAAATAAAAAAACTTGAGTTGAACCCAAATCCCCTAGCCCGAAACATCATTAACTTTAGAGGCCACACTCGGCTGAGAAGGAAGGACACTCTTGCTCTCAGCCGAACACGAGAGACGTAAACAACCAAACAACCAACCGCTGAAACAATTATTTTTGTCTGGGACTGGCTGGACTTAAAAATTAAAATTTTAGAGTTAAGATTTGATTACTTATTGTTAGTTTAATTTTATTGAAGATACAATAAATAAATATAACCGGAAAAAAATTTTAAATCTTTTAAAACAAAAAAGTTATAGATGTTTAAAAATGAAAAGCTTATTAAGAAATTTTTAATTTTAGAAAAATACTGAGAATGTCCATTTTGAATCACCCTGTTCACTGTGATATAGTTGAAATAAAGTTTTAATTTTTTGGCTCCCGAGGTACACTAGTGTCTACATTCGAATGAACTGTAATATTTTATAATCGGTGACCATAAAAAATTAGTTTTGGCCGCCTTCTCGTAAAATGGTCCACTGTGCGGCCCTCGAAAAATTACCGTTTTAGAGAAGAAAAGGTTTTTTTTTAATTAAAATAACGTCAGTATTTGAACTAGGATCCCGCTCGATGGTCCAAATTCTACCACTTGATCCGTGACCGGGTTTATTTGTAACCGGTTTTTTAGACAAAATAATATATTGTGCATATCTGGAGAAAAATACCTTTTAAAGCCCATGATTCACTATCCTACGCAATCGCGGGATCTGCCAAATATGTGGCAGAAAAGTATGGTAGTGTGGACTAAAATGGGCAATACTACGGTTTCTACGGCGCCGCTATCTGGTTTCTTATAGAACTCCATGAAATAAGACGAAAAATCCTAGTAAAATTTTTTGATATCTCGCTTCGTTTTCGAGATATCGACGTTTAAGGTTTGAATTTAAAAATTTAAATTTTTTGTTTTTGGTTTCTTATAGAATTTGATGAAATAAAACGAAAAGTCCTAGTAAAATTTTTTGATATCTCGCTTCGTTTTCGAGATGTCGATATTTGAAGTTTAATTTGTTTATTACTATAATGGTTTCTTATATAATTCAACAAAATAAGACAAAGTAGTGATAGGTTTTTTTATATAAAAGTATGTGTGCATAAAAAATGCGCTCAAACAAGCACCATACGATTTTACCGTTAATATTGTACTCAACCATAATACAAGAAAATAGCTAACAAAGCAAATTCAAATAAAGAAAATCAACAGACAGATCTTTACTGGAAAAAGATATTCTGCCTAGCCGGCCTTCGATCGAGCTTAATGGCTTTCTCCTCTGACTATTTTGAATAACGGCTTCGCTAAAGAATGATTTTTTGCATAGACGGCCTTCGGCCGGACTTAATAGTTTTCTCCTCCGGATATGTTGAATAGCGGCTTCGCTAAAGAATGATTTTATGCACAGCCGGCCTTTAGCCGGACTTAATGGTTTTCTCCTCTAGGTATGTCAAATGGCGGCTTCGCTGAGGAGTGGTTTTCTGCCTAGTCGACCTTCGGTCGAGCTTAATAGTTTTCTTCTCCTTTAGATATGTCGAAAGGTGGCTAAAGAATGATCGTTCGGATATCCGGCCTTCGGCCGGGCTTAATGATTTTCTCTTCTAGGTATGTCGAATAGCGTCTTCGCTGAAGAATGATTTTCTGCCTATCCGGCCTTCAGCCGAGTTTAATGATGGTCTCCTCCGGATATGTTGAATAGCGGCTTCGCTAAAGAAGGATGTTCTGCACAGCCGGCCTTCGGCCGGACTGAAAGATTTTCTCCTCTAGGTATGTCAATTGGCGGCTTCGCTGAGGAGTGATTTTTTGCCTAGTCGGCCTTCGGTCGAGCTTCTTCTTCGAGTTTTCTTCTCCTCTATGTATCTCGAAAAGTGGCTTCGCTGAAGAATGATTCTCTGCCCAGCAGGCCTTCGGCCGGGCTTACTATCAAAAGCTCAAAAGCTTTCTCCTATAGATATGTCGAATAGCGGCTTCGCTGAGAAGGATGTCCTGCATAGCCGGCCTTCGGCCGGGCTCAAGGTTTTCTCCTCTAGGTATGTCGAATAGCGGCTTCTCTGAAGAAAGATTTTCTGCATAGCCGGCCTTCGGCCGGATTTAACACTTTTCTCCTCTAGGTATGTCGAATAGCGGCTTCGCTGAAGAATGATTCCCTATATAGCCGGCCTTTGGCCGGGCTCAAGCATTTTCTCCTCTAGGTATGTCGAATAGTGGTTTCGCTGAAGAATGATTCCCTGCATAGCAGGCCTTCGCACGGACTTAATTATGCTTCTTACCAAAGATTTTCTGCATAGCTTTTAAATGATACCAATATTGACCTATTCAATTCATAAATGTAATGCATAATCACAATTTTATATGAAAACTTCGGAGGCTCACAACTCGGAAAATATGGGTTGCCGCCGTTTTTTATTTTATATTTTCTTCTTATTTTTCAATTTTCTATCACATAGGCTAATTTTTATTTTGTATGGAGCAACTTCACTAAAGTACATTTAAGCCCCTCTTTGTGCCTGAAATGACCGTTCCAAACGGTAATTACTGTACGGTTAACATCACTGACTAAATCGGACATTGATTTAACGTATGCCGACAATAATTTGAATTTTTGTGAATAAAAAAAGAAATACTCACTCAAAAAGAAAAGCTTATAATCAGGATGTTCTGAAAATATCATGTGATTTTAAAGTCAATAATGGTCTTGTAGATATTTTTGCACTCTTTTTTTTAATTCTTCTATTATATAGAGCAGTGGTTTTCAACCGATTGGTAGCGAAACCCTGGGGGTCGCGGCGACCTTACTCGGGGGTCGCGAGCTGATCTAAATAAAATACAGTAAGGGTTTTCATGAAAGCGAAAGAAATTGCCTTTTGTGCAGTTGCGCAAACTTGTTTGATGAAGCCCCTTTTGAAACTGTTGTGCAACTTTTAACAGCCAATGTCAACTTACTTCTCCAGCTACTTCTGGTATTTGCCTCTGCATCACAACAACAATGAGTTATATGAATTTTTTATCACTTTGTCTTATTTTTTTTTTTGCTATATTTTCTTATATTAAAAAAATATTTGGAAATTTAAACTTTTTTTTATAATTTTTATAACGTTTTTTTTTCAAATGCACAAATACTCTGCAAGTTTACGAGCCTGAGCTGTCTCGTATATTTTTGTTAGTTGTGCAAATAAGTTTTCAAACCTTTTTTGACAATTAATTTACAGTTTGAGAGTGTCTTAAACGTTTTCATGAGGATCCTTATTGATTTTGTTTTTTATATTTAATTTTTTTAATTCAAAAACATAAAAAAATTTTAGTTCAAAAACATAAAAGTATTTATATTCGGGTATGTTCTGTGTTTCATGTGCAATTAAAATGTGTGGAATTATCAAAGCATTGTTGTTATAAATTTTAATTTACAACAACAATGCTTTGATAATTTTGCACATTTTAATTCCACATGAAATATAGAACATGGCGGATTAATTCGAGCGCTGGGCTAGCTTATTTTTAATTAAATGCGAAAAACGTGGTTGCAATTGTGACACGCAAACAATCAAGTCATTTTCTAAATTTAGTTTATTCGTTTTTTTTAATGTTCACCATTTGTGAAAAAGTAATTTCGAACAGATAAGATGTTGAAAATTGAATTAATATTTTAAATGCTTTTTTAGCTAGCTCAGGGTATTCTGCCTTTCGCTTTAGCCAAAATGTAGAATTATTTTGAGATAAATATTCCATTTTGAGCATATTGTCCGCTGCCAGCTCACATACATTTTCTTTCAAATTATTGGCAAATCGGCGAACTCAACGTATGAATAGATTTAATACCCAGCAATCACCATTATTTTCTTGCACTCTTTTGGAAAATAGCGGTATAGTTCCTGTTTTAAATTTTGCAGCGCTTCTGTCATGGTAGGAATAAAATCGCTCACCAATTCGTCGGATGAAATTTCTGTTGCAATACTTTCAAAGGTATTGAAAGAATCAAATTGTAGAAGTGAAAGTGAAAGTAAGGTGTCGCCAGATTTTTTGAAAATCATTTTGGGGTCGCGGCTTCAAAAAGGTTGAAAACCACTGATATAGAGCATCAAATATCCTTTCTGAAAGAAAATTATCGTATATGATTTTAAAATCGTCTGCAGGATTATTATTGATTTTAAAATCAAATGTGATTTAAAGCCATGTGATTTTCAGAACGTGCGAGATTATTTATAATTTTGATATTTTTACTTTTTTAAGGTTTAACTTACAAAGCCCGCATAAAATACATATTTCTGGAATTTAAAATTTATTGTCATAATTATTGTTGGACGTCTACGTCACGAAGACAATTATCAGCGTTTTTGACAACTAATACGTACATATTCTTTATTGTCAAGACAGCATTGTCAGTTGCATACGTACTGTTAATATAGGAATGTTAACAATGCAAACCATGCAAATATGAGATATAATAAGCGCAACTAAATAAGCACGTCAAGGTTAAAAGTAGAACCTATGCCAGAGTATCTGTTACATCTCATATTATAACTGTACTTCATAATACTTACCAGTATGTGTATTTGATGGATGCTGCACATTGCTCCATTGTTGTTGTAAACGTTGCGAATATAGTTTTATTCTATCATCACACTCTTGGTGTTCCAAGTTATGAGAGTCCATTGCACCAACGTCGATCATATTGCTAAAAATGTTTGATGTTTTATTTAATGTGGCTGTTTTCCTAAACGCATATTGCTTGGTAGTAATACATTGCAACTTGTTCTATATGTAACACTTGTTGTGTATCCATAAAAATTTTAATGCAAAGCAATACACAAAGGAACTTTATTACAACGAATCAATAGTGTATCAACACTGTGTTTACACATTGTAAACACACGTTTAGGAAAACAGCCTGTTCTTTATCTTAATTATCATGCTTACTTACATGGCAGTATTTTGTACTAAACGACATAGAGCATTTTGATCGTCTTTCTTTGGAAGCGAATGGGCGTAGTCGGTACTTATATTATCAGAGTTTGTTCTCCGCAATGCTGGGCTATTGTTGACTGGGTCAGCTAATAGATGTGTTCGTTCAGAGGGTTCGTACCCCTTATAAACAATATAATTATAATAATTTAGATTTTAGCACAATTAATTTTTATACCTGATTGTTCAACTCCTCCGAACAATGTAAGCAGCTACAAAAAGTCTTAAAACAGTTCCATATAGGACGCAAATATTCCATTTTCAAAACAAAAGATTAAATAAAACACAGACATAAAATATAAAGACCAAAATTATCAACAAATTTAGCGATGCCATATTTGAACTCAAAGCGATTTGATAACAGGTCCGTTATCAGCACAGCTGACGGTTCAAGCAACTGCCAAACTTTATTAACACAGCGTCTTCACGAGACATTATATCAAATATTTTTAAATATGGTTTTTCAGGGGTGTGAGAAATATGTAACTATGTGTTATTTATCAAAATTGTCAATTTACAGACAGTTTATAATATTTGCTTTCACACGTACATGTGCAATTAATACTGACATAACCTCTGAGTGTTCATAATAGCTGAGTTTTTGCACAATGTTCATTAATATATAAAACGCTCTATGCTTTTTAATGTTTTTTCATCCAAATCACACTTTTGTTAAATTAATACAGCTGATGTCATTTGCCTTGTCAGATGAAAATAGAACACGCTCTAATTAAAAATTTTTCATTAGACTTTGCTTCTGTAAATGTCAGCTGACAATGTGTCATATGTTTCACACGGCATGTATAACTTTTGCAGTGTGAAATTTGACAACTCAGAAGTAAAATACATGTCGTCTAAAGTCAGCATTAGCAAGCGTCAAATTCAATCGCAGAGAATTCTGTTACGTGTGGACTTCAAATTAGTGTTATAGCAATGTTATACCCCCATATGCAAAAAAGAATAAAGTGTGTTTGAAATGTATGTTAAAACCGGTTTTTCTATGGAAATTTTGTTTTAACATACATATCAAAGACACTTTATTTTTTTTGCATACGGGGGATATTTATTCTAAGAGCGTTGTTATAATAAATATTATCACAATAATCTTTGGACGAGCTTTTAAATGTATATCACAAAAATATTTATTCACGAAAATTTGTACGTGTACCCGCTCAAGCAAATGATAAGACAATAAAATTAACACTATTTCTACAAATGCGTCCGCACCAGAAAGCATGCGGCGCAAATTTTTCGTTGATCGTCAGCAACCAACAAGCCATTGTTCGTGTGCGTTGAATGTGGCGAAAATTCTTGCGTCGTTTCTGTGCGTCGCACACGTCCACACTAACTAAAGGGCCGTGGTAATCTATCAAACTGTTTGATCATATTCATGTATGTTTGGTAATATTTTGTTTTGCTTAGCACAGCAACACATCAAATTCATATCATCAAATTTCATTTGAAAGTTGTTTTTTTGGGAATTATTAAATTACATTAATTTTAATTTTTAACGTGCTTTTTCCCAACTTAATATTTTACTTTCTAAGTAAAATATTAAATTTTTTATTTAAATATGTACATTGAAATTGATTATGGAGCGGTATTAGCTAGTTCCTATGGGCATTTCATTGGGGCTTATGCAAATCGCCAGTGAACCTTTTCTGTGAAAAAGAAAGAACATGTGATTTTTTGGGCGGAAATGTTTAATTATTTATTAAAAAACTTTTTGTTTGTTGAAAATTAGTTTTTTTACTCCCTTTTTCAAGTCCTTTTAACTCCTTTCCATATGCAGTTCGAAGAGAGTTACAATTTTGTGCGACATCATTTTTTCCGCATTTGGGGTTTTTTCTGTATATATTTCAAGAAATATCTCGTACTCAGGGCCGTCTTTGGATATGCCGGGGCCCTCGGGCACACTAGATTTCGGGGCCCGCCAAACAGTAAACAAACATAATGACGTAATTGTTGCTCGATAGCAACAGTTCTTCGCACCTTCTGTCCCATTATTTTAATATATTCATTGAAAATATTTGCAAGCAAATATAATAGCTCAATTCACAATCTTGTGCAAATGGTCTTGCATCGTTGCATTTGCAAAATAGTATAGTAAATTGATACTCACCACTAATAATTGTTAAGTGGTGAGTATCAATATACAATACAAATTTGCAAATGCTACGATGCAAGACCATTTGCACAAGATTGTGAATTGGGCTAGTGTATTATTACTTTTTCCACGATTGTCGCAATTTCTTGTGTGATCAGGAAGAAAAGGGTCAAATTCACTAATTACACTGTATAAAAATTTTTGACTTCTTTTTCTAAGGCCCAAATTCACAGTCATTAGTTAGCTAATGACAATAGTTTAGCCAATGACATTTTATTCACACTTCTTTGTTTACCATCAGTTACCTGGCCTTTATACATGCAAGTGCAAGTTCGAAAAACTCAATACACTCAAACTTTCTACTAACACTCTTTTGATTCAGCTATGTTTACCATCAGTTACCTGGCCTTTATACATGCAAGTGCAAGTTCGAAAAACTCAATACACTCTAACTTTTCTACTAACACTCTTTTGATTCAGCTATGGGAGAGACAGAGAAACGAATAGTTCTTGTTCGTGTAAGTGAATCAGGGTTTTTGTTTCTAATAATTTTACTGCAATAATGAATATTTTTAGGTCTCAACTCTTACACTATTTCAAAATAGTTTTTTTCACGACTTTGTAAATAATGGACTCAAACGTGTCTGTCATGAGTTTTGGTGTCCTTTTTCGTTTTACTTCTGAACGCATAAAGCTAGTGATAGGAAATAGAATTAGCTTTTTTACCCATACAAATACATTTACTTTAAAAAACTTCTATTTGGTATAATTTTGATATCTTATCTATCTAATTTGAAATTAAAAAAAGAAATATTTATTTAAAATTAATACAAGGACTAACAGTAGGATGTTAATAGGAAAAATATAAAAAATATATGTGGTTTGGTGACACCACCTCAGATTCGAAAATTTTCACTCTAATTGAATTAGTTCGAAAGTCATGACAGGCACGAAAAACACACTTTTGTCTTAAGATTTTTTTATAAAAACACTTTCGTACCGTAATAAAACTCATATTAAAACAAAAAGTATCACTTCGTAAAAAAGGGGCATAATGTTATACAAGGTGACAGATTTAGGTAATTTTAAAAAAGGGGCACTAAAAGTGGCAATGCAGTTGAAAAAGTGGCAAATCGCCACTTTAGTCGCAAAACGGTCACGCTGGTCATGAATGATGCTTTGTGCACTATTTCTCTCTTAGGAGCAAACTTTATTTTGGTATACGTAGTATCGTGAAATATCACTTCTTCGATGGATTTCAATTATTTATGTAATTTTGTTGACAGAATGCTGACTAGGCATTATGGCGAGTTACTTGAGGTCTACACGCATTGATGCCAACTTTTGGGACCCAAAACGCGCAAAAAATTTTTGAAAAAGGGGCTAAATTGAAAAAAGTTACGTATAAAGCAATATCCAGTCAAAATTTTTCGAAAAACCGCAAAAAAGGCTAACTTATAAGTGTTTCTCATGAAAATCAACATAAAATGAGAGATATTTACTTGCTCCCAAGTTGATTGCAAAATGAAGTTGTGCATGAGATCGCAAACCAAATTGTATCGTTTGTGCTACAAGCATACAACTTGATTAGTAGCTGAGTTATACAAACGGTCGCATAGTCTTTGGCTTGCATAATGCCAACCATACACTATACAAGTTCAGTGTTCAAGTCTGGCACTGCGTAAACGAAACTTGTGATACACACTACACAAGTAAACTGCGCCGTTTTTTATTTTAAAGCTGCAGCGAAGGAGACAACATGTGTAAATACAGCGCTATTTTATTGATTGCTATATAAATAAAAAGAAAGCAAAGACAAAAAATTCGCTTTTTAAATAAATTTTTCGTAGACTTCGACTTTTATGATTCTCTTGCTGTAATCGGTGCTTTCAATATGCCATAATGCAAATGATTCTCCGTATAATTCTACAAACTTTGTGCAGAAATTTTTTTTTGCGCTCATATTTTGGTTTTAACTCTTCAAAATCGCGACACAACTGAGCGTTTGCAACATACACTACACAAGTTCCTGTACAGTTTTAGAAACTTGAGCAAATATCAAAATAGTTTTGATAGGCACTGTACAGTGCCAGACTTGTGCAGTGAACTTGTGTAGTGTATGGCCGGCATAAGGCAGGCAAACCACGATAAACTTCAATAACCCTTTGACGCGTGGTGTACATTATAATGTACGTCGATTTTTTCAACCCGTCACTAACTTGAATTTTAGCATACCAAAGCGTATTAATACCAAGTGGCCTTATTAGTGCAACAACAACTAAACTTTACCAATCTGTCATGCTAAATGCATATATAAACCATGGTAGAATTATACTACAGGTAGTAGCGAAGCTACAACAACCCAACAACAGCAAAAACAATACGGCTTTTTATTGTTGTTTATGTTCGAGGTTGTCAAAAAGCACAAAAGAAAATTTGAAAAAAATGTATATGTTCACGTGTGTGTGTTTACTTCGCCATGTTTTTTTCAGTAGTGTGGATGTGTGTTGGTATAACATAAACAACTTTTGACAGAGTCGAACTCAAAAAAAAAAAGTTCGTTAACGCTTCACCACTACCTGTATTATTCTACCATGATATAAACAGTTGTTGTTTATTTTTTTTACATAGAGTTTGACACTTTGGGAAATAAAGTTAGCTGATTATCATTTTTGTTAATAGGGCCACCTTGTATCAATTCGCCTTGTTAGCATACATGCAATTAATTTACAGTTATCGGTTCGGTGTTTTGTTGTTTAAATTCTTAACACAGCGTCTTCACGAGACATTAACTTTGAGATAACATGAGAGAAAACGTCGGCAGAATACTAAAAACAAAATGTCGAATTTTCTCTTAATCTCATACTAGGGGAAGACGTAATTTTACTTTTCCGATAAGATTTCATTTTATGCAAATGCTCATCGAGTTAACATGTACCACTTTTGCATAATTAGTTGTTTTATTTTTTCACACAAATTTAAATTTATAAATCAACTAAACACATTTATTCATTTATTTAACACAGAAATTTTATAAAAAACATCGCTTTTCGTTTATTTTAATAAACACTCACACATTTTATTTTCATATACATGTGTTTTTTTATAGTTCATCTCATAAGATTGTTGTTATGAGAATTCTCATAACGCTGTCATAAAAATTCTTATAACATAGAGATAACACTAATTTGAAGTCTACACGTAACATAATTCTCTCTGCGATTGAATTTGACAATCTCATCTTACATATTATGTTACGTGTAGACCTCAAGTAAGAGGCTGTAAAATTTCAAAACATCGTGAGGTCAGTTTTGCATACTTTGTCTTGTCATCATCGACGCAGCGTATAATGTGTTAAAAGTTTATTTTCAAATTAAAAATATATATTGAAGTTAGTGTTTTTTATGACAAAGGTAAGTTTTTTTTGCTTATTTTCCGATAATTTTCTAATGTTAACATTCGTTTTACATAAATACTATGTTTGAGGCGTTGATGATAACTAAAAAGCACATTGTACATTGTAATGCACATCTTCAAAACCCACTTGAGTTTGGTTCCCGTAATTTTTTACACATGTTTTTTGAATCCTTTTTAAGCTATAAAAACCATATATACAATTTTGCAATGGCCAGAATTAATTCCCGTGTCAAAGGGATAAATTCAATTTTGTTCATTCGTTTTTTTAAATAGTGCATCTCCATAGAAATGATGTCGCCAGCAGCGTTGCCAAAAGCTTTCCGAAGAAAATCATCAATTGGCGAAATAAAAATCATATTTTGATATAAAAAGCATCATAAATATTTTATTCCAAAATATTATTCAAGACAAAGAAAAATAATGAAACTTTTTTATAAAACTAAAACAAAAATGCATTCTTAAAAGTTTATACGATTTCCCTACATTTACATATCCTTCTAGATAGGAGAGTTAATACTTTTTTGGTAACCAAATATATAATATGTTCTTGTACGTTTTAACATTTTATGTAATTTTTTTCAATTCGTGAAAAAGAATTAAGATGAGGAGCAATCCCCAAAATATATTAAAAATAACGGTAGGAATATTTAATAACGTCACTTCCACCGCGAAAATGATCAAATTCATGCACAAAATTATAAAGAAGTTAGGTAAACATAGCTAAAAATATATAATAATAGCAAAAAAAAGCTTTAAATTGATCAATATCACTAAAATGAAAAATTGTATGATATTTTCTCAAAAGCATTTTTAAATCACTTATGAAAGTCACAAAAAATTCAACAACATTAAATTATTCTACATCTTCACGAGTTTCCCAAAACTTTTAAATGTTAAAAAATTTCCTCGGAAAAATTAACTTAATAAAATATGTAACGAAAAAACAAGTTCCGAAATGTGTGCAAAAACATATGTTTGAAGTATGTAAGGGTTTTCTTTTCTGTTTTACTTGAAGTATACTGACGATTTGGTAAAGCACCAATGAAATGCTGCATATAGACAACGCTTAAACACCAGAAAATAAATTTCATTTAAAATAAAATTATGACAATATGTCAAATAATAAATTTCTTGTAGATAAATTATATTTAAGAATTTTTTAACGTAACGGTCAATACATTTTCTTATTTTCAAATTTAACATGAACTCCTTTTAACAAAATTTAACCTAACTTTTTACAGAAAAAACACGGTATCTCAAAAACTGACCGATATAGCGGTACTCAAGCGCATTTTTTATTTTCTTAGAAGCTTTCAGTAAATAAGCAATATATCGTATTTCAAACGGTTTGAAATTATCTGTGGTGGGTTGTCTTCAGCTTTATATTCAATAGCTTAAAAAAATATTTTTGCTGACGTCAGACATGTCGGCAAAAATATGTTTATTGGGCTTATTTTGTTGTAACATATGTACGTAGTTGATATGCATACCTTGCAAACATTTTTTGCCGCACAATCATGCTCGATACTTAATTTTTCAATCACGCTCACGCTCTATTGCGTGATTATTTTTTAGTTTAGTCACGATCACGCGTGAATCACGCCTGACACGAAAAATTCACGACATTTGCACATCTCTAGCTAAAAGCCACTAAGTGATTATAAGTTGTAACCAACAAACAAAAAACTTTACAGAAAAAAATATATCAAGAAAACGTAGTCAGCCGCGCTCTCGAAGCCATCTGGAATTAATTCGCCTTGCAAATGAGCGAAACATAAAACAGTTGATTTGAATATCGGTTCTATTTGCATTCGAAAATAGCAAAAACCGACTCTTTTTCATGACACTAAATGAAACCAATATCGATTTGCAAAACCGACAATTACCCAAACCGACTTGGATTCTGTTACTGCCTTATTCATAAAATATATATTATGTTTATTGAAGCGTTATTTGACAACTATTGCATAGAAAATTGTCAAATAAGCTCTTAATAAACATAAAATATTTTTTATAAATAAGGCCGTAAAAGTGTTATTTAAGTCTTAATCAGGGGTGTCATAGAGTCCACGTCGGTTTTGCTTATTGTCGGTTTTGCAAATCGATAGTTCGTTGAATTATACAAAGAATCGTTTGCATTATAGTGCATTCAAAGCAGCAATTACAGCAATAGAATCATAAAAGTCAAAGCATACGAAAATTAATAAATAAAACGAATTTTTTTCTTTTTATTTGTATAGCAAGCAATCAAATAGCGCTATATTGGCACATGTTGTCTTCTTCACTTATAGCTTTAAAATAAAAAACTGCACAGTTTACTTGTATAGTGTATGATACAAATTTCGTTTACGCAGTGCCAGACTTGAGCACTGAACTTGTGTAGTGTATGGCTGGCATAAACAAAAATGACATATGAAATAATTACACGGCCACACATGATGAAATAATATAGGTGGCATTACTACGCCAGATGACAATTTTTTGCTCGAGCATTGTTTGTCGAGATCTCTGTCTTGTTTATGTTTATAAAAAGTCCACATGTTGTGTTCTTTGTTGAAATTGTGATTAGTTTATTTTACTAGAGTTTTTAATAATTTTAATTTAAATATTATAAGAAATAACTCCGACGGTAAACGCGTATGAGTGTGTGTGTTTTTTAATTCAATAATTTATGTAATTCATCACTTTTGATTTTTGCTTACAATAATTTTTGACTTATACGACGACATTACACAAACAAAAATTCCTTTTTTTGTAGTAATGTTTTATTTGTTGCCCTAGTAATGCCACCTATATTATTTCATCACGCGGCCACACGTCAAACAAGCTTCAAATTTCGTCATCGGCGGTAGCATGGCATATTCATTACAGGTACCACCATTACTAAAACAAATACAACACCAAAAAACACATGTATTTTGTTAGTAGAAATACCCCAGAAATATGTCAAATCCATTATCTGTGAATCGCACACATTCATAAGCTCTCTCAAATTTACTAACACAGGCCCGTTGATGATAGAAAACTCCCAGACATGTGTCAAAATCTACTGTCTGTGTGACTCACACATTCTCAAATTTACAAAAACAGCTGTGCTTGTAGTGGTACCTGTTCAATCTACCTTGGGCGGTAGTGAAAATCAGAACTGTTTTATTTTCATCAAACTATACGTGTGAGCATGGTAGAATAATATAACAGCCCTGCAGACAAAGTAACTGGTATGTAGTTGGAACTATACTAGTTGCTTTTTGCTTCAGACTAGTTGCCTATCTATCCTTTTTTCATAAATCGAACTATCGATTTTAACATTGGGTTGTCATAGGGGACCAACTAGATCATTTGTATACAGTTATATCCCAGTTGGAATCCTAGTTATTGTAAACTAGTGCGCTTACTAGTTTTTTTATTAAGAGTTTTGTAACTCTTAAAAAACTTTGGCTCAACCGGGGTACGAACCCGCATTCTTCATACTTTAAGACAAGTACTCTACCCACTGAGCCACATTCTACTTATTTTTTAATAGCTAACAATTGGTTTTATATAAAATCGTATACCTGAAAATTTTGTCATTTTTTGACTAGTATCGTTGCTAGTCTCGATATAACTCGTAATATGATTGTGCTTTTTTGACTAGTATCGTTACTAGTCTCGATACAACTAGTAACGTGATTGTTCTTTTTTGACCAGTAACGTTACTACTCTTGTTACAACTAGTAATATGACTGTCGTTTTTTGACTACTACCATTACAACTAGTAATATGACTGTCCCAAAGCGTTACTAGTTGTAACTTTAGCTGCTGGGAGGTAGCCGCATACTAAAACAAATGTACATTTTGGGATAGAAAATGTCAAATATTAATAGAGAGGGTATGTGTGTGTTTGTATAACAGAAGCAGCAACCATACGTGTGGTATTGTGTGTGCAACGAGTTATTTCACATATACACAACATTTGACAGTTCGTACCATGAAAAAAGCAAATAAAAAAATAATCAGCTGACGTTCCAGGGCTACCTTGTATATTATTCTACCATGCGTGTGAGGTTTTTTGCACTAATACAGTAAAAAAAATCTCTGTTTGATCAAACAGTTTGATAAGTTGCCATGCCGCATAACATGCGCCGCAAATATTTGCCGCGAACGCGTTCGTTGCCATTGTTAACCATCGTAAAGATGTCAGACTATATATATAAAACACCTAAGCAAAACTTTGATACTTAGTGTTGTATTTGTTGTCGTCGTGGTGGTACCTCCGTGCGAAAAACGCGACTACTCCATGCACCCATCAATAGAGTACTCCACAAGGGCCCAGGAGTAGTTACAAAGTAGTCCAAATGTATGCAATAAACATGGTACATTTAACATTAAGATGTTCTAGGACTGGACTATGTAGTCCAGTTTTGCATTACATCTGGCTACCCCAAAAACTACCCCTATGTAACTACTCCATGGATCACCTACATGAGGCTAGTTTTGAAACTAGTCCATGTCACTACTTGATGGAGCACTAAAACGTTCGTGTTTTAACGATTGGTTATGTTATGTGCAATCGTCAAAACGCGAACACTTGTCACTTAACTACAAACTCTTGTTTGCAAATGACATGGTCCATGACTGCATTACATAGTACCATGTTGTAAGTACTCCATTTCAACTAAAATGGACCGCGTGGCTCAATAATTTTTGCAGGGCTGTATTGAATCTGCTTTGGTTCTATCAAAGTTAATGTCCAGCGTTGTCAACTCAGTGCTTTTCACACCGTTTTTAGTGCTTTTTCAACTTTTCGACGCGAACGTCATAACTCAAAAAACTAGTTTAACAGAAAATGCGTTTTAAGTCTTCAGTTTGCAAATAATTTAATTTGTTCTTTACAATATATAAATAACTCTATGACGATCGACTTTGCATTCTTAGGCCAAAAATAAAAATGTTTTGGGTTATGATGACATTGCAGCAAACGTACGATAATACATATCGATGAGCATACGTTCACAACAAATAACTGATTTTTACAACTTTTCAGTTGAAGAAAATACTAATAATGGAATTTAATAACTTAAAATGATTTATAAGATACTCTTGGCTACTTTCAGGTTATTTATTTTGAACGTTTTTTCAGCGATTTATAAAACGTTTTCTGCGTTTTGTGAAAAATAATAAAAAATCAGTTACGTGTTGTCAACGTATATAACATGGAAATACGTTGTCCATCGAAGTAATTTTGTAGTATTTAAATTTAATCAATTGAAAAGAAACGGTTTTTCACAAATTCGAGGGTGGCAATGAAATATTTATTTGTTAATTTAAACAAACCCTGTTTGGATTAAGCCCTTATGACACTACATTTTTTCTTAATTTTTAAGTTTTGGAGAACAGAGCAAATATAATATGCTAGGAAAATTTTACCAGGTGCAAAGAGTTCAGCTATATTAAGAAAAATACCAAATTGTCAAAGCTTTTACTATTCTTATCGATAAAAAATAAGGGCCTGTCAGAAAAAATGTAAAACTTTTCAACTTAAAATTGACGTTTCAAACTTGAAACATTAAAGTGTTGCCAAGTGAGCGGTTTATTCACGAATTCAGCTACTTAGCGCCTCTTTATTTCAACTTTTTTCTGTTGGCGTTATAAATAAATAAATAAAAAGTAGGCAGGACTTAACGTTTTGATTACATTTTGTATATTTGTTTCCTTCTGTCATCTGCTGTTTCTTTCTTTCAATCCTACAGCAAAACAATGCAATTAAAATGTAGTGTTATAAGGGCTTTACTGTTGCATTTGGTATAAAACTCAAGTGGTGAAAATTTTAGCCAAATCGAATAATTTCCATGCGTGCCCCATTGAATTTAAAGTTAAGATTTTGTGAAATTTACCAAAATGAAGCATAAAAAAAGGACGCCTTAGAGTTATCCAATTTGGCGCAAATTTTAACCCCCACCCAATCAAGAGCTGTGTTCATTTACTGAAAATTGTTAACAATTGTTAACAATTTTTGATAGAAAGTGTTCATTAACTCCAAAAATTTTCAACGAGAGAGCGTCAAAAGAGAGCAACAAATTGAGACACAAAAAAATTGTTGAAAATTCTTGATAGTAAAATTTTTACTTTCAATAATTGTTCAAACAGCTGTTTTGTGTTTGTATTTACAAATCAAGTTTGCTAAAAGAAGTTGGGAAATAAAAATATTTTGTGAAATTTAAGAAATTGTAAGTAAATTTAAATTTTTAAAACTATAAAATGATATTATACAATAGAAAAGAAATTTTTGCTTAAATTAGGATCAACAGCACCAAAATAAGATGTCTAAGCAATGGAATTTAGCAACACAGGATCTAGTACATCAGGGCCAGAGGATGTTGCAGCAAATTTTAGTATTGCAAATATTATGAGTATCTAGATACTCGGTACTTTACACTATGGCGGTAGATAATCCAATTAGTTCATACATAAATATATTTAATGTTAATGTAAATTTGACTATGTAATTTAGACAATTAGCAGTATCTTGGAAACCATAGGAGGGAATTTCTTGAAATTAAAAAAGCTAATATGTACTAAATATTTCAAAATTAAAAAAATGTCAAAACGAAAAATCGCCAAAATGAAAAAGCGTTTAACGGAAAAAACACCAAAATTGCAAAAAAATTACTAAAACGCAAAAAATCACCAAAACTAAAACGATCGCCAAAAAAAGTTTAAAAAAAACCCAAAAACCGAAAAAAGTCGCCAAAACGAAAAAAAACACTAAAACTAAAAATATCGTCAAAAACGAAAATTCGCCAAAAATGGAAAAAATCACCAAAGCGAAAAAAGCGTCAAAGCTAAAAAATTGCCAAACACCGAAAATTTGCTAAAACGAAAGTGTCAAACCCAAAAAATCGCTAAAACTAAAAAAATCACCAAACACCGAAAAAATTCACCAAACACCGAAAAAATTCCCAAAACTCAAAAAAGCGCCAAAACTAAAATAAATCTCTAAAAATATCGACAAAAAGTAAAAAAAAAACGTTAAAACAAAAAAAAACGCTAAAACAAAAATATTGCCAAAACTAACGAAAATACACAAATAAACATACGTTATTCTGGCATATTCTGTGTTTCACAAAAAATAAAATAATGTGAATTTTCTTGGCATTGTTGTTATAAAAAATTATTTATAACAACAATGCTATGAGAAATACACATAATTTTATTTTTTTGTGAAACACAGAACATGCCAAAATGACGTTAACATAAAAATATTTCTGCAACTTTCGATTGATAATTGGTCCCAAAATGTAATCCATATATAAATTTTTTAAATATTGTACTTCATTACAAAATAATTTGTTTTTGTTTTCATTACCTCAAAAGTTTAAAATTTCAGATATGTACCCTTTTTTCAATTTCTTATTCAATTTTGTTGAAAAGAAATAATAATAAATGCCGAAATCACATTATTTTTATAGTAATAGGTACATATATTACATTTTTCCACATATAGGAGTAGTTATTAAGTACTCATATATACCTATATATTATAACACTATTTTAGCTTGAAAATTTTGGATGGTAAAGTGTTCATTTACTTTTTATTATTTTTGAGAGTAATTTTACAAAATTCCTTTTTACTCTCTCGTTGATGGAAAGTGATAGGAAAGTAAATGAACAAAGCTAAGGACTATTGTTTGGAAATTATGCTTCATTTATGTAAATTTCACAAAATTTGAGCTTTGACCACTAGAGGTCGCACGTTATAGTTGTTCGGGCCAAAATTTTATCTACGCTTAATGAAAGATCACTATATATAAATTGAGTTCAACTTTGGCAAATTTTGGAAAACTTAAAATTTTACCTCATTGTGGCACGCCCATTTGACTAAAATTTTCGCAACGTGTGTTTTAAACAAAGTAATTGTTACGTACTGCTTGGACCGACAACGTTCCTGACTAGCTCATTTTTGGTCTCAGGAGGTCCCAACCCTGTCATCCGGCCAGAGAACCATAACACAAAATAAAAATGCTGAATAACAAAACGAAAAAACCGGACTCTATAAAAATACAAATATACCACACACAACTTAGGAGACAAGGTGCTAGTCTCTTCATCGCCCACCCAGCCATGTTGCAGAAAATCCATCAAACATTGCACCTGCAACCCGAAATCCGCCCGACCGAACTACATCACTTACCAGTTCATTATTGCCACCAACCTACTGGAATTAAGCCAACATCATCATTTCAATATAAATCTCAATGATATATGTTTATTAAATAAAAATTGAGACAAAGTTAAAGTAATTAAACAAATAAAAAAAACATAAGTTGTAATACTAGTTTAAAGGATAAATAAATCAATAAAAGATGGAAAAAAATAAACTAAACAAACAAATAAATAAAAAAAACTTAATACTATTTTTTTATAGCCGTTAATATTTTTCTTTTTAAGCATAAAGTTAACCTCGTAAGTATATAGTGTATCTCTATCTCGGGTTTACTCAGTTTTATTACTATTTTTTTGCAAAATCTTCGAACTTATTATTTTCTATGTTCAGAGCTCAAATTATGGTACTTCCTTAATTCAGGACTCGTCTAACGGAGTATTACCCTACACTTAAAAGGGCTCCCTGAAGCGTATAGTTATTTTTAATTTCCTATAAATGGAGATGTACTAATTATTTTCTCTAGTCACGCTCACGCGCCTAATTTGAGCACTAATTTTTCTTGCAGCTATTTTTCTTGTTACTTTTTATTTTTCTGTTTCGAGATACACATCCCTATATACTTTGGCATGTAGGTAAATTCGAATTTTTATTTATTTTTGCTTTTATTGGATATTTTCTTACTATTAAGCACACACTAACACTCACAAAAACACACAATTTCCTCGACGATACACAAACACTACTTTTAAATTAATTTTATTTTATTTTTGTACAAAGTAGGCTGGGCTAGTGCCAATTGTATGTGAATAATTTCTATTGTATGCACCTAGGTGCTGTTTTAATTTCTGATATTTTATATATATTTTTGTATACTGACTTTGCACGCAGCGGAAGTAGAATATTAATCCCTCATATGAAGGAGATTTTTATATTCCTTCTGGGAATTTAGCTTTCATTTGCTCCTCTAATGTCTATGATTTTGTTTCCAACGTGTATCGGTTTATTTTGAACAATTCTATCTATCTCAATTCAACCAGATTTTAGACGAATGTCCTTTGGGCTTTGCAGACCCTTTTAACTGGCTTTACGTGCCTGTACACAAATTTCTTTTTTTTAACAAATAATTTACCTGGCTATTAACCTCTCGGCTCGGTTATCCACCAATCTGGAAACTCCTGTCTTGGGCTGAGTCTAGTGGCTTGGTTTGGTAAATAGCGAGCTAAGAAAGTGAAAAAACACAAATTGTTTTCCATCAGTTATATATCAATGAACTCACCCTACTACTATTCAACCTGTTTTCCTGCGTTGCCAACTTATTGTTGTGTTACATAGTAAAAATAGCATGCCTGTTTGCAGCTGTCAAAAGTTTCTGCACATTTTCCTTAATCATGGACGACACACATGTAAGAATTTTACAAGTATTTTATTTTTTTAATTATTTCTTTTCAGTTTGGACCATCAGAACCTTGGGACTTCAAATTGGGTAGATGAGTATCGTTCCTGTATCTTGAATAATATCCTAATCTATTTTTCTTTTCTTTACAGATCATACAACAAAAACAAGCGAACATTCATACCTACATACATAAATACCTACAAACCCCTCAACAAAAGCATAACTAAAAAATAAAAAAATTCATGGCCATTCTTAAAATGCAGGCCTTGGGACTCGGGCTAGATCTCCCCCCAATTTTATTGTCTTGCAAAATTTGTTAAGGGACTCGAGACCATAGGAATTATATAATTGGGCCTCCTCCCGATGTTTTTCTAGGGAAACCGCCACGCAAAATTTTTTTCACGCCTCCGAGGCTATAAATAGATTATGCATCTGGGTTTCAATTGTAGAACCCAGATCAGAACAACTATATAGAGCCGAGTGGTAGATGTTGATCTCGGCTGTATTTAGATCGTGCATGTATGTGATGTTACTAAGGTTGTCTACATGGTAATGCATGTATTACGATATGTTTAAAAATGGACAAAATCTTATCATGTAAACGCAAAAATGTATTGAGTAGGAGAGAATACGCATGCAACATTTGACAAGCGTTCGGTAAATGTTTATTTTCTGAACCATTTTAGAAACTTATGTATTATCATCACACCAGAGTGAAAAATACAACAGACTTTTTTTCTTTTAAGCACGAAGAGAATTTCATAATATTTTGTTTCTACAAAGTCGTTAATACTCTGTATTACCATGTATCTATAGGCAGCTTAAACTGAACCCGATACCCTGATTATTATTTTGCAGCGTTTCTGATACTACTCGACAACGTTTTGAAACGGTATGCCTTATCAATTTTTTTGTACTGCGACTATATGAAACACTATACATTGTTCGAATACAAAGCACTGACGTTTTGGAAGCCAGCCATAGTGTACATTCGTAAATTCAGCACTTGTACAATAATCAAAAGGACTTTCAAAAGTCCTTCGTTTTCAAAATCGACTTCCATCACATAGCTAATAGCAATGCTTTTCTTCATCAAACGTTTCTTAACGGCAACATTGATAGTGCTGACGCCTGTTGCTACAACTATGGCAGCATTTTTATTAGTCTGCCGACCGGTTGCACCCATTTATTGGATTTCCGAATTTACCCACAAAACGAATGTACAGAAATACTTTCGTAACTAAATGTTAAATAGAATTCGATGTTAGCAGGAAGTGAAAAAGTTTATACCAAAAAAAAATTACTATATCCGCAGTCAAGCAATAGGGTTTTATGTTTCAAGGTTGAGTTCAACAAGTCACACTGTTGCATGTGTGTAAGAAAAAGTGTGAATCGCACCCGTAACAAAACTCCGAGGTCGCTGTCGCTAGCCAGAGGGAACGGTGTGCGGGTGTATCTGGAATTTGTTTTCGAGATACTTCCTCAACGTGGGGAACTCCCACACCCTGAACCAGAGTCTTCATATTAGTTAGCCGGGCACTTAGTATCCGGTTTGGATTACTGGCCATATTTTGTATCAACTCTGCCTTAATTCATCAGAATCGCACAACTTCAAATTGCTGAAAGATGAAACTCGGCATTGGATTAAAAGAGAAACTTCCTGCGATTTGTTGTACGCTCGGATTTTCATCATACATTTTTACGGGAAGTAATGCTATATCCAATTTACGATAGTTATTTTACTTTTTTTCAACTTTTCAAGGCTTCTTGAAAGCTTATCTAAAAGGGACTATATTTTGGATGGAGTGCATTCTGTTGGGCTAAAAAGGTGCACATAAAATGTATTGCGGGTGGATAGATATGTATATCAAAGATTGATAGATATGTTTATCACAGGTAATCTTGCATTTCTAAAAACCTTAAGTAGTTTAAGTTCGTACTATTCCGACCGAGAAATTTATCCTTTGTTACGTTTAGTCCGGTACCTTGTGACACGTTAAATCAATACAGACATTACAACAGACATCTCTTTTGGTCTTTTATCCTAATATTGCACCTTTTATCCGTTTGTTAAATGATAGGCATTTACATACTATATAATTCTTAGGTACAACATTTATAATTAGGACAAACACAAAGATAATTGGCCATGTTCTGTAAACAGAGTAAATTTCTCGTTTTCCAAAAATAAATAATGCGTCCATTGGCGTATTTTAAATTATCTATAGTAAAGTAATTTCAGATGTGATATTTTAAGCTCTAAAAATTAAAACTACAAAAAAATATGAAACAATTTTGCTATTAGTGGATGTAATTTTTCTTAATCGAGCGTTTTTAAAACGACTCGATTTACAGAACAGGCAGGAATATCACTGTCAGTGCTGTTCATTAACTTAATATTGCACACGTATCGATTCCCTGCTAAATAAAAGTTTTCTATATCGGCTTATAAATTTTAATATCTTTTACATGGTATATGCCGATTGACCTACCCTGTAAATCCTCCAATTCGCACATATTGTTACCTAAAGGCTTTCTTACGTGACATTTTAAAAATTTTCTACAAAATTTCGCGAAATTTCTACGAAAGACCTCTTGGCCTGGTATGAGTTCTACTTTTCGCGCCCGTCTATTATGTCTAGCTGCTTTTTTTTCATACGCCTCGTGCATATTTTTCCTGATCTTTTCCCTAATCACTTCTAGCTTATCCTGATTGGTCATATTTTCAATTTCATGATCAGTCGGAGATGTTAATTTTCTAGGGAGCTTATAATTAGCTTCATTTGAGAACATATGGAAACCGAACAGGGCAAAAAACGGAGTGAATCCGGTAGCCGAGTGAACTGAATTTCTAAGTGCGCATTCGATTTCCGACAAGTACAAGTCCCAGTCCCTATGATCTTCGTTCAGATAAGCCCTAATCGCTGCGAGGACCGATTAGTTGACGCGCTCCGACGCATTCGACTGACGAATTTATAAAAGATTTCTTGGGCTAAGAAGTTAATGACGTTCGCTGTGGTGGCTTCCTTCATGGCCTTTAAAAAGGTAAATTTTGTGAAGTGATCCATCACGATGAACACATAGCGATCCGAATTCGAGATTAACGAAATCGGCCTCAAAGTCATCATGGTGGTAGTTCCTCCGTCGTTGAGGGAACTCCTATGGGGAGGGAAGCCGGAGTTGGCATAACATCAGCCAACGTTGAGATGAGAGAAGAATGAAGCAGCGGGTAAGTGGTGTACTGGCATCTAGAAACAAATAGAGGCAGTTAGAATTTTTTTATTAGAAACAGTTGTTTTTCGTTAACTCTTTCGGGCATCCCTTATTTTTAAATTCCTTTTTGCTCGGGTTACTTCTGCCGAGCGAGCTGGCATGATTTTTTGTAGCTGAGTGAGTTCCCAGACAGGTTGGCAAAGATCCCCCCAAAACGGCGAGCTTCAGCCGGAGCAAACGCCAGCATGCCAGCGCAGCCAACAATCTGGCCACACATTAACACTTTTGGGTGTTTTTCAATCTTATAAACCTGCAGTTACAAAATGGCGCCCAACGTGGGGCCCGGCTAGCTCAGTCGGTAGAGCATGAGACTCTTAATTTCAGGGTCGTGTTTTCGGGCCCCACGTTGGGCGCCATTTTGCTTCACTACGGTAGTTTGTAGGTTAATTGTTATGGCACTTTAATTTTCGACTCGTCCTTGTGATTTAACTTTAAGTGTTCAGTTTTAGGTTAGGTTGATGTAAGTATTTGAGAAGTTTTTATCTTAATTTTGTTTTGATTTTGAACATGAACCTTTGATCCTTTATTAGTTTTTCATTTTCCAAATGCTACGATTTGTTCACAATGTTCAGATCTTTAAATATTTAGTTAACTCGTCTAAATATTTTCATAACTCATAATTTTTTGTTATCTAGTTTTAATATTTAGATCCTAATTATTGTTTAATATTTAGATAATTTTTCTTTTGTTAACTAGTTATAATATTCATATAATTTTTTATTTTGTTAACTAGTCATATTTTTTGCAACCCACCATTTTTGTTAACTAGTTTTAATTTATTTTTATAAAACACCATTTTTGTTAACTATTTTTAGGTAATCAAGCATTTTCTTTTAGGTATTTTATTAACTTCCACCCGTTTTTCTTCTACTTTACACTTGATGATTTCTTTCCACGCTTTTCAACCACTTGTCGCTTTTATCACTCGCCATCAACTAACCCCTGCATATCATGTAATTTTCCTTTTCGTACCTTACCCTCTGTCAATTCGTTACATGTTACACAAAAATGCAACTCTTTGTTTAGTACACGGTTTACACCTGTTACTATTCGTGTTGCTACACCTGACCGCGTGCACACAACACTAGGTAATGAGACTGTTCCAAGTCGGGGCAAAGATACAGTAGCATTTTATTCTCCTGATCTTTGTACCGTATGGATACTTTTACTTTTCCTAATATTCTATGATATTGACCACTGGCAGTTTTCACATTGGTCAATATTGGTTGAATATTAAGATCTAAATCCTGTATAAGCTCCCTACATCATTTTCGTAATAAACTCACAGATGCCCCCGTATCTAACAAACCTTCTAACTCTTTTCCTTCCAGTAATATGCTCGCGAAACACCTATTGTCTCTATTTCTTAGACCTGCTCTTTTTACTGACTCTACAACTACTTTTCTTATTTTTCGGCGTTCTCTGAACTTTTCACGGACTTTGCGTATCCGATTTGAAATTATTTTCGGGCATACCTCATCATTTCCGAAAATTCTAGCCCTGACTGCGTTATAATTCTCCTGTCTCATCTCAATTGGTAAATAATGTCTTATTTGTGGCATATTATTAATTCGTTTTGGCGTATTTGTATCTATTTTGTTTAGTTTTTGGAGGGGGTAAGTTTCCTGACGAGCTTTGGCCCCCCTTCGTACCAAAGCTCTTCGATTGGTTTCCCGTTTTGCAAATAGGACATCGCGGTGTTATCACATTTTGTTTCCCGCACTTATAACAAAAAAGGGTTCTTTCCTGTTCTGGGCATTCCATAAAAACATGACCTTGTTGTCTGCAGTTCCAACAAATAATTGGCTGTTTTCTTTGTTGACTTTTCACATTCAATGCAGCAACTTGCTCATAATCCTCAGAATGACTTTCTCTGCCCATTGGCACTTCCTCGTCCTCCACATAAACTTCATTCACGTGCCTGGCTCATCGTTGTAATGGTTGAATACTTTTATTATCTCGCCTAGGGAAATGTCTTTCAGTCTCGTTGCATTCCACCCTCAGCTGTTCAACAGACGAAACAGAGATTGGGTACAATATTCTGCCGATGCTCTCTTTGATGTTTCTTTTAATAATTTTTATGAGATCATACTCAGATATTGGTTGCACCAGTTTCTATCTGATTTGCGACATTGCGTGGAAATAGCTATCAATTGACTCGCCAAGTTGGTGCTTCCGTTCCACTAATTCGGTCATTATCTCGAAGTTTGAGGCCGAAATTCGGTATTGGCTCATTAAGGCATGACGTAACCCTGGCCAATCCATAATTCCATGTGAGCGGATGTACAGCCAATACCACTCACGGGCTGTGCATGAGACTAACAAATTAAAGTCTCTTAATACTTCTGCCCAAGGTATCTGATAATGCCTTTGTAGATGTTCTAAGCGGAAAACGAAATCGTCGATGCTCAAGTGCGACGGGTTGCCATCAAATAGTAACCCAAGTTTATCTACACAAATACGGACTAGCTCACTATTTTGTACTATTGCCGGAGGTTCATATGTCCTTTGGTATTGTATTGGCAACGGGCCAGTATTCGAAGTAGTGCTGCTTTCAGAAATACTAGCTGACGCTATTCTGGTGTTAAGCATATTATCGGCTTGACCTGTATTCTCTGTATTTATAGAACTTGCTACATTTTGATTTTCTACTGCCGCCTTTTGGTTTTGTGCCACAGCTGAAGACAAAGTAGCTACAATTTTTGTCAATTCACCTACGCTCTTTCTAATATCCCCCATTTCTACTTGTACCAGATTTCTCATGCTCTCTTCCAGACTCTTTTGAGCGGCTGAAACTTCGTCTACCGCCGGTCCTCTAGCGTTAGAATGGGAAACTTGTGCTGGGATTTTCTGGGAAGTGCTTGCCCTGTCGGGAGTTCTATTTGAAGCCCGATCACCGGAATTAATACTCTTTGACAAATCTAAAAACTGTTTGCTAGTACCTTCGTTTTGTTTAGACATTTTGTTATTTTTTAAATCTGTCTTCCTAACCTTTGGAACTGTGGGTGCTATGGATCTATTTAAATCAAAACTTTTTTGTAAAGCTCTCTTTCGGTTTTCTTTCTGCTGCCGAGTTTCTACACTCATAATCTACCAGCCACTAATCTGTATATGAACGTATTTGTTTTATCTAGCGGATATTGGTGAAGTTTGATTGGACTTAATATTAATTATGATCAAGTGCTATAAAACTGTTCTGCACGGATTATTTTAAAATTGAATAAATATTAGTGCAATATCCGAAAATGTTACCGCGAACGGATTTGGTAATTGGGGAAATAAAAAAATAACATGCACGAGGGTAATCGAACGTATATTGTAAAAACAATTAATTACTAGATAAACACAATAAAATAGGAGAATAAATAAATCTGTTGTAAAATAATATATATTAGGTAAACTAACGATTTTAATAATTAGGTAAGTTATTAAACTCATTAATCAATAAGAGTAAAAATTAGGTGTATAAATACGTGTTATTGAATATAAATAAATAGATATGTAAAAAAATTATTAAATAAATAGTTAAATAAAAAAATTTTTAGTAATATAAATCGAAAACTAATTAAGTAATAAAAGTAGTAACTAAATAAATATGTAGAAAAGATTAATAAATAAATAAATAAATAAGTTGTACTAACACTAAACGCTATCAAATTAGTATTAAAGTAAACTGTTAAATAAAAAGATTAATAGACATAATAACAAGCTGACTGATTTCCTTACTATTTTTTTCTCTGTGTATTTTTTTAGGTTTGGCAATAGTGAACGGACGTGATTAAAAGATGATTCTAACTTGTTGTGTGGTATAAAGACAATTTTACTCGAACTATTGTCCTACGTCAGTGCTCATCGTACTACATTCGGTATTACATGTAACGGAATGGGATTACGACCAACTGAAATTCTTCAAATACAACATTCCTTTCAACATGATTGTTGAAAGAGGATACTTGAATCATTTCTATCTCGTGACGTTCTATGGATTTCAAAGACGAATATATATATATAATTTACTCTACGTTATAAAAAAATCGGGACGTACACAGTACATTTAGACCTATTAAAATTTTCTGTCAAGATATTGTCTACCGTTTCCCGGAGTTTGCTTTAATAGAACCTTGAACAGCAACATTCTCTATTATACAACTCTGCATTAAATGATCATTCTAGAGGCTATAAAGAAAAACGTTTCCGTTCAAAGAATTCTATTTTGGACTATTTTTCATGCTAATGGGCTATTGAAACATGTTTAGTTGTAACACATGTAATGATTCGCATGCAAAAAAAATTACTTTAGATGCTATATTTAAATTTGGGCGTCATTTATGTTACGTACTGCATGGACCGAAGACGTTCCTGACTAGCTCATTTTTGGTCTCAGGAGGTCCCAACCCTGTCAGCCGGCCAGAGAGCCATAACACAAAATAAAAATGCTGAATAACAAAACGAAAAAACCGAACTCTATAAAAATACAAATATACCACACACAACTTAGGAGACAAGGTGCTAGTCTCTTCATCGCCCACCCAGCTATGTTGCAGAAAATCCATCAAACATTGCACCTGCAACCCGAAATCCGCCCGAACAAACTACATCACTTACCAGTTCATTATTGCCACCAACCTACTGGAATTAAGCCAACATCATCATTTCAATATAAATCTCAATGATACATGTTTATTAGATAAAAATTGAGACAAAGTTAAAGTAATTAAATAAATAAAAAAATCATAAGTTGTAATACTAGTTTAAAGGATAAATAAAACAATAAAATATGGAAAAAAAATAAACTAAACAAACAATTAAATAAAAAAACTTAATACTATTTTTTTATAGCCGTTAATATTTATCTTTTTAAGCATAAAGTTAACCTCGTAAGTATATAGTGTATCTCTATCTCGGTTTTACTCAGTTTTATTGCTATTTTTTGCAAAATCTTCGAACTTATTATTTTCTATGTTCAGAGCTCAAATTATGGTACTTCCTTAATTCAGGACTCGCCTAACGGAGTATTACCCTACACTTAAAGGAGCTCCCTGAAGCGTATAGTTATTTTTAGTTTCCTATAAATGGAGATGTACAAATTATTTTCTATAGTCACGCTCACGCGCCTAATTTGAGCACTAATTTTTCTTGCAGCTATTTTTCTTGTTACTTTTTATTTTTCTGTTTCGAGATACACATCCCTATATACT
Source organism: Panzeria rudis (assembly GCA_956483635.1). Lineage (NCBI taxonomy): Eukaryota > Metazoa > Arthropoda > Insecta > Diptera > Tachinidae > Panzeria > Panzeria rudis. The sequence goes on along the minus strand of OY101451.1, from coordinate 46,238,919 downwards.
TTGGCATGTAGGTAAATTCGAATTTTTATTTTTTTTGCTTTTATTGGATATTTTCTTACGATTAAACACACACTAACACTCACAAAAACACACAATTTCCTCGACGATACACAAACACTACTTTTAAATTAATATTATTTTATTTTTGTACAAAGTAGGCTGGGCTAGTGCCAATTGTATGTGAATAATTTCTATTGTATGCACCTAGGTGCTGTTTTAATTTCTGATATTTTATATATATTTTTGTATACTGACTTTGCACGCAGCGGAAGTAGAATATTAATCCCTCATATGAAGGAGATTTTTATATTCCTTCTGGGAATTTAGCTTTCATTTGCTCCTCTAATGTTTCCAACGTGTATCGGTTTATTTTGAACAATTCTATCTATCTCACTTCCACCAGATTTGGGACGAATGTCCTTTGGGCTTTGCAGACCCTTTTAACTGGCTTTACGTGCCTGTACACAAATTTCTTTTTTTTTTTAACAAATAATTTACCTGGCTATTAACCTCTCGGCTCGGTTATCCACCAATCTGGAAACTCCTGTCTTGGGCTGAATCTAGTGGCTTGTTTTGGTAAATAGCCAGCTAAGAAAATGAAAAAAACACAAATTGTTTTCTAATTCGTCACTACAAACAAACATTTCACTGCTTCTAAACTTACGTTTTTTTATTAATATTTTTATATACACAATAATTAAAATTTCCCGAGCCTGTTAAAGTTATGGTCTTAATATTAGCTAGTCTCTATTTATTTAACTTTTTGCTAATATTCACTTTTTTTAATTTCACTCCACTTGGCTTTTTACTTAAAGTTATTCACTTAACGACTTTGCACAGATATATGATCTACTGATCTGTTTTCGACTACTTAAATACCATCGTGAAGATATTTACCAAAATATATTAATCCTTCCCGCCTACATTCACCTATTTACTATATCATGAGACTAGGCTTGTTTTTCTCGAATTTTCATGCCTAAATAAGGTAAAAATGAATATCTATGAATTCTCGTCAAGGTTACTCGTACTTTATTTACTCAAGTTAGGACAACATGATTTTTTAAACGGTTTTTAACATCCTTTTTTTCATCGCCAGGTCAAAGGTTGATTTATTTATTGAAACTTAATAAATTTGTGAAAATTTTCCTTTTGGTGGACGTTACATCATAAACTTTATACTCCTCCCCGTATTTTCCTATCTAGAACTATATTACCCGCAAAAGTCCTATAAAAGTTTTGAAGTCTTTTCTCCATCAAGCGTATTGCGGGGTGTGTAAATAAGCTCCGCACCACTAAACAATCGTTTGCTCGGAACACTCGCCGCTGGTGTCACTAAATATTGCCTGGGTATTTTCCCTTATTTACTTTCCACCAAAAATTAAAAAAGTGGCATTCAGGTGCTAAGTTAATAATTTCAAATTCCGTCATCGGAATATCATAATAATGTTAAATAACTATAGTATTGGGACAGTTTTTCTCAATTTATTGTTATTGACGTAAAGGGTAGATTTTTTCAATTAATTTGAAATATTAAGTGGTATGTACTAACTATTTAGATTGAATATTCGTATTAAAATTCGGCGAATATTGTTTCAGATATTCGTATTCGCGAATATTAAAAATTGATATTCGTAACATCACTAGAATGTAGCACCCAGCGACTATGACGCTCTAATGGGTCGGGTATGGATCCGCCATTTGAAAATTAACCTTCAGCAAGTGGACGGACATCAATCACAATTTATTAATTCAATAAAATTAAATAATTTACATTCAACTTCAGATATCATAAACGATTTCAAAGACGTTTTTACTGAAACAGTTGGTTGTGTGAAAAACTATGAGGTGATTCTACAACTGCGACCTGGCTCAAGGTCGCTAAAGCACAACATCCAGGAAAATAACAAGAAGAAGGATAGAGAACAAACTATTGTGGACACAGAGGTTGCAATAGCGATGCTACCAAACGAGGAGCAGGATCAGGCCAGATACACATGCAAACGAATAATAGAGAAGGAAGTCAAATCAAAAAGGAGGTCAAACAAGGATAGCAAAACAGTTAGAAATCTGAAACAAAAACTTAAATCCAACAATATCGTAGCAACGAAAGCAGATAAAGGAAATACAACGGTATTAATCATCAAGGATGAGTACATCGAAAAAACGGAACAGTTTATAGTGGATACTAAATGCAGGAGAATTAGGAAAGATCCTACAGACGAATACCAGGCAAAGATCAAGGAAATAATAAAAAAAGGCAACCAAAGTAATAAAACCAGGAATATCATATTCATTAACACTTATGAACCCGTCCGCTCCATTTATGATCGCTTTACCGAAGATACACAAGCCAAACACGCCAATGAGACCCATAATTAATTACAAATCTGCTCCGAGCTATAGGTTATCGAAATACTTAAAAACAATACTGAAGGATACCTTGGACCTAGAGAACAAACACACAATAGCCAACACCACGGAACTAGTTAGCAAGATATGGAGCATACAGATAACAGAAAATACTAAACTAGTCTCATTTGATATAAAAGACATATCCATCAATCCCAACAACAGAGACAATAAACATTCTACATAAAACACTACTCAATAAAACAGAAGATGTGGAAGCACGCTAAAAGCCACATTGGAGCAAAATTACTTCAAATTCAACAATAGCATATATAGGCAAATCAACGGACTAGGTATGGGAAATCCAACATCAGCAATACTCATGGAAGTATTTATGCAAAATTTAGAAGAGAAATACGTAGAGAACTTAAAAACCAATTTTGGGGTAAAATTCTACGCAAGATACGTGGACGATATTATATGCGTACTAGAAGGAAATATGGAGGAGCAAATTCTGGATCTACTGAGCAAACAACACAAGAACATAAAATTTACAATGCAAGTGGAGGAGAACGAAAGGATAAATTACCTAGACCTAACGATTACGGCAAACAAGAGCTTAAATAGAGTTGAATACGAAATATACAGAAAACCAACTGCTACAGATACAATAATAATACACAATTCATCAACCCATCCTCAACAACATAAGAACGCAGCAATTAGGCAATTAATAACGAGACTTGAACGAATACCCCTAACACGTGAGGCTTATTTGAAAGAGATAGGAGTAATATAATTATAACATAGCGGAAAACAATGGATATAAAAAAGACCTAGTTGACAAGATTAGAAAGGATATCCAAGCAAGTAAGAAACGAAACAGAGAACAGGAACAAGAAAGGAAAACCTGGGCTACTTTTACGTATATGGGAAAATCAACATACAAACTGGCAAAATTTTTTAGAAAACACAACATTAACACAGCATTCCGAACAAGAAACAACTTGGGTAGAATACTGCAAAACAGAACAAACGAAACAGACTTCCTAGATAAACAAGGAGTGTACAAATTAACTTGCACATGCCAACACAGTTATATCGGACAAACTGGAAGAAAGATAAAAACAAGATTTAGCGAGCACATGAGAGACTACAACAAGAAACTGAGAGAACCAGGAATAACAACAGAGTAAAATTTCGCAAACCACATATTCGATAACAAATGTACAATAGGACATATTAGAAAAACAGTTAATCTATTACATAGACAACATTAAGGACGGCGACTGAACGTATTAGGGAACATGGAAATATACAAACAAAAAATATTTGACGGAAGAATAATAAATGAACAAATAAACACTGCTTCAGACGTAATATTTGAACCGTTAAAATATTTTTACACAAAAGAAAATAGTCCAGGCAACGTAGTAGAAAATGAACAAGACAAAAGGATTACTCAGAAACGTACAATTACGGATTATTACCTACGTAGGAATAAAACAACTGATAACTAAGAGAGCAGATTATAAACAAAATATTAAACACAAACATAATAGTAAGACGAAAGTAAGAGAAGCAGGTAGAGATACACAATATCATATAAAGGCGAGAGGGAGAGAGAGCGAGAGAGAGAGAAAGAGGAAGCAGAATACAAAGGGATCAAGGAAGGAAGTTAGGTATACAAACGAATTATAAAAGAAACAACGGACAACAGAAAAACGATTTAGTATTCAATAGAACACTGAATATGGCACATACCCGAAACCGGTCTGTTTACAAACCAAATTTCACGTGGGATGACGGAAAATCGTTCCAAATCCTAAAAATATGGTATAATTTTAACTTAGTGAAAAGGTAGAATGGCATTTACTAAGTTGTTTAGGTAGTTTAACAAAAAGTTTAGGTGATTTCAATGTTCGAAAAATCAACTAAAATTTTTGTTAAAACTACTTAATTTTATAAATTACCTATGATAACAAGGTAAAATTATTCATTAATATTTGGTAAATTTCCAAATATTTTAGTTTACTGCACTATAGTTTTTGGTAAATTGTTATTTTTCTAAAAATCACTATTTATGAAATAAAAAACGTATCGTATATTTTACTTAAAATCGAACTCGATTTAATTTTCTATTTTGTTCTATGAAAATATCAACAAAAAATAGATGTGATAGAAAACGAAACTTCTATTGTTTTACTGTTTTCAAATCGAGTAGAATATGTTTGACGATTTTAAAAGTTTCGTATTATATGTATGTATTTCACACATATTTTTGGAATAATTTTTGTTAAAATGTTAAATTAGTTTGTCACTGGAGTGTTTTTTGACATTTAAGCATATTTTTTGCTGATATATAATTTTTGGATATCTTAATAAATATTCACTAGCACTTTAGCAAAATTTCCGTAGGTTTTTATTATTTTTAGAAATTTCCAATACATTTTAGAGCTTCTTCCCGATTTGTTCGCGAATTATTTTCGCGGAAAATTTTATTTTTCCTAGTTTTTGTTCTTTTTACGATTTTCAATCAATTTTAGGACTTCTTTTCTATTTTGCAATTTTTTTGGGAATTTTCGCCACTTTTGTGGAACTAGTGATTTTAGCAAGCTTTCACATTTTTTATAGTTTTAGCGATTTTTAATCAATATTAGATATTGCTATTTTTCGATGCTGGCAAAATTTCGCGAATTTACGACACTAGCGATTTTTAATAAATTTTAGGTCTATTTGTCATAAATGTATTTTTCGCGAATTTTCGGCGTAGAAGCAATTTTTTTCCGAACTTTTATAATTTTTACATTATTATCGGTTTTTAGTCACTAACTGTTGATTTTGGACTTTCGCAATATTTTTGCGAGTTTTCGCGTTACTAATTTTCTAAGTTTTAACTGTTTATCAGCATTTTTATATCAACAAGTTTTTGGGTTACGCAACTTTGAAGCTCATTTTGGCTTTAGGAAAAACCGTGAAATTACGAATATTCGCAAAAAAACTTGCTTATATATGAACAGGGACGATAAATGAAAAAATTCATTTCGTACCAATGAGCTTCTAAAATAGTACTTTTTGGCTCAAATAGTACTACAATATTTTTGAATTGTTGTAACCAAGTAAGCCACACGATTTTGATTGAGTTTATGTGCTCATTGTGTCAAAAATCAAATATGGCTCTGTTTTCTACAAATATTTTTGATAAATTCTTTTTCAAATAATGGTGCCAAAAATCAAACAATTTTAATTTCAATTTATCTCAATGAAACTTCACTTCTGCCATATAACAAGAAACCTACTTACTAATTTCTTTATTCTTATAAACTTGAAGTTTGTTAAAAAATTTAAAATTCATTCAAAATGGATAAACAAGCCATAGCAAAAGATATTTTTCTATTAAAATTTGAAATCCGAAGTTTTTGCGGTTTTCTTGAATAAATGCGTAAATCGACTTAAATAAATTTTGAGTTATTAATGCGAAATAGCTCTTTTTAAGCGCTCTTTAAATGAAAGTAAAAATTTTCGACATATCATCGAGCAGTCTGAATATTTTTTCATGCACAAAAACTTGACTTCTATATTGATTTCATAAATTTTCAGCAATAACGACTAAATAATTTATTATTTAAATTTTGAAAATTTTGATTTTGAAATCTTTTCAAATATTTTGTTCTATTTTACTTGGTAAATGTTATTTATGTCGACATATGCGGTTTTATGCATCCTTGCTAGGATCTCGTTCTTACGTGATTTTGGTCTGAAAATTTTATACAAAGTTATTTTGACAAATGTATGCCAAAAGTGCAAAAAATCTACGATTTTCATACTGTGAACACAATTTCAGAAATATTTTGTTTTTGCTCTACTGAAAATATCAGTTTTAAGACACGCCTTTATTAAGGAATATTATAGAATATGACGTTTGACATTAAGCTACTCCATCAGCATCGCTGTTGCTATTTGTCCTTGAATACTAACAATCAAATATTATAAGATGTTCTCTCAAGACCGCCTGTTATTTATTCTCCTTAAATAAGTCCACAAATCCACTCACGAAATAACCGCCTAAGTAGACTCAAGAGGGAACTAAGTTAGGGGCCAAAGTAGAGATAAATTATTATTGAATAATCAATGGACACCTCCCAACAAATTGGGAAAATTTGCAAATAGTACCAAATGAGTCACGGGGGTACCAACGTACTTTTTTGGTTTCAATAGTACCAAAAAAAGTACAATTGTACCAACTTTATCATCCCTGTATATGAATGATTACAATGTTACGATTGATTAAAAGCCCAAAATATTGAAAAAACCAACAAATTTGGAAAATTTAGACGTATCCAGTGCTGTTAGTAATTTTTTTCCAAAAATCGTCAAATTTGAGAAATAAAATCGTCAAAATCGTCAAGGTTTTCGAAAAATTTCATTAAAAAATGGTCACTAAAAATCAATTATTTTATAAAAAAAACAACATTGTTTTATAGAGATAAATCAACAATTCCTATAGAAAGTAACAATTCAATTGTTTTAATAAAAATATAAAAGCTTAACAGCACAAACCAATGGTAAAATTAAGACTATCTTAAATTTGTTTGGCCAATTTAAAGCTAGATTATACATATCGATTGCTTTATATAAAAAAGGCGTCTCTCGATTTTTTTCGTAAGCGTGCTTTTAACGTTTGATTGTAGCCAAATTCTAAATACATTCTCCTAAGGAACTAAGTAAACTACTGTTGAAAACAATGGTATTATGACCAATTAAAAATTATTTTTTGTATATAAGTGTTCTAGTTTTTATTCAGTTTCTTCTTCTCCTGTAAAATAATGAAAGATAGAGTCACGCCTTTTTTATATTAAGTAGAGTCCGACTGAATATTCGGATTCGGCCAAAATTGATGTTTCGGCTGATATTCGGCTTAGGCCAAATTTTGGTCTGAATACCGAAATCGATACATTTTATTCTGTATAAATAAAGAAGTTCATCCAAATTGAAAATGTTTTTTTCGCGTCCCATATCTTTGCAAATTTAAAGAAAATTTTACTTGGTTTTATAAAGCGCAAACAAAATAAGTACCATAAATTTTTCAACTGTTTGTTGCCAAAATAAATAGCACAAACTAGGGAATAGTAAGCCGATTTCGACTCCAATCGAAAATCGATTTTGTGTTATAATAAATCGGTTTTTTGGAATTGAATTTATGTCTGCGGTTTTGCACTGAAATTGATTATTTGTCTTTTAAAATAGATTTTTTTAAATAAAATCAAAATATGAAGGAAGCTCATTTTCAATCTTCACGATAAATTCAATACCGTCGAGAAAATTTCTTTATTGTGTATAGCATCGATGAAACACGGGCGCAAATAAAATAAAAAATCACTTTAGTAGAGATGAAATCTTATGAATATAGTGTCAAAAATAAATAAATATTCCAATATATATCTTTTTAGTTATTTCGACTCAACTTTTCGATTGGTGCTCTTGTTTAGCAGAAAGTAACGTAATGTAATATTTTGAATTTATAATGGTGGAGCTTACGCAACTTTCGGTAACTGTTTACTCGTTAAATTGGTAAAATTTTCCATATATGTTATTGCTGTAACCGAATGTTACGGGAACTCCACCAATGATGTTATACTTTACGCAGCTTATGAGACAGGATATTTAAAAATTTTATATATTCCAAAATATGCATAGTTATGAGAAACACAAGTTTAATGCCGACATACTGATATAAATGCTTACACATTTCAGTACATTTTTCGCAACAAATTTAATTTTTAATTTAATTTTAATATAACCTTCAGATTTTGAAGAAGTTCATAGAATGTGTTAACATTTTTCACATATGTGCAATGTTTATATAGATTAGAACTAAATACATATATATTTTTTTTATCAGATCTAACGTTTAAATGTATTATTAAGAAAAAAGTAGTCACCTTAACAAATCGTCAAAGTATATGGAGTACTAAACAAAAAATCGTCAGTTGTCATTATGCTAAATTTGTCCCAAAAAATCGTCAAAATGACGAAAAATCGTCACGTTTAACAGCACTGGGCGTATCGCCAAAAATTGCAAAGTTTTAAACGAGCCATAATTTTAATTCAAAATCGCTAAAACCGTAAGAAATGCCAAACATTCGGAAAAAATTGCGAAAATTCGCAAAAGTTTGCTAACAGCGGCATGATAACTAAGTCTAATTGTGTGAACTATAGAGGTTAAAAAATTGCAAAAAGACGCTTCTATCCCGAACGTGTGAAGTTGCAATATCAGCAAAAAGCCCTAACATTTATTAGAAACCGCCAAAGCCGCATGTTCACGAAAAATCGCAAACTTTTTTGAAATAAATACCCAAAAAAGGAATATACCCATATATCGGGAAAATACTGGGTGAAGTCCCATATATAAATATCTACCATATATGTAAGTGATTTCCGTGGATTCATTTGAAGTTACATATTTCAAAATCTGCTGAAACTAATTAAATAACATGTTATTTTTTGCAAAGAAAGAGTGTAAAACAAGAACTAATGCAAGCAACGTACCAACAAGCTAAAAGATTTGCAGATTACTTATTGCATACTCATCGTAAACTTTTATAGGACATATTAGGACATGTAGCATTGTTAAAGATTATGCGGTTGCGTATAGGAATTCCAAATTTTGTTAAAAATAAGTATAAATGCTAAAAAAAATAATAGTATTTTATGTCAAAAAAGTTTTTATATAAAGAAATACATGGAACAGAAACAAAAGTGGAAAATGAAATCTATACGATTTCCATCGCACCTAAAACTATTTCATTCGTTTTCTACTTTCGATTTCATTTGAAATCGAGCCGATTTGTATCACATACCTGAATATGTAATAAATAATAAAAAATTAAATAATGGTAATAGTAAATAAAGCAGGTCTTCCAACTTGTTTCAATATAGCAATATGTAACAGCAGTATATACAAAATCAAGAGTTCTGAAAAGAAAGAAGTAAAACAATTGTTTAAAAATTTTGTCAAGTTTATTAAACGTTTAACGGTGCTTTTAAGAATGTACGATCAAAAGTTAAATTGGATTTTAACGGCGTGTTTTGTATGCCGAACTAACCGTTAAAGTCTAAGTTAACTTTTAATCATACATTGTGAAAAGGAACCTAAAAGATGATAAAACACCACATGTTAAGTAGGCATACGTATGTGTTTCATGTATGGCTGTAGGAAGTGATATTACACTGGTCAATCACCAAAAATGGATTTATAGGTGGTATGCAATAATGTCCATGGTAATAATGTCCATCGAAAAATGGAAATAAAGTTCATAAAAATAGTATTGCACAGTAAAAAGTGCTTGCATAGCCGGCCTTTGGCCGGGCTTAAGGTGTTTCTCCTCTGGGTATGCCGAATAGTGGTAGACAGAAAATATTTACTTAGCGAAGCCACTAGTCGACATACCCAGAGGAGAAAACCCTTTAGCCCAGCCGAAGACCGGCTAAGCAAAAGTATTTTATTCTGCAAAACCAGTAACTTCTTTTCAAAAAGGAAACAATGTCTACCGCATATTATGGTACGGTCATTATTTTCTCTTTTATGTGGGAATAATGTCCATGGACATTATTTATTAGTCTCGTGTACTGTGGCATCGTCAGGCTGGGTAGATATTTGCCAAAGAGCATAACTACTAAATAATGTGCATAAATATATTGCTAACATTTTTTCTATAAGGATCACTTTAATAATACATTTTTTATATGCAAAAAGATCACTAACATGATAATAGCAGCCACATTGCATCATTTCTCCTTTTGATTCGCCTTAACTTGCAAAATTGTTAGTATTGGTATTTAAGTTCTACCGGAACGTTCATGGCTGTTCTAGTCTCATTATCACCACCATCAGATCAAACGGATTCTTATTCCAAAGCAGACATTGATCTGTTAAATAGCAAAATTTATTTATTAAAACTAATATGAACAAGTATTTTTACTTACCACAACAAATATTTTCGTTTGACAATAAAATAGAAAAGAAAATAAGTTCGAATTATCCACCTTATTCTATTAGTTAAATCAGCTTGGATTTTAGGTAAAATGTATTGTACAAATTACCTGGTGGAATAGTTAAAAAAACCAAAGTTTTTTTAATTCATATAAAAAAATTACCTATGCAAGCTTAGTTTATGTTACCTCTTATATTTTGTGTGTGCAGAGGTAAATCCTCAATTGGTTTCATCGAATTACCCAATACGTCGTATCGACGAAATTTTAAATACACTAAAAGTAATTTTGTCGTCTTGATCTTTATAAAGCCTATCTCCATCTTCGACTCAGTCAAGAGTCCAGTGAAATACAAACAATGTCAACTCATAGGTGAACGTATAGAGTAAATCGTCTTTCATTCGGCATAAAGAGTGCTCCATCAGAATTTAATCGTATAATTGAGCAAATTTTAGCTGAATTAAGGAAAACTATGTCCTATTTCGATGACGTCATAATACATAGAGCTACGGAAGCTGAATGTAAACAAAATTTGATCGAGTGCCTCAAGCGCCTACAACAGCATGATCTACACTTAAATAGGATCAAATGCTCATTTCTTCAAACTCAAATAGAATATTTGGGACATATCGTACAATTCAACAACATTTCAAAATCGCCGAAGAAAATTCAAGCAATTGTGGACATGCCCCGACCAACTAATATAGACGATATCAGAAGATTTTTAGGTATGATAACATACTACTCCAGATTTATACCAAATATGTACATGCCCTTTACGTAAATTACTCAAAAAAAAGTCAAAATATTATTGGTCTTCAAGCTGTGAATCGGTATTCATAAAACTTAAAAATATTATTGCAAGTGATAAGGTGCTTATGCCTTTCGACTCGGAACTACCCATAATCTTAGCATGCGATGCAAGCCCTACGGGCATAGCAGCTGTCCTCTCACACATCGTCAACGGAACTGAACGCCCCATTGCGTACGCTTCAAGAGCACTAACAAAAGCTGAAAGCAACTAAAGCCACTTCGATCGAGAAGCACTTGCAATTATATATGCCATAAATAATTTTTTTGTGTATATTTACGGCAACCGCCCACTAACATATGTTTCACCAGCATAGCAAACTACCAGCCATTACATCAATTCGATTGCTGCGGTATGCAGAATTTCTCTCAAGTTTCGACTATGAGATAGTTTTGAAAAAGGGTTCTGATCATGTGAATATTGATTGTATCTCGCGTGCTGCATCACCTCGAGAAACGCTATCTACAGACAAATTTATTAATGATGAGGTAAATGAATTATGTTTTGAATCTATTTTTGAAATTTCTAGTGAGCACGTAAATGCGGAAATATTAGCTATTGAAACAGCAAAGGACCCCGAACTTTCAACAATAACGGCACATCTAGTAAGCGGTGATGACAGAGAAGGAAAATATACACTGGATAATGGAGTGTTATTCAAGGGTCAAAGAGTGGTTGTTCCAAAAAGTCTTCAAGCCAAAATTCTTCAAGAATTACATCATACGCATCCAGGTATTACGAGGATGAAACAACTTGCCAGACGATACTGCGTTTGGAAGGGAATTGACAAAGATATTGAAGGTATGGTTAGTTCATGTGCACCATGTGTGGAAGAATTGCGCTGGGACATCCTAGTACAAATGGGCTAGCTGAGCGAAATGTGCAAACATTAAAACGAAAACTGAAAGCCATGTCCTCTGAACCAGCTTCTTTACAAACAAAAGTAAACGAGATACTTCAAAGATATCGAGCAACGCCAATTAACTGTGGGAAAAGTCCAGCTGAACTTTACTTTAATAGACGAGTACGTATTAGGGTAGATGCCTTAAAGCCGGCAGAGAAGGAAACTCCTACAAAATCATTTCCAGCTGTTCGAAATCTAAGCGTGGGAGAAAGAGTGCAAGAGCTCCACATTATAAAAACAACAGAACTGTATGGAAAACAGGAACTGTGATGCAAAGGTTTGGAAAACTTCATTACTTAGTGAGATTAGTTGACGGCTACATGCCATAAACGTCATATACATAGATCAACTTATGGCCACAAAAGTTCAACAAAGGAAGGTTCAATTCGCACCAGACATCGCTGAAAAGAGTAAGAGTTAAAGTAAACTTCAAAATCAACACTATCCGGATCTTGGCCAGTATTTTCTTCAATCTACCGACCCTCAAAATCAACAGAATGAAAACGGGCCTACTAGCAGTCAGTCAACATCCTCATTTCCTCCACCGAACCATGAATTGTATACCCACCAACAGCCAGACGTAACGCAAGAGCCAATTATTCGTAGGTCTACACGACAACGTAACACACCATCATATCTTCGAGACTACGTTTCGGAAACATAGTATACGAATTAATCTTTAACATTTAGATTTTCAAAAGAAAAACTAAATTGTTTAATCAAATTACATGTAAGTACACATCTATGTATGGAAGTTCCAATTAACAAGATCTCATTTAAGCGTGGGAGATGTTATAACCCAACGTTATTGTCTATTAATATGGCAACACTATCGTGTCATATTTAATTGTCACCTAATAACTTGTAAATAGTAGTAGTAGAAATGAATTATTAAATAAAGGTCATTGAAGTTAACCGCGTGTTCCTCCATCTTTTATGGAATGTAAAAAGCGATAGAAAACTTATATAACGAATTTTTTTATTTTTGATGCTCAATATAACGAATGGATGGACTTATGAACACTAAAGAAGGGGTTTTGTGTATTAAAAATAAACAAAGGCAAAAATACAAGAACATTCGTTATGTTACCGCTTCTTTTTTTAATGTATTTGCGCTCTTTGCAAAAAATATGGGAAGTAGAAATTCTTGAAGTCAACAAATCAAAATTTTAGAAAAGTGCAAACTTGGCTTATTCTTGTTGCTAATTTTTAATAAATATAGTATATTAAAATCTTCAATATATACATACATATGTATGTAAATTAAAGAGAATGGAAAGACAAATTGATTAAAATTAAAAAAAAAACAAACAACGTTTCGAAAAACCGACGATTACTTTGTTGTATCCCAATGTAGAGGAAAGTTGTACGAACGGTTCCTAAAATAACGAAAAAGATTTATTCAGATAAATGGAGCAGAATTAAAAGCTAAAGTTCTAGATTTGCATGGTAATTTGTACTTATATCGGTGGATTTAATGCAAGTGATTAATGTTTGGGCATATTTAAGAAGAGGTATGGATTCTGGTGAAAAGATGTCAGCAGAGCCATTTCAAGGAAAGCTGCGCTAAATTATTCTAGAAAAGGGCTTAACACATGACTCAGTTTTCAATGCCGCCGAAACAGGTTTCTGTTGGGAGGAAAACCCCTTTTCTGCACAAATGCATCGGTTAAGGTGGGTGACTCCTCTTCTTATTTGAAAGTAAAAACAACAAGGTTATTTCGAAACAAAATTTTAGCTGTAAGTTATCTGCATTAAAAAATGTTGTTGGAATTTTGAACTTTCAAAATTTGTTTTTTTCGAAACATTAATTCCCGAAGTATGATTATTTGTATAACATTTCAATAATGAAACCAAAATAAAACATCCAGCAGTATTTCAATGTTTAGAAAAGTACACCCGATTAGGTCAGAAAAATAATTTTTCTTTTTCGAAGTCATTAATATTAAGAGAAATATAAGAAGAAGCTGTTCAAAAAAGTTTGAAAATCGTCCAGAAATAAACATTACGAATATTTTGTTCGTATCTGTTTAGTTTTTACATTGAATGACTGTAATTTTTTAAAATTAAATGTAGAAAATGTTTTTAAATAATATATTTTTAAGTCGGAAGTTATTATTATTCGGCTTAAGTTCACAATAATTGAATTAATGTAAATTCAAATTATTTTTTAAGAGTGGAATATTAGAATATCTAATCAGACTAGCAGAACGGATTAGTACTACTAATTTCGACCGCCGCTACGCTGTCATCAGCGTCATTTGTTCGCTTTTACCACGTTTGATCGTGGATACTATTATTAATGAAACATCAGCTATTTAACCAAATTTTATTCTTTATTGCAATTTTCCAACTCTTATTTTTATTTTTGGTTTTGCTTGTGCGTAACACACCGTCTTCACGAGACATTAACTTTGAGATAACATGAGAAAAAACGTCGGCAGAATACTAAAAACAATAAGTCGAATTTTTTATTAATCTCATACTAGGGGAAGACGTAATTTTACTTTTCCGATAAGATTTCATTTTATGCAAATGCTCATCGAGTTAACATGTACTACTTTTACATAATTAGTTACTTTATTTTTAATTTTTCACACAAATTTAAATTTATAAATCAATTAAACACATTTATTCATTTATTTAACACAGAAATTTTATCAAATACATCGCTTTTCATTTATTTGAATAAACAGACACATGCACGTTATTTTATTTTCATGTACATGTGTTTTTGTAAGTTCATCTCATAAGATTGTTGTTATAAGAATTCTTATAACAACGCTCTCGTAAAAATTTTTATAACATTGAGATAACACTAATTTGAAGTCTACACGTAACATAATTCTCTCTGCGATTGAATTTGTCAATCTCATCTTACATATTATGTTACGTGTAGACCTCAAGTAAGCTCCGCCCACGATAAATCAAGCTATTGTTTTTATGCATGTTTTTAAACAGGTTTCTTTATGTCATAATTTGGATTCTGATTTTCAGTTTTAAATTAGACCGCAGAGACCACACTTGTATTCAACTTTTTTGCGGGTGCCGTCGCAAATTTTAATATTTGTACGGAATTATTATTTGAACTGAAAATGTGTATAAGTAGGAAGTTATTATTATTCGGCTTAAGTTCACAATAATTGAATTAATGTAAATTCAAATTATTTTTTAAGAGTGGAATATTAGAATATCTAATCAGACTAGCAGAACGGGTTAGTACTACTAATGAAAATCAGAATCAAAATTATGACATAAAGAAACCTGTTTAAAAATATGTACAACAACAATAGCTTGATTTATCGTGGGCGGAGCTTACGTACAAGCAAAACCAAAAATAAAAATAAGAGTTCGAAAATTGGAATAAGGAATCAGAAGGTGAAATATGTTCGGCTCACCATATTAATAAAAGGAATTAGACTCATATTCTACTTCCTCATAAAATTTGGTTAAATAGCTGATGTTTCATTAATACTAGTATCCACGATCAATCGTGGTAAAAGCGAACAAAGGACGCTGATGATGACAGTGTAGCGGCTGTCGAAGTTAGTAGTACTAGTCCGTTCTGCTAATCTGATTAGATATTCTAATATTCCACTCTTAAAAAATAATTTGAATTTACATTAATTCAATTATTGTGAACTTAAGCCGAATAATAATAACTTCCGACTTATACACATTTTCAGTTCAAATAATAATTACGTACAAATAATAATATATTTATATTAAAAACCCACTATAATTAGTTAAATTAGGTATAAAAAAACTTCGCTATATAACGAATTTTTCACTATAACGGATGGATCTGACAATATATCATTCGTTATACCGAGCTTCGTTTGTAATTTCATAGTCGATGTCGTGTCAAGCTGCAAAGAAATAAAGTTGAACAATATTCAATCGCGCGGGTGCAAGGCGAATACAGTACCAGGTAGCCTTATCATCACAGATGATCATCAACTCTATATAAAAAAAGAGAAGTGTCAAAGTACAAATAAAAACAGTCCTACACCTACTTTGTATGTGTGGTGTTTTAATGATAAGGCCACTTGATATTAATTCGCTTTGCGCGGGTGCTTCTCACAGTACCACAAAGTAGGAACAGTACTGCCAAATTAAACTATCCTACAAGAAATGGATAACCGAAACTAACACATAAAAAACTTTTGCACTAACACACTCGCAACAGTTTTATATTGAATTCATGCTACCGACGTTGCCAATGTTGCGCTTTTCCTAGCAAATTTTGATGAATTTTTCCCGGTTTTTTTTAGTAGGCCATGTCTAATTTCGAGATTATGTTAATACGTATCTGTTTAACAAAGTTTCATATAAGATGGTAAAGAGTTCTATAAATCAAAGACGCTTCATAGATCTAGCAACATTTTTACTAAATTAGTTGCAAAAGGTTGGAGGTTGTTTGATCCTCTTGGCCTCCTAGCTCCTGTTGTTGTCAAGGCGAAAATATTTATTCAACAATTGTGGCAACACCCATTTGATTGGGATGAACAATTACCTGAAAATCTTCGTAAGATCTAGAAAATCTTCAGAAAGGATCTGGAGACTTTGAACAACTTCAAGATACCAAGACATATCTTCAATGGCGAGATTCCTGTAACAACACAATTACACGTATTTGCTGACGCATCTGAGAGGGCCTTAGGTGCGGCCGCGTACATCCGTGCAGTTCTTCGTGATGGATGAATAGTCGTGCGGTTGCTGTGCGCAAAATCAAAATTGGCTCCGTTAAAACAACAAACACTTCCTCGATTAGAGTTATGTGCCGCAGTTGTAGCAGCTAAACTTGCTCAAAGAGTGAAAGTTGACTTAAAATTGCAGAATCAGCCTATGCTTTTGTGGACCGATTCTGTGATTGTATTATCCTGGATAAATTAACAATCATCCTATTATAAAACATTCGTGGCTAATAGAGTTTCAACGATCCACTCATTAACACTTGCTGAAAAATGGCGCCATGTAACATCTTCGGACAACCCTGTTGATATTTTATCGCGAGGACTTCAACCAAGCAACTTGCCCACAAGTAGATTATGGTTTAAAGGACCAATCTTCCTTCATGGACAAGAAGAGTTATGGCCGTCAAAATTTGTACCCAAGCTCTCCGAAACAAGCAGCATTGAAAGGAAAAGAGTAATTACAGCAACGGTGGTAGCACCGTTATACCGAGATATATATGCTACCCCACAAAAATTCATTTAGAACCCTGCAGCGAATTTCGGCATACGTAATTCGGTTCACAAATAACTCAAGGAAGTCCATGAATAATCGAGCAAAAAATACTTCGCTAACTCCAAAGGAACTGGATGACGCTCTCGTTGTTATCATTCGAACAATACAATTTTCAGATTTGCCTATCGCCATTCTTGGATGAAAGACGTATTTTTAGAGTAGGAGGACGATTAGAACATTTCAACCAACAAGCAGATGCAAAACATCCAATAATTCTACCATACAATGTTCCGCTTGTAAAATTATTATTTTCGATGACACATGAAGAAAACAAACATTGCGGATCACAATCACTGTTAAATATAATTAGACAGCGTTTTTGGCCAACAAAGGGAAAGATAACAGCTCGATCGGTGGTTCAAAGGTGCATAAAATGCACTAGAGCACGACCACAATTACATCAACAGATAATGGGAAACTTACCACAGACAAGAGTGGTTCCTGCTCGTCCATTCATAAATTCCGGCGTAGACTACTGTGGTCCATTCTGGATACATCACAGAATCAGGGGAAAAAAGCCACCCAAGGCTTACATAGCCATATTTTGTTGTTTCACAACAAAGGCGGGTCATTTAGAACTGGTGTCTGACTTAACAACTGAGGCATTCATTGGTGCCATTAAAAGGTTCATTGCTCGTCGAGGACACTGCCAAAAGATCTACTCCGACAACGCTACTAATTTCATCGGAACAAAAAATCAATTAGCGGAATTATCTCAAAACATACATTCCGCTAAGGCGCAAGAAACAATAATCTCCGCTTCCAGCACTAAGGGTATAAACTTCAATTTCATTCCACCGAGAGCACCTCATTTTGGAGGATAATGGGAGGCTGCTGTCAAATCGGCAAAACATCTTTTGATACGTAGTGTATCAACAGAATCGTTGACGCACGAAGAACTAGAAACAATAATTGTGGAAATCGAAGCCATTTTGAATTCACGCCCCTTAACGCCAATCTCGAATGATCCAGATAGTTTTGAAGCACTGACACCTGGGGGTCAATTCCTTTTCTGTGAAACGGTGAAATGAAAAGATTTTTCACATTTTCATAGTAGTTTTGATTCTCGTTTAATGAAATAATAAAAAGTAATGCCAATATTTTTTCATATGAAAAACATTGGAACGAAACAAAAGTTTTTCACAATTACACATTACTGCGATTCGTGTTTTGTGTAGCAGTGAAAATAACTGTCAAAAACTTTTCATATGAAAATTTATTTTACGCAGAAAATGTATAAGTGAAAAATAAACTTTTGGAGAATAGTACGGGCAATCTTACAAGGAAATAAATGATTGTTTTTTTTATAATTCGTTTATTTATTAACTAAGGGATGATTTTGACCTTCCAAATGATGATTAATGATATAAATATAAAATACACAAGAAGAATTTTATTTATTTATCATTTGGAAGTTATATTTCCACACACATACAGACACATGTACACAATTCACACTGCAAACGCTATAATTCACTATATATTCTTTTAAATTTTAATCGTTTTATTCTAAATAACTCGAAACTATTAATAAAACATATTTTTTCTCATAAAAACAATAACATACGAGTATTAATAGTACACACAAATATCGCTATTGCATTTCTTTGGAAATATGTATTTCATTTTGATTTTGACACTTGATACCATAGTACCAGCGTTGTCAACTCGGTGCTTTTCATACCGTTTTTAGTGATTTTTCAAATTTCGACGCGAAAAATATTCAAGTTGCTGCTCGATGCTTTTTTTATTTCATTTTTTGTGCTTTTTATTTGGGAAGGTTGCATTAAACATAAAATTCAAAAATAAGTTTATTTATCTAAAAAAAATAGTTTCTCAAGTGTAAAATTCTAATGCAACACTTTGCTGAACATACTTTTTTCCAGCCTTGTGGAAGAATAAACAAATATATTCGGTTTTGCCCAAGCAAAATATAAATATTCAGTCGATATAAGCCTATTTGAGTCATTAGCAAAAACTTTCATCACACTTTTGTCTCTTCCTTAGTCTAGGTTCACACAAAGCAAGTTTTCCTTTCTCTTTTTTTTCTCTGAATTAAAACTTGCCCAAGAAAACTTGCCGTGTGTGAACCTAAACTTATTCAAACATAGAAGTTGCACGCGTTTTTAGCTTGATGAATCTATTTAAATGAGTCTAAACAATTCATCAAACTGTTTGATCAAACAGGCACTTTTTTGACTGTATTAGTGCAAAAAACCTCACACGTATAGTTTGATGTGAGTTTGACGAAAAACAAAACACTTTTGATTTTCACTACCGATGCTGACGAAATTTGAAGCTTGTTTGATGAGTGGCTGTGTAATCAAATGTCATTTCTGTTTAGTTTTCGCAGCGTCAACATCATTTGATTAGAGACCATTAGAGACGCTCTATATATGTATTTAAAAAATGGATGAAAAATTTTTAATGGAACACAACTTCATTCTTGACTTTATTGAAGTTTATCGTAGTTTGCCGGCTCTATGGCAAGTTAAATCAAAGGAATATAGCAATAGGAATGATAAAACTGCTCAGTACGAGATACTGCTTCAAAAATATAAAGAAAAATATCCAAATGCGGAAAAAAAAGATGTCACACAAAAAATTAACTCCCTTCGAACTGTTTATAGAAAGGAGCTAAAACGAATTTGCAGATTAGAGAAAAGTTGTGCCGGCGCAGATGTAGATTTAGAGACAAATTTTTATTTTTTTGATGCAATAGATTTCCTTCGTGATAATGAGCAGCCGTGTGCATCGCAAACAACAATGGATTGTACCGTGTTGACCACACTGGCGGGTAATTACAGCACTGAATGACAGGTGCTGCCAAAAAAGTAATTCTGCACACTAAAAGAAGTGTCGGGGTGCCACATCGATCAAATGGTGATAATACCATTGAATTTGGTCTGCATTCTACGTTTTTAATCAACAATGTGTTGCGAGGTTGGCTGCAGTGGTGGTTGGGTGTGGTCGAGAGCCATGCTCTTTTTGCAAATGGCTAGATCCGGTCTTTCTATTCGTGGACGTCGGCAAGTAAAGTAGTGTTTGATAGATTTATTGGTGTGCATCAACTTGGGATTGGCCGGAGAATAAACTACTATAAGAAGTGGTGAGTAAATAAAATATAGAATATTGTAGTTCGAGGAGGTTTAATGAAGGTTTTTTTTATTATTAAGATTGGTGAGTGATTCCTAAAACCACCACCGCCACCAACATATCCAAGCCCCAAAGTAAGTGCATCGCCACATCGCGACAAGAGCGAGAACCTGGTTCGGACTTATACCCCCGTTGATATTGCCAGGAGTTTCTAGTCGACCGGAGTAGGTGCAACAACCGGCAGCACGTACAGCGATCCTAGCGGGATCATACCCCCGCACATCTCGCTAGAGATCGCTGTGATACACATCATGGCCTTTAGTGGCAGCAGGCCGCACAAAATTTATTCACAACATATTTGTCACCACAACTCCAACAACTGAAGCAGCTACAACAACAACAACGGTAGCAACAACAAAATCAGCAGCATCTATAGCCTAACAACTTGTCACCACGGAAGAGATATACCCAAGTTCAGCAGATCTAGTGGGGGAGAAAAAGAAAAGATAAGTGAAAGTAGTTAGCAATGTAGAATTTTTTTTGATGTACAGATAATTTAATTTTTATTCAAACCGGGTAGGACCTTTTTATCTCATTCGTTGTCGTACTTTTTATTCGTGCCGGTCATTCTAATATTGACCGATTGTTTTTTTTTTGCTTTCGGGGAATCTTCATGTTTCCTTCGCTTAACTTCGAATTTAGTTGCATATCAATTACAATTTTGGCCAGTACTAGTGCAATCCAACACTACATTACATTTTTTAATTTGAAAATTTAAAGTCTATGAATGCATTAGCATTTCAGTTTTGAAAATAGATTTCAAATAAAGTCAATGTTAGAAGCAAAAGTCAAAGCCATCCGATTGTTGTAAAAAAATAGTGCGTTCACACGATGTGGAAATCATCTCAATGATATCTCGTCTAAACGACCTATGAGTGTGGTTGAGCAAATAGCATGTCCGGAGCTGTAACCACAGGTTATTTCCAGCAATTGTTAAGCACAGCGTCTGTCGAATGTAAAACAAGTTAATGACTCGGATGGTGGACATATTTAGATTTCCGTATCTCAAAATTTGGCAAGTAACTTTTGATCAGTATTGACAATCGCGTGTGAATTGTGAATTAGAAACTAAATTAAGGCCGTTTGAAAATTCTAAACATTGTTAACTTCGAAGAATTTCGTGTTGAGCTAATTGAAGAAAACTATTTTGTGAAATTTTGTTTGAATCCCGTAAATGAAGGGAAAGTCTAATGCTTTACTTTTCTACAAGCAAATCAACTGCTAACAAAGTTCGCAAGTCAATTTATAAATATATTTTGCAATTCTTATATAAATTGAAATAATTATACTCACTTGTAGTGAACCTAAATATAATGCTTCTAGTTTTGTAAAACGTTCGAACGCAGGGTAGAATAAGAAATTAAAACATGTAATAACATTTGTATTACAAAATTGAAGGATTAAATACACATTAATTGATTTTGAATTTTTAAAATGAACTTTTCTGAGTTTGGGATGTCTGAGTGAATAATTGTGTAAACGCCTCAAGAAGGTAAGTGCCTAGTGGTGTGTACTAAAGGGGTATTCCACAGAATACTGTTGAGAATACCAAGGTAGAGGGGAGGGTATACATGGGTAACAACATCTAGACCCATGGCGAGCTACAAGTTTTCTAAGTTGACACTGGTACAATTATTTGTCTGTCTTTTCCTTTTCGCGTATCCCAACGAACCACCCCAAGCCGCGAGCCCTAGCCGAGCACAGATCAACAAGTTGTCAGTGTGCGGATACATGGAGAGGGGAACTAGCTGTTTGAGTAGGAGATGGTGTCAACCGGTAGTTATTTTCGAATAACTTAGTTTTGCTCGGTGTAGATAAAGGCTAGAATCGTGACAGATCTTAAATAATGGCGCCCAAGGTGTGGGGCACGAATTAGCACGACTAATCCCATGCGGGTTATGTCTAATATATGAGTGCTACCACATAATATTTAATATTTGATGGTACCAGTCACTCGATCAGCATTGAAGATTTCGTATTCCGCGTGGAGACACTACAAGCTGACTATGGATACGAGTGGAGAGAAATATTGAAGTCGTTTCATCTGTTATTAAGGGGCCCAGCGCTAGATTGGTTTTGGAACCACCGTCGTTTCAACAGTGTTTCGAGGTGGGTAGATTTCAAGGTAGCATTACTAACACAGTTCCATCGTTTTGATAGTGATTTTGAGATACAACGTAAAATTCTGGATAGGCGTCAGCAGAGCCAAGAATCTTTCGATGATTTTTATAATTCAATAATACGTTTATGCAATCAACTACGCAGTCCTATAAGCGAGCGAGATTTGATGAACATAATGAAAGGAAATTTAAAGCCTGCGATGGCGCAGCTGTTATTTTCGGTACAAGTATCAGGGCTAGCACATTTTGCAAAAGAGTGCAGGCGGGCCGAGAATTTGTTGAACAACAATCGTATCGCCACAAACAAATTTCAGCATCGGACAGTACATGAATTAGCCCGTGAAGATGAACTGAAGGAGGAAACGCTAGACCTCGACGCTTTGGCTACAGGGCCTAGAAAATTAATATGCTGGAACTGCAAAGTTGAAGGGCACACGTTTATGGATTGTGTAGAAGAAAGAAGAAACCTGTTTTGTTACAAATGTGGCCTTGAAAATACTGTAACCCAAAGATGCCCGGTATGTCAGGGAAACCAGAAAGTGAACGTGACTCGTGTTGGGATGGAGACTCGTTCGAAGACAATGTATCCCAAACAACACTAACTACTGTATTAACTACTAATAGCCAAAAAGAAACACCAGTGAGAATCATGCAGAGAGAAGAGGAAATAGAAGCAGAAATTATCCATCCGAGAAAACTGTTACATATTCGACTTAGAGATTATGAATTAGCAAGGAAAAGGATTTTTGGACCAACAGAAATGATTTTGAGAACGCGAAATAGGTATAAGGAAAGAAAGCGAGTACGATTCGAGATATCAGCGGCAAGCATTTATGAAGGAGCTGATACAAGGATATACGCTAGCATTTAATTAAATGGATGCGAGATACAAGGGTTATTGGACAGCGGAGCTTCCGTCACGGTGCTAGGAAAAGAGTGCTTAGACTTTGTAGAGAAAACTAAATTACCGATATACCCATATAAGGCGGAGATAAGAACAGCAGATGGAAGATTGAACCCAATTATAGGCCGTATCAGGGCAGAAATTTCATTCAAAAACACTACTAAAGCCATTGAGTTCTTTCTTGTTCCCACACTTACATTACCGTTGTATTTAGGACTTGACTTTATAAAAGCTTTCAGTTTAATTAGGTTCGAATTAGATAGCATTGATACAAATCCCACTGAAGATCTTGATGCACGTCTTGAACAACATACAGCAAAATGCGTTGCAAGCTGTCATCGATTTATTTCCATGTTTCACACGAAAAGGCTTAGGCAAAACCACATTAGAAACACATGTCATCGAAACGGGAGATGCAGTTCCAGTCAAGGAGAAACATTACCCCGTATCTCCAGCCGTACAAAAATAATGTATGGGGAGTTAGACCGGATGATATCACTAGGCGTAATAGAACCCAGCGAAAGCCCGTGGAACAACCGCGTGACATTTGTGCAAAAAGGAGAGAAAGTAAGGATTTGTTTAGATGCCCGAAGATTAAATGCTGTGACCACAAAAGACGCATATCCGCTGCCACACATAGAGGGACTTTTAAGCCGATTGGAAGATACTCACTTTATCTCGAGTATTGATCTGAAGGACGCTTTTTGGCAGATACCCCTAGCAGATCAAAGCCGAGAGAAAACAGCTTTCACAGTACCTGGAAGGCCTTTGTACCATTTTACGGTAATGCCTTTTGGGTTGTATAATGCGGCCCAAAGGCTTTGCCGTCTAATGGACAAGGTCATTCCAGCGAGACTTAGAGAGAAAATGTTCGTCTATTTGGATGATCTGCTGGTGGTATCGCCAAAATTCGAAGATCACCTTCAACTGTTAGCGGAAGTGGCAGGTTGCCTAGATAAAGCCGGATTAACAATCAACGTGAGCAAGTCTAAATTTTGTTTTAGTGAACTGAAATATCTTGGTTATATAGTTAGTGGAGGAATTCTAAAGCCAGACCCCGAGAAGATACAAGCGATCTTAAGTCTGACATATCCGAAGACAACCAGACATGTACGCTCATTTTTAGGAACAACCGGTTGGTATAGAAGATTTATTTCGGATTATGCCACTATTACTTCTCCTGTAAGCGACACGTTAAAAAAGGGGGAAAAGTTCGAGTTCTCTGAGGAAGCCAAATCAGTTTTTGACAAACTAAATGAAAGTCTTACCGCTAGCCCAGTTTTGACACATCCCGACTTTAATAAACTGTTTTTCATACAATGCGATGCTTCAGATGTAGGAATGGGAGCAGTGTTGTTTCAAGAAGACGAAGAAAGCGGAGAGCATCCCATTGCTTTCTTTTCAAAGAAGTTCACACCAGCGCAGAAAAGATACTCAGTCACTGAACGCGAATGTCTCGCAGTAGTAGCTTTAGACCATACGTAGAATTAATTAACTTTGTAGTGATCACAGACCACTCATCGTTGAAGTGGTTGATGTCACAAAGAGACCTATATGGACGTCTTGCGAGATGGAGTTTACAGCTCCAAAGTTTTTCATTTGAGATAAGGCACAGAAAAGTGTCACAAAATGTCGTGCCAGACACATTATCGAGGTTCCCAAACGACGCGTTAGAACTGTCTAACAGTATGCTGATCGACCTAGATTCCCCAGAGTTCGAGAGCGCTGATTATAAAGAACTGATAAATACGATAAGAGAGAACCAGCAAAGCCTGCCAGACATAAAGATCTTTGATAATTTAGTGTACAAGAGAACCGTGTATTACGATGGAAACGTTGAGAAAGAAGATCACGCTTGGAAATTATGGGTTCCCAGTAGCCTTACGGAAAAGGTAATAGCGCAAGCGCACGAACCACCGAGTGTAGCGCATGGTCGCATTGGCAAAACAATACGTAGGATACGTGAATATTTCTACTGGCCTCATTTAAATGTCCAAGTAAGAGAGTTTATAAATCGTTGCGATATCTGTAAAGAGTGTAAACCCGCTAACACCATACTGAAACCACCAATGGGAAAAGAACCAAATATATGTAGACCATTCCAACGGATATACATAGATTTTTTAGGCCCTTATGTACGCTCAAAGAGAGGAAATTGTTTCATATTTATAGTCCTTGATTACTTTTCGAAATATGTCTTATTGAAAGCTATTTCGAAGGCAAATACGAAAAACGTTGTCAACTTCCTGCCATCCGATCTTACTTGGAAACGAATCAGGCTGATTGGGATTTACACTTATGCGAAATCGAATGCGCGTTAAGATCAGCGGTACATTCGGCGATCGGTGCAACACCCTACTTCGTTCTCTTTGGGACAAACATGATTACCCATGCGTCTGCGTATAAGTTAGCCAGAAAATTAGACATGCTTGAAGAACCCGATAACCGTTTAGAAAGCCGTAGCGAATTTTCGGAGCTCGTACGAGAAAACGTTAAACAGAATTTACATAAAAGCTATGAGGCAAATGCGAAGCGCTACGACCTAAAATGCCGAGTAACCAAATTTAGGAGTGGTCAAGAAGTATTTCGACGAAACTTCCAATTATCCGACTTTCCAAAGCAAATATCGGCGAAACTATGTAAAAAGTTTGTCAAGTATAGGATTGTCAGATCGGTTGGAAATAACCTGTATGAGGTTGAAAACTTGCAAGGAAAGTTGCAAGGTGTATACCATGCCAAGGATTTGAAGGCATGAGGTGATAAATTTTAAGCGTAATGTTTAGATTTATCATATTAGCAAATTTAATTTGGTAATATGATAAAAACAGAAGACCGAGTAAGAGGATGTGTACCGTGTTGACCACACTGGCGGGTAATTACAGCACTGAATGACAGGTGCTGCCAAAAAAGTAACTCTGCACACTAAAAGAAGTGTCGGGGTGCCACATCGATCAAATGGTGATAATACCATTGAATTTGGTCTGCATTCTACGTTTTTAATCAACAATGTGTTGCGAGGTTGGCTGCGTGGTGGTTAGGTGTGGTCAAGAGCCATGTTCTTTTTGCAAATGGCTAGATCCGGTCTTTCTATTCGTGGACGTCGGCAAGTAAAGTTTGATAGATTTATTGGTGTGCATCAACTTGGGCTTGGCCGGATAACAAACTACTATAAGAAGTGGTGAGTAAATAAAATATAGAATATTGTAATTCGAGGAGGTTTAATGAAGGTTTTTTTTATTATTAAGATTGGTGAGTGATTCCTAAAACCACCACCGCCACCAACATATCCAAGCCCCAAAGTTAGTGCATCGCCACATCATAATTCATTAGCCAACAAGGACATCCACACCACAGGAAGAAATTCAACACAAGCCACGACGCAAGCACACAACAAAAAGTCTAAGTACGCCACCCATTTTTTTGTACGCCATTGTAGCTGTCGGCGATAGACACGTACAGCGAGAGATCCTAGGGCGGGATCATAATCCCCCGCGGCGATTTTGGGACTCTCGAGGCACGATATTCATCTTAACGGCGACAAGAGCGAGAACCTGGTTCGTACTTATACCCCCGTTGATATTGCCAGGAGTCTCTAGTCATCCGGAGTAGGTGCAACAACCGGCAGCACGTACAGCGATCCTAGCGCGGGACCATACCCCCGCACATCTCGCTAGAGATCGCTGTGATACACATCATGGCCTTTAGTGACAGCAGGCCGCACAAAATTTATTCACAACATATTTGTCACCACAACAACTCCAACATATGAAGCATCTACAACAACAACAACGGTAGCAACAACAAAATCAGCAGCATCTATAGCCTAACAAATTGTCATCACGGAAGAGATATACCCAAGTTCAGCAGATCTAGTGCGGAAGAAAAAGAAAAGATAAGTGAAAGTAGTTAGCAATGTAGAATTTTTTTTTGATGTACAGATAATTTAATTTTTATTCAAACCGGGTAGGACCTTTTTATCTCGTTCGTTGTCGTACTTTTTATTCGTGCCGGTCATTCTCATATTGACCGAATGTTTTTTTTTTTTTTGCTTTCGGGGAATCTTCATGTTTCCTTCACTTAACTTCGAATTTAGTTGCATATCAATTACAATTTTGACCAGTACTAGAGCAAGCCAACACTACATTACATTTTCTAATTTGAAAATTTTAAGTCTATGAATGCATTAGCATTTCAGTTTTGAAAATAGATTTCAAATAAAGTCAATGTTAGAAGCAAAAGTCAAAGCCATCCGATTGTTGTAAAAAAAAATAGTGCGTTCACACGATGTGGAAATTATCTCAATGATATCTCGTCTAAACGATCTATGAGTGTGGTTGAGCAAATATTGGGTGTTTTTTATTGAGGTATAGAACTTTAAGTTGGCATCACTTTTTTAACTGGCGGCCATTTTGTCAGCTGTCAAGTGATTAATATTTAGTTTGGTTTGCCATTTCATCATGAACAGGTTGACAAAAGAACAACGCTTGCAAATCGTGCAAATTTATTTCGAAAATAATGTTTCAGTTCGCGAAGTTCAGTTCGCGAAGATGAGGCTCATTTTTGGTTGAATGGCTACGTCAACAAGCAAAATTGCCGCATTTGGAGTGAAGAGAATCCACATGAGACCCTTGAGACGCCATTACATCCACAAAAACTGACTGTTTGGTGTGCTCTATGGGCTGGTGGAGTCATTGGGCCATACTTCTTCCGAAATAATGCTGGAGAGTCAGTTACCGTTAATGGAGACCGGTATAGAGCCATGATAACCGACTATTTTGTTCCCGAATTGGATGGCATGAATGTGGATGAGTTGTGGTTCCAACAAGACGGCGCTACATGCCACACAGCGCACGTCACAATCGATTTATTGAAGGAAACATTCGATGAGCGCATAATTTCGCGGAATGGACCTGTCAATTGGCCACCAAGATCGTGTGATTTGACACCATTGGATTATTTTCTTTGGGGATATGTGAAGTCGCTCGTCTACGCCAACAAACCAGAAACGTTAGGGGACTTGGAAGCCAACATTCGTGGCGTTATTGCCAACATACGGCCCCATATGCTCGAAAAAGTGGTTGAAAATTGGACCTGTAGAATTGGCTTTATTCGAGCCAGCCGCGGCGGTCACATGCCCGAAATCATATTTAAACATTAATGGCATAAAATTATCCTTCCAATAAAGCCAAATTGATGGACATTAAAACGATTTTCTTGTGTTTTATTTCAATTCGAAGTTCTATACCTCTAAAAAAACATGTCCGGAGCTGTAACCACAGGTTATTTCCTGCAATTGTTAAGCACAGCGTCTGTCGAATGTAAAACAAGTTAATGACTCGGATGGTGGACATATTTAGATTTCCGTATCTCAAAATTTGGCAAGTAACTTTTGATCAGTATTGACAATCGCGTGTTTCAGTAATTTAAGATAATAAATTGATTTAACAAATGAAGTACGATTTAATCCTTGAATTTTGAAAAAAAAAATTAGAGAAAAATAAGAATTAAAAAAAAAAAATAAAACAAAATTTAAATGACATAATGAGGTTATTCGAATTTAACCGTGAATTTTGCAAAACAGATATTTCAAGCTTTTAAATGAAAAGGTAATAGTGTGAATTGTGAATTAGAAACTAAATTAAGGCCGTTTGAAAATTCTAAACATTGTTAACTTCGAAGAATTTCGTGTTGAGCTAATTGAAGAAAACTATTTTATGAAATTTTGTTTGAGTCCCGTAAATGAAGGGAAAGTCTAATGCTTTACTTTTCTACAAGCAAATCAACTGCTAACAAAGTTCGCAAGTCAATTTATAAATATATTTTGCAATTCTTATATAAATTGAAATAATTATTCCACAGAATACTGTTGAGAATACCAAGGTACAGGGGAGGGTATACATGGGTAACAACATCTAGACCCATGACGAGCTACATTTTTTCTAAGTTGACACTGGTACAATTATTTGTCTGTCTTTTCCTTTTCGCGTATCCCAACGAACCACCCCAAGCCGCGAGCCCTAGCCGAGCACAGATCAACAAGTTGCCAGTGTGCGGATACATGAAGAGGGGAACTAGCTGTTTGAGTAGGGGATGGTGTCAACCGGTAGTTATTTTCGAATAACTTAGTTTTGCTCGGTATAGATAAAGGCTAGAATCGTGACAGGATGACGAAAATGAAACAATGGTAAGTGCATTAGACCCTCATTTTCTACAGGAAATTTTACATGTTAGAGCTAAAGAAGTTTATACATACAAATGCTGTGGGGTATGAATTGCATACTCACTTCCAACAGTTGGATAAAATAAAAGAACTGGAACCAACATTAGGTCCTGTATCTTTCTGTAATAATACAATTCAAAGCGTATTAATGTCAGCCACCTTTTAAATGATCAAATGGTGTATACTAACTTTGGTTCTCATGTCAGAAGGCAATCACAGGCTGCACCGCCGTTTATAAATCGTCTCGGACAATGTGGTATCATAAAAGGACACCAGGGTTGCGTAAGTTGTTTAGACTGGAGCACAAGTAGGCGTATATTGGCTTCAGGTTCACATGATTTTCAATTATGTTTATGGGCAGCGTGACCGTTTTGCGATTTAAGTGGCAATTTGACACTTTTTCAACTGCCTTCCACTTTTAATGCCCCTTTTTTAAAATTGCCCAATTTCGCCACCTCTTGATACAGTGAATAAAACTTGTGCACTTTCTTCACTGAATTAATTGGATTTCTTTTAGGTTCAATATGATATAGTGGGCCTGGCAATCAAACACGTCTGCACGCTTGCAGTTGTGTATCAAGAATCATATATCTTTATTGATTTCTCTTACATCTATCCTTACTTAAAACTAACATAAGGCGTTCTTACATAATTATTAGCAGGGATGCCATTACACCTCCCTTTTTTATAAAATCTTTAAAGTATAATTTGTATTTTAATATTCAAATATGCGCATCTTAAGTTTTAAAAGACCATGGTTATAATTATGTATTTTATGTCTAAATATAGATATTTATATATAGGTATTTTTTTTTGTTTTTTTTCTAAATGATATTTTTTATTATGTATTTATATTTGTTTTTTTTTCGTGTAGATAGATATAATTTCAAATATGAATTGTAAAAAAGTTTGGTAATGCACATATCGGCCGCTACTTGCATACCTTCTTTTTTTCAGTTGTTGAATCAACCAAGATGATCAGTCTTGTTTGATTCAACAAACCCTTTTATTTGGAAATATTATTCAATTATTGTTTGTTTTGTTTTTTTTTAGATTACGACTTTCTTAATCGGTTTTTATGAACTGTTTTACTTTTCTTTGTTTTAACATCATATAATGTTACGTTACAATCATTAATGCTTTTTACAATGAATGGACCTTCGTAGATGCTTTTGAACTTGTCATAAGGTTGTTTCTGTAATAATACCTTTTCATTGACTGTCAGGTGCAACGGATTTGAGTGCCTGTCAAAAAACCTTTTATTACGTAGTTTATGCTTTTCAATCAGTTCTTTTGCTAACTGATGAGTTTTTTGCAGTCTGTACTTTACCACTTTACTATAATTTTCAACGTTGTATAAGGGGTCAGTTTTAGTATTTAGTACTTCGCCTGGAATCACTGGTATTTTCCCGAAAACTAATTCATAAGGTGAAAATTTTGAGTCGAAAGCGGAATTTGAATTCGTATTGTGAAAAAATGTGAAATAGTTAAGATACGTATCCCAATCCGAAATATTTTCATCTACATACGCCCTTAAATACTCATTAAAAACTCTGTGATTACGCTCAACCGTTCCCAAAGTCTTATGGTGGTAAGCTGTTGAATGGTTAATTTTGATTTTGAAAAGATCGCATAATTCAGTCAGGACTTGGTTTTTGAATTCTGTACCTAAATCAGACTTTATAGTATTCATGGAACCGTAAATTAAAACAAATTTCTCAAAAATTGCACGAGCTACCGTTTTTGCCTCTTTATTGGGTATAGGGATTGTTACCAAATATTTGGTTAAATCACATATAAGGGTTAAAGCATATTTATTACCGTAATTAGATTCTGGAAATGGACCTATGGTGTCCAGAACAACTATGTCGAATGCTTGAGCTGGTGTTGGTGTTAAAACGAGTAGTTCTTTATTACCGGGTCTTACTTTGTTATGGTTGCATTTGTCACAGTTTCGTATGAAGTTCGCTATATCCTTCGTCATGTTTCTCCAAAAATATTTTGTTCTTAATTTTGCGTACAATTTGTGACGCCTACAATGCCCTCCTAAGAGTGGATCATAGTGATGTATTGTCATTAATTTTTCCTTTTCTTCTTTCTCAAATATTCGTTGTATTGGGTTTGTTAACATAATTTGTATCTCATTTAATGACTTTAAACCTTGGTTCTTTAGATTCTGTATTGAGCAAATTGTAAAGAATATATCATCTTTTGGCTATTCCAATATTAGAACATTTGAATTGATGGCTACTTCTTCGAGCCTCAAAAGCATTTCACCTAAGTTTAATGTTTTGTTGTCGATTCTAATGTCTAATGAAAATAAGATTTTAAATTTTTTGTAAATATTTAACTGCAGTTTTGATAATTTGTTATCTGTGTAGAAAATCTTTGATCGAATTTTTGGAACCTTTGTTGAAAAGTCATGAGAAAATTTATCGAAAATTGGCATTTTTACCGTAGTAGTGTCTGCTCTAGTTAATACATCATGTTGTCGTTTGGACATACCACGAGTTGTTATTGCGAAAACTTCTTTGTTTGATTTCTTTAGCTCATCTATTAAAATGCGCGAAAGAGCATCGGCTGCCACATTATCTTTGCCTTTAATATGATCAATTGTAAAATTGTATTCCGAGAGTTCCAGTCTAATTCTCGTCAACTTCGAAGACGGATCTTTTATACCGAAAAGTAAACTAGAGGTCTGTGATCTGACCTGACTGTAAATTTTGTACCGTAAACGTATGGTCTGAACTGTTTAATTGCAAAATGGATTGCCAAAAGTTCCTGTTCTATTGTTGGCTTCTTTTGTTCGGCGCTGTTAAATGATTTCGATGCATAGTAAATTGGCAAGTCGTTTCCGTCAAAATCTTGACTTAAAACCGCCCCACAACCTACTTTAGAAGCGTCAACTGTAATTGTAAATTCCTTCCAAAAATCTGGGTATCGTAGTACTTCAGGTGACTTTAAACATTGTTTTAACTTCTCGAAAGCTTCTTCGCACTTATCATCCCACTTGAACTGTACTTTCTTTCGGGTAATAGTTATAATTTAAAGGTGCCGTCAACGAAGCAAAATTTCTAATAAATCGCCTGTAATAGTTAGCAAATGCGACGAGCCTTTTTACAGAATCTTTGTCAGTTGGGGTAGGATATTTCTCTATAGTTTTATTTTTTGAATCATCCGGTAGAAGACCGTTGTTTGTACATTTATGACCTAGAAATGTCACATCTGGTCTGAAAAAATTACACTTGTAAGGATTTAACTTAAGATTAAACTTCCTAAAAAGATTGAACACATTTTCCAAATTTCCCAAGTGGTGTTTCACACTACAATCAATAACGATTATGTCGTCAACGTATGGTGGTAGACCTGAAAAGGCAATTGACATCATTCTTGAGAATGAATTTGGAGCGATGTTCAAGCCGAATGGTAAGACCTTCCATCAAAACGAACCTGATGAAGTGCTGAATGAAGTAATATCCCTAGAATCAACATATAGAGGAATTAAATCAAGGATTGAAAAATATTTTGTGCGTCCTAGGTTATCTAGAACATCGTCAATACGAGGAAGAGGAAATTTGTCGGCTACTAGTTTCTTATTGACTGCCCTATAGTCGACACACATTCTAAACGATTTTTTACCATCAATTGATTTCTTTGGCACGAGAATCAATGGGCTATTATAGTTAGAACGACTAGGCTCAATCAAGTCATTATCCAGTAGTTCCTTTACCTTCTTGTCAATTTCCTCCTTTTGTGAATGAGGCATACGATAATTTTTAACGTAAACTGGTGAAGAGTCTGTTAACCTAAGTTCCTGGTTGTAAAAATTATTAACTGACATTTTATCCTCCTCCAATGCGAATATGTCAGCGTATCTTTCACATAAGGGCATTAATTCATCACGTACATTCGCTGGCATTTGACCTTTCAATAAATTTCCGAGTTTTAAAATACGATTGTCCTCATGATTGGCCCGATTGATTGTGTAAACCTTGTAGTTCGAAAGTGTATTAAATTTTATATCATAATTGGAAATACATTTTAATTCATCTGTAACATTCATTATTTTCAAAACTGGTCTATCGGAGTCAACAACACATTTGCTTACGAAAACTCCATCAGAAATTTCCTGTGTATCTATAAAAATTGGTTCTTTCACATTTTCCAATTTGAATATTCTAAAAACCTCACATCTAGGGGGCGCTATAAGATTATTATCAGATGTGCCATGCCTTATTGGAATTTGCATAATAAAACTCGCAAACAAGCATTGCTTGTCTGAAATTTGTTTGAAAAGCACTTAGTTTTTTGAGCGGTTTCCATTCAAATTTTTTACTCAGGTCGCTTGTTTGCTTGTCTTTTTCACTGTGTATTATGCCCATTGGCGTAGATAGGCCTTTCTGGGGGTGGCAATACCCCCACCCCCCCGAGACTTGATTTTGCAACCCCCCCGAATTACTGAAGTATTTAAAAAAAAGTCATTAAAAACTTGTGTGTTTGGAAAGACATACAAATTAGTATTCAAATCGTAAATGTATCCCGTTTACTTACATAAATCATTACAATTTTTATAAAAATTACGAGTGTGTTTTTTTATGATGATAATTTTTTCTTTTATTTTCTCTAACAAAATATAAAAAGTACTACACACAACATTTTAAAAACATTGAATTGGCTAATTATATTGATTGTTTAGTTTGTATTCGCATTGTTTAGTTTGCTGCTTACAAATTTTTTTTTGCCACGAAACTTGACCTTCTTTATTGAAATAACAACAAAATTGGTCCCTAATTAGTTTCGCAGTGCTTGTTGAATTTTTACATTGAGCGCTTTGCAATGGTGTAGAACTACAATCTTCCCTCCATAAACCTTCAATAATGTTTCCATTCATCAAATTTTCACTATCAACTGAGCCTAAAGAAATGTACTCTTTCGCATTCTTCCTTCTCAAAAGATTGTGTAGATAGCAGCAAATTAACACAATAGTTTGAACTTTTTCGGGTGAAAGATCAAAAGCTCCTTGTAGAACTCTAAATCGAGAGACTAATATGCCGAAAGCATTTTCAACGATGCGTCGGGCGCGACTCAAGCGATAATTAAAAATACGCTGCTCCTCGGTGAGACCTGTTTGGAAATAAGGCTTCATAAAATTGCTTGTCAGCTGAAAAGCATCATAACCAACAAAAACAAAAGGCATCTCTTTATCGGAAGACGGCAATTTGCATGGCTTCGGCAAATTCAATGCACCTTCAGAGAATGCCCTTCCAAATTTTGTATTTCCCAATACACCGCCATCCGATACTCTTCCGTTTGTGCCAACATCCACCATGATGAACTCGTAGTTCGCATCGACTATTGCCATTAGGACAATACCACAGAACTTTTTATAATTGTAGTAGAACGATCCAGAGCTCGGTGGCTTTTTTATTGCGGTGTGCTTTCCATCGATAGCTCCTAAGCAGTTAGGAAAATTCCAACGACGGTAGAAGTATGTTGCATGTCTCTTCCACTCATCTCCGTTTGCAGGAATCTGTGAATAGATATACATACAGTAAATCAATTAAAACTTGTTTTTTTTTGCAGAGTTCTGAGGAACATAAAAAACGAAAAAAGCCAGATGCGGCTGAAGAACTGATGATTTTGGCAGCAAAACGTCTCAAGGAGTCTCCGGACGAATTTGACAAAACCGTCGAAAGTTGGGCATTCAAACTCAAAAAATGAATTCAACTCAAAGAGTTTTTGCCGAAAAATTTATAAATGAAATTATTTTTGAAGGGCAGATGGGAACGTTGTATAGAAACTGTATGCAGTTAACGATTTTAAGCCCTTCGATTACACCACAATCATGTTTTAGCGAATACAGTTCCAGTGATGACAGCTTGATGAGAAGCAGTACGCCGATCGTAAAGGTTCCAGTACCACTCGTTTCGCCACACATCTCAAATTTACAAATACAGCCAACGATTGACTGCACTTTAACAGATGAAACTGCAGACAACTCGCTCACGCATTATTTTACAACATTTCTGTAAAATAAGCATTTAAGTTTGCATTTCATATAGGAGGCAATTTTCCTCTTTTTATACAATTTTACTAAACTATTTAAGAAATTTATTATTTGACATGTTGTCATAATTTTATTTTAAATGAAATTTATTTGCTGATGGCTAAGCATATAGACAATGCTTAGCCATCAGCAAATAAATTTCATTTTACTAAACTATTTCATTTTGAAAGCCATTATTTTGGCTCAAGTTTAAAAATCAGACGAAAACTCAGCTTAAGATAGGAATACTGGAATACACATATCATAATTTGAATTTACATTGATTCAAATATTATACTTAAGGTGAAATAATAAAGTTCAACTTAAATTTAAAAACTTTAACCTGTCGAGTTCAAAGAAAATTAAACAAGTATTAATTTGTTAGGGCGTAGGTGACTCCTTTCCCCAAACACTTGTAAGAACCAAAAACCTTGTTTTTTTCTTATTAAAATAAAAAGCTCCTTGCTTTATTGAGATCTTCTTAAGACTAAAAAATTAATTCTTTGTATTCGCTTGAAGTAAGTATGTAATTCATTTATAAAAAGCCGTTAATTGTGAGAATGGAATTTCATGGAGAAAATATAGCAGAGAACAATTAAGTAAATTAGCGTTCATGTACATATATATATGTGGAAGTATATATGTATGTATATAAAAAAAAAGTAAGTTGGAAATTATAAGTAAATAATTCATGTTATTAAATAAATAATAAATTGTTGAACACGGTTCAACATACTCCCCCCGGGGATGTGGGTGGCAGCAGCAACCGTTCCAATTTCCTGATATCACCCATCCAAATACTGAGTCTTGTAGCTCCGGTAGTGTTGGGTTAGGTCGAATAACCTTTTCTTTCAAGATCAGGGGCAACGTTCTCCCACCAATTACACCGTCAACAGTGCGGCAAGTTGCAAATTCATTATGAGCTTTCGGTTCGTATGATTTAAAATGAGCTATCAGCTGCGGATCTCCAATAGGCGGTGGAGCTTGTATTTTGCCGTACTGCAATGAAAGACGCCACCTGGCTATCGGTCGTTGTGTAAAGGGGCAACTTCAAACCATCCATACTCTCTTTCTCCGCTTTTATAGTCTGGGGTGAAATCGGGAAATATGTTAGCGACACTGCGTAACAAATACGAACCGGCTGCGTTTTCATCCAACAAAAAGGTGACCCACATCGGGTTTCCCTTATTGATAAGCGTTAGACGGATGAGCGGCGGAATGGCGAGATCTCGTTGGAGAGAGCGTAGAGGTAACTCTTTGACCAAAATTTCAAATGGAGTGAGTAGTACGTCCGGGCTTTCTTCCGAGTCGGACTCGTCGTATTCTGGCTCTTCGGCTGTCAATGAAAGGTGAGGTTTGTCCTCGAAACTAGACGTGGAGACATCATGGGGATGGTCTTGATGGATCATGGAATGGTGCTTCAATGAGCAAAGGGCACAACGATTTTTGGACTGGCATTCCGAGCGTTGATGGGTTTTAGCCATACAGTTGAGGCAATATGTCGATTTTCGTAAGTATCTCCGTCGGTTTTCAATGGTCATCACAACAGAAAACGGGCAATGTCTCACAGCGTGGTTCTTCAGACACAAGTTGCAGCGCGTCATTATAGAGCTAAAGAGGAAGAAAAGAAAGATGTATACTGTGTTATTAAATATTTTGTTATGCGACTTTATCTTGAGGTTGCTGCTTTGATAATTTGGATGGATTTGGGTTTGA
Organism: Panzeria rudis; assembly: GCA_956483635.1. Classification (NCBI taxonomy): domain Eukaryota; kingdom Metazoa; phylum Arthropoda; class Insecta; order Diptera; family Tachinidae; genus Panzeria; species Panzeria rudis. The sequence continues at coordinate 46,201,448 of OY101451.1, read as the reverse complement.
TATCGTTGAGACTAGTTTGAATGGGTTTGTGGTATATCTTTTGTTGCATCGCAAGGCGGTAAAATACACAATTTTGCAATGGAACGTATTATATTTCCGTTCTGTGTTTTGATTTCGGCTACCCGTACCTTACTATCCTTTCCGTATATGACCCTTACAATACGGCCTAGTCGCCACTCAGTGGGTGGTAGCATCTCGTCCTTAACTATGACAAAGTCGTTAGGCTTAAGATTTTGTTGTTCAGTTTTCCATTTAACTCGTCGCTGAAGTTCGGTGATGTACTCGTTTTTCCATCGACGTGCAAAGAGGTGTTGAATGGCTTTTAATCGGTTCCATCGTTTTATGAAGCAGAGATTCTCTAGTGGGGGTTCTTCGGGAACTTCAGGGGGAGCTACTAATGGCGCCCCTCTCAAAAAGTGGCCGGGAGTCAATGGCAGTAGTTCTGATGGATTTTCGGTCAATGGGGACATCGGGCGTGAATTCAGTACTGCTTCTATTCGGATCAATATGGTCGTAAATTCTTCAAAGGAAAAATTGAGGTTCCCAGCAATCTTTTTTAGGTGCGATTTCATGCTTTTTACGGCAGCCTCCCAGAGGCCGCCCATGTGGGGCGCGTAGGGGGGAATAAATGACCATTTAAACCCGTGAGCGCCATACTTCTCCACTAACGCCTTTTCCGTGATTTGCAGGAATTCGTTGTGCGCTTTAAGCAATGCGGTACTGGCTCCAAGAAAATTCCTACCGTTGTCTGAAAACATTGTTCTTGGAAATCCGCGACGGCCAACGAATCGGTCAAAACAAGCTAGAAAAGCATCCGTGGATAGCTCGGAACATAGTTCGATATGAACTGCTCGTGTGGAGAAACATACGAATATAGCTGCATAACCTTTTATGAGCTTAGCATTTCGTAGATTGGAGGATTTAATGTTGAAAGGGCCAGCGAAATCGACGCCGGCGTAAGTGAAGGGCAGCGAAAAGTTAACTCTTTCTGGCGGGAGCGCTGACATTATTTGTTGTTGTACCTTATGTTTATATATGGTACACGTTCTGCAGTTCCGGATGCATTTTCTTATTAGACTTTTGAGACGGAGTATATAAAATCCTTGTCTTATAGCTCTTAGCATGATATGATGTTCAGCATGCAGCAAAATTTTATGTGTGTGTTCCATAAACAGGGTAGCAAAGCGGGATTTTTCAGGGATTATAATGGGGTGTCTCTCGTCGAAGGTTAGTCCTGAGTGGTCAAGTCTCCCTCCAACACGTAAAAGACCATCTTTATCGAGATATGGACACAAAGTTGAAAGTCTGCTTTTCTTGTTGATAGGCTGCCTGTTCTGTAGACATTTGTATTCTTGGGGAAAATGTTTAAGCTGAGCGATGCTAATCAGACGATTTTTAATAAATTGCGATTCGTTTGTTGTTATAAACGCATCAGAATCGACATCGCGTTTTCGGGCTCGATTAATGAAACGAAAGCAATAGCACATTACTCTAAGTGCCCGTGCAAATGTAGAAAAATTTTCTAATATATCGTCCGTGTCAGTACTTTGTTGAATCAGTGTATTTTCCTCACTTGTAACTGCGTGAAGTGTTGAGACCCTTTTAGTTTCCAGGTCGGTGGGATCGAACTCGCGTGGTTTTGGCCACTTATCAATAGGCTGGCGGAGCCAGGTGGGACCGTGCCACCATAGGTCATTCCCCATGAGCTCTTGAGGGCTACTTCCGCGCGTACCTATATCCGCCGGGTTGTCCTCAGTTTTAACGTGTCTCCAGCAAGTATTACTGACAATACTTGTAATTTCCGCAATACGGTTGGCCACGAACGTTTTAAGACTTTGAGGTGGTTTTTGAAGCCATCCAAGGACTATTGAGGAGTCCGTCCACAAATAAAGTTCATAGGGGACTCTTGTGTTTATCGCTAGACCTTTGACTAATTTTGTAAGCAAGACTGCTCCGCATAATTCCAGCTTGGGTACTGTTGTCTTGTTTAGTGGAGCTATTTTAGTTTTTGCAACTAACAGATGACAGTTTATTTTGCCATTAAACGTGGAGGTTCTTAACTAGACTGCACTACAATACGCCTTTTCTGATGCGTCACAGAACCCGTGGATTTGTGTCTGGTCAGTCGGAGTAAAATCCACCCATCTGGGGATTTTCAGTTTAGAAATTTGTGGTAAGTTTTGTATAAATGCGTTCCATTTCACAAGTAAATGCGGTGGGATACCCTCATCCCATTCTGTCTTTAGTTGCCACAACTCTTGCATAAAGATCTTTGCTACTACCACAACTGGCCCTAACCAACCAAGAGGGTCGAATAGCTTTGCTATGACCGACAAAATCTGTCTTTTTGTATAAGTATGTAAATTCTGGCTGGGTTCTACAACATAATAAAAATAGTCTGACTTTGCATTCCAGCGAATTCCTAGTGTTTTGATCGTGCTGGAATCGTCAAACTTCAGAAAATCTTCATCAAGAAGATCCTCCCGGGCTAAAGTTTCTAGTAAAACACTATCGTTTGCTGTAATTTTCTTCAGTGGGAAGCCTGCTGATTGAAGAGCTTGTATTAGTTCGGTTTGTTTCAATGTGGCTTCTTCGAGACTGTGTCCGCCAGATAAAATATCATCCACGTAAATTTCACTCTTTAATACTTCGGATGCATTTGAAAAGGAGGTTTTGCAGTCCTCGCTTAACTGCTGTAGCGTTCTCATAGCCAGAAATGGGGCGCAGTTCACACCGAAGGTGACCGTTTTCATTTGAAAGGTTTTTAAAAATTTATCCGCTTCTTTTCGGAATAAAATTTGTTGATAAGGCCGATCGTCTTCATTTATTACTATTTGACGGAACATCTTTTCGATGTCGCCAGTGAAGACAAACTTATAAAAGCGCCAACAAAGCACCACCTTCATTAAGTCATTTAGGAGTGTGGGACCCTGATGTAAGACATCGTTCAGCGAAAATCCACTATTTGTTTTCTTAGAGGCGTTAAAGACCACCCTGACTTTGGTTGACTTACTTTCTGGTCTCATAACTGCATGGTGTGGGAGATAATACGAGAACTGTTTTTCGTGGTTGTTTTCCGGGCGAAATACTGGTTCCATATGACCCAATTTAACATATTCTTGTAGAACGTCATTATATTTCTCTTTTAAATGTGGAGTCTTTTCAAGAGTTTTTTCCATTCGATAATATTGACCCATTGCACTGTTCCGTGAAGGACCTAAAAATATGTCTCCTGGATACTCTTCTTTGAAGGGTAAACGTACTACATAGCGACCGTCTGGGTTTCTAAAGGTCGTTTTTTTATATAAATTTTCGCAAAACATATCTGCCTCATTTTCTGGACGATTCTTTTCGACTTCCTCAAGTTCCCAAAACTTTTTAATTGCCTCATGGAGAAGAAAATCCTAAGATGTATAAGCGGTAGTGGAAAACGCATGCACTTCACTGATATTTTCGGGACCTGATAGGTACCATCCAAATTGTGACTCTCTGGCTTCTAGGTTTCCAGAAATATTTTTTCGAACACCTCCGAGGTTAATAAATGGCAGAAAATCGCTCCCTATTATCATATCGACCGGGGCGGGTTTATAAAAGTGCGGATCGGCTAATGTTAAATTCTGTATTTCCGAAAAATTTGTGATCTTAGCAGGAGAAGGGGGCAAAAGATTAGCAATTTTTGGTACCACAATAGCTAGGATTTTTATTCTAAATTCAGAAACCCTTGATTTGACTGTAATATAACAATTTCCCTTGGAACTGCCAACAATTTTTCCACCAAACCCTGAGATCTTACGCGGATGTGGCTCGAGTGGTATCGCAAATGTTTGTTGAAGTCGGGTAGTTATGAAACTTTTCTCTGCCCCAGAATCTAGTAACGCCCGAACGGTAAATAGCTCTCCTGCATTTTCGAGATGAACAAGTGCTGTAGGTAGCACCGTAACTCCTTCATGACGAAAGAAATATGCCGGTTCATTTTTCGGAATGCTAACTTTAGTTATTTCTTCTACCTGAGTATTAAATGTCGATGTCGAAGGCTTTTCGCAATCCTTTGGATTTAGCTGTGGGTGTGGTTTTGACATAACACTATCCTTTGAATTTTCCTCCCTTTCGAGGTGTAACATTGTATGATGTTTTTTGTGACATAACGTGCACGAACCTTTGCTTAAACATTTTGACTTAAAGTGTGTTGGTGAAAGGCAGTTCACACAATATTTATTTGTAAAAGCGAATTTCAAGCGTTCGTGAGGTGACATAGATTTGAAGTATTTGCAAACTCTGAGTGGGTGGTTTTGGTTGCATTTCTTACAAATTGGATTTCGTTCGCTTTGAATATAAAATGTTTGTGTTCTTGGAGACTGATTTTCTTTTGGAACAGATCGTTTCCTATCGATCATTGTTTCTAAAATTTCCACTCTTTCTGAAAGAAATTCGTTCACCTGTGGCCACGTTGGCAACTCACGATGATTTTTCAACGACATCTCCCATTCTTTAATTGTCTCGTCGGAGAGTTTGGAAACTACCACATGAATCAAAAATGGATCATTATCGTGTAATTCGATTCTATGATTTTTTAAAACCGCTAAACAGTCATTTACCGAATTTTGTATATATCGGAGGGATTTGACATTTTCATTAGCAGCTGGTGGGATGGCATGAATCTTTTTGATTTGATCTTGAACCAAAAGCCTTTTGTTTTCGAAACGATTTTTTAATTTTCCCCACGCGAGTTCGAAATTATCATCTACCAAGTCAAAATCCTTTATGGCTTGGTAAGCTTCCCCCCTCACTTTGCTACGCAAATAATATAGTTTTTGAGCCGGTGCTACTGAAGGGTCTTTTCCAATGACTGCCTGGAACATGTCCCTAAATGCTGGCCATTTGGAGTAGCCGCCGTCAAAGATTTGTATCTCGCATGCTGGTAGTTTGAGAGTTGATCTATAACTAATGTTCTGATTAGGCTCTGTTGTAAATGATTTAATTTTTTCTACAATTTTTGCTTTCAGTGCTTGATATGCTTCACTCGCTTCCTCATATTTCGGCGGCATATCGTCTTTAAAATCTTCTTTTTGAGCTTCATCTCCTAACATGTAGTTTTCATAAGATTCATTTAATTTATCCCATCTTCTTTCTAATTCTTGCTTCTTTACCTCAAGAAATGCAAGTGTGTGTTCTTCTGAACGAGTTCTATCAAAGTTTGTGCAAAATGCTATTATTTGAGCACTATCAAATCTACTTTTACGTCTTAAAGCCGACATCTTGAATAAATAATTTGCAAACAACCACCTGATTAAAAATTATATATATTTTTGTTTGTTTGTTTTGTATTTGAGCTTGTGGCTTAAACAGTATGGGTCTGCTTGTACAATAATTAAATTACGAATTCCTGCTGAACTTCCTGTTCACTAATAACTTCAATTATTATTGAGACCTTCCACTTTATTTAAAATTTTTCCTGAAGAAAAACATTAATTTTACTCTGACCAATGTTTTCCTTTCTCAACTGATCCACTTTTAATTTATTTTAATATTAACCCACCAAATTTTTTATATATCAGCCGTATATAAATGTGATTTTAGATAAAAAAATTAAAAGGGAACTCACCGTTGTTTATTTGTATATGTCTCTTAAAAATTTTATGGTAGGGAACCTCTGGCGCACAATTTATTGTATTGCTAGTGACGTCACTGTGCAATTGCTTCTTTTTGCAGTTATACTGGCAGCTTTGTTGTAGTTTTTTGCTTGCGGTTTTTAAATTCCTTAGTTGTTGTTGTTGTTGTTGTTGTTGTTGTTGTTGTTGTTGTGATTACTTTGGTTTATTAGTAGCTTTTGTTTAATAGTTTCGTTAAAAATTAATCAATTTTATTCTTATTTTTTTGTTTAGTTTTAACTCACTTCTTTTTTGTGTTATTATATTTGATTTAGTTTAATAATCTTCACTTTTCCACCAATATTTTGTATTCTTTTTTCCTCATATACATATTTGTTTGCACTTGTTACTGGCTGTTTTGGTTTGTGGCGGTTCTTTTTGCAAACCTTTTCTTTCTATTGTAGTTATTTTGTTTTTTGTTTGATTTGCCTTTTTGTTTGTTGGTTTGTTTTAATTTGGAATTAATTTCTTTTTCGGTTTTATATTATTGTTGTCTATAATTCACATGTATTTTATGTATTATTCAATTTTATATTTTCGCACTACCGCACTCGTAAAAATCTATTACTTTATGATCTTTTCTTGTTTTACTTCTTGTGTGAAGTTATTGTGTTAACAAGAACGAGTTGAATTGGTAAATTTGTAATGGACAACGTGATAATTTGCGAGTTGTCAAGAATGTATTTATCTCTTTCGTTCTTAGGGATGACACTTTTTAGTGGTGTAATTAGTGGTATTTTTAGATGAAACGATTAGTGGTTATTAAATTTGTTTTTGTTCGTGAAGAAACTTTATCATGTCTTTTGCATGTAATATTAAAATGTTATGAATATTGCCTTTCGTAGACAATCTTAAGTTAACCAAAAAAATATTTCTCTTTATTGTTTCTTCTGTTCTCGTTTTCAAGATAAAAAAAATGTGTCGCACAAAATATCCAATAAACACAGTACATACCTTATTCTTTCCAGCCTAATTTCCCAGTTTTTATTTAATAAATTCCTCCTTGCTGATACCTTACTTTGGTGTGGTTATGATGTACTACGTCCACGAATATGATCTTTTTTGGTTGATTAATTTACTGACACGGGGTGCACAGTGGGGTACCTTTTTTACTTTTTTGCCGTAAGCACGATGAAATATACATATACATATATGTCAGACAACCCTTGGTTTTTGTAGTTGGACAAGTCTATTGCCGTTTGTAGTTGATATTTAAGTTGCCATCGGTAGAGACAACTGTCAATGTGAAATTCTTAGTGGACTCCAAGTCACTAATTCTTTCCTGTTCTAGCCTATTCTAGAACTTTATCGAAGGACCAATGTTAGGGCGTAGGTGACTCCTTTCCCCAAACACTTGTAAGAACCAAAAACCTTGTTTTTTTTTCTTATTAAAATAAAAAGCTCCTTGCTTTATTGAGATCTTCTTAAGACTAAAAAATTAATTCTTTGTATTCGCTTGAAGTAAGTATGTAATTCATTTATAAAAAGCCGTTAATTGTGAGAATGGAATTTCATGGAGAAAATATAGCAGAGAACAATTAAGTAAATTAGCGTTCATGTACATATATATATGTGGAAGTATATATGTATGTATATAAAAAAAAAGTAAGTTGGAAATTATAAGTAAATAATTCATGTTATTAAATAAATAATAAATTGTTGAACACGGTTCAACATAATTAGATTAATTAATTTTTAAGCAAATGAAATAAGTTCCTTTATATGTTCTGCTTTTTATTTACTTTATGAAAAAGTTTTTTGTTTTTAATAAAAATTACATAAATATGTATATGATCATGCGTTTTATTCACCTTTATATAATATTTCAATGCCTTGTTTATTTCTTCACAAGTTTCCATAACAATGCGACCAATTGAACGTTCCGAAATAGCGCTGGTGAAATTTAAATCGGAAAATGAATCGCCCGTAGCAAGAAATCGCAACGTTATAGAAAGGCGTTGATTCGGGGATATTGCGGAACGCATTTTAGTATCTTCCTTTTGAATTTTTGGGTCAATCAAGGTTAAAAGTTTGGCATATATATTCATCCATGCGTAAAAATTTCGAAAATCACTTGGAGAACTCAATTTAAGCTCATTGAGCAGATTTTCGTGCGTAAACTCCTGCCTTTCCTCGTGCCACTCTTTCATCCAAAGTCGCTTCCCGCGTTCTTTTTGTTGCTTCTTTTTAAATGCTTGCGCCAGTGCAATAGCTATGAAACAATCATTTATTCCAGACATCTTTACAAACAAAAATTATTTCAGAAATAATGAAATATGTATGTACTTTGCACCAAAAAATCTGCCGTAGTTGAAATTTAAAAATACAACTAATTTTCAAAAAAGCTTTTTAATAAATAATAATAGCACGTTCTTCCTTTTCCACAAAAAAACTAATTTTCAGCAAACAAAAAGTTGTTAATATGTAATGAAATATGTACGAGTATTTGCGCCTAAAATCACACGTTCTTTCTTTTTCACAGCAACTTTCAAATGAAGTTTGATGATATGAATTTGATAAGTTGCTGTGCTAAGCAAAACAAAATATTACCAATACATACATGAATTTGATCAAACAGTTTGATAAATTGCCACGGCCCTTAAAAGACGTATCAGAATGTTCTTACACGCGGATAACGATTTGCTTCACTTAAAAAACGGCATGAAGGGAGAAAATTCATGTTGTGAAAACTATGATGTGCCTCGATTTAATTACGCTACGCAAAAATTAAAATGCTTCGAGATCAAAATAGCAGATCATTATACATATGGGTAAATCCCAGAAGTGGTCCACGTATGGCAGAATTTTGGAGGTACTAAAACTGTTTATATATGTTGATGGAATAATGTGCTATATATCTAGGGCGATATTTTTATGTGTTTAGTTACACATGGGACCGTAAGCTTAAGTTTGAATTTTCGAGGTCGGAGGTGGTCAGGATCGCCACCTATGTATCTTGAAAATAAGTGAGTGACTATTTTTTAGATTATCTCGTAAACTATAAGGAATATGTCTGAAATTTATTAATCCCCCTATCGTGAATAATTTTTCCCTCGAAATGTTTTCCCTTTGCCTGCTTTTGCGATCGTGAATAAAAAATCGAAAAATTCCCCTTATCATGTAATTTTTTCACGTGAATTTTTTCCCTTCCCCCTGTTTTTGATCACTTTATTTTAGCAGGCGAAATGGATAAATACATCATGTAATTGCTATTTTATCCTTCCAATTAATTATTAAAGCAAAACTTATTAAACAAAACTTTGTGCTTAATTATTTCGCAACAAGTAGCTGCTAAAAAATTATGTTTTATGCCATTAGAAAGTGCAATTAAGTCCCACTAAGCACTATGCATAAGTTGAAGGTATCTCTTTTGATATAATAAAAAAAGTTTTATATTTTAATCTGTGACCGAATTACCGCATTTGTTATCGAGTAGGCTTTCGCATCGAATAAAATTTCGTCACGTGTCAAATGGATGGATTACCGGATTCGAAAAGTGTACATACCAAGTTTGTTTTTCGCCGTTTGTTGAATTGACTAAGAATTTGTAATACATTAAAGAAAACTTTTGTGTTTCTTTAAGCTAGTTCAACAACCAAGTCGATTTGACGACTGTAATAAGGTTTATTGGTAATGGTCCATGCTTTTTTGCAAAACATACAAATAAAAGGAAATATTATTTTCTATCGCTCTGGTGCTTGAGACTGCAGCATGTACTCGATTATCTTATGTCGTAATCCCAAAAAGAAAATTTTCGAACAATTTTAATCGATCACGTATGCGGTAATTCGGCCCCTAAATGTAGCGTTCATCACGTAGTATTTGCCCATATGTATATTTTTATCCGCTGAATTCAGAAATGACCATAAAACTGTACGATAAGCTCTAGTTTCAAATATATATTATTATATTTTCATAAATTACAACAGTTTATTTTTTACTCCATTATATCGCCCATGTACTTCAAAAGTTGTACAATTCAAGGAGTGAGTTTTTAGGGTCAATACTACAATATTAATTGTCACATTGCATAAAAATCATAAAAATATGTATCTTGTATACTAAACTCTTGAGGAGAGAATACATTTATTTTTCCATGAAAGTGTGAGTAAATTAAAAACTAAAACTCGTTTTCTGGAAAATCGGTATTTTTGAGTTCTGTCACTTTTTAAGTGCATGTGCGATATGTCCTTTAATACATCAAAATTTGTGTATTTTACTTTATGAAATGATAAAATACATATTATTTTTAAATAAAATGTAAAATTAAAATTTAGTGCGATTTTTCCAGAATTAAGCGTTTTATCGCGTTTTAGTGCTTCTTGAAATTTAAAAGTTGACAACGCTGCATAGTACCAAAGTTTTCACAGGTACGTATGGAATGAAAGATTTTTTTATAATTCAAACGAGAATCAGAAAATGTGTAATTGTGAAAAGATAGAGTGAAAAGTAATATCACAGGACCAGAATTGAGCCCCTGCTCATTTTCTCATCGGTGAGCCGATTACGTCCCAAGTAGACAGTCGAGCCGAAACTCGTAGTATGTCAAGTTTGTCTCATTGGAAGTTGATTTCGCATATAAAGCACCAATTCTGGAAAATATGGTCAACAGAATACTTAACCGAACTGCAACAGCGTTTCAAATGGAAAAATAAATCTGGCAATCTCAAAAAGGGAGACATGGTTATTATCAAGGAAGACAATCTACCTACAATGAACTGGCCATTAGGGAGAGTTGTTCACGTGTATTCTGGTGATGACGGGGCTGTGAGAGTAGCTGAGGTTAAAACGGCAACAGGAGTGTTTTAACGACCCATTCACAGACTGGGTCCATTCCTCCAAGAAAGCGAAAAGGAAAGACCATTTGAAGAAGAACCGTCATTGGTACAACCGAGGTCAAGAAATGATGATCTTATTCCATCAAAAAGACCCAAGATCTCAAAAGGTCCATTAATGCTTGCTATGTTAATAGCGCTTCTTTTTGTTCCTACTGTATTATGCAACAAGCTATTAATAACAAGGTTTCAAGATAATCCGGGACTGTATTTCGAAGGACTTGGAACAGCAAAGCTAAACACTGCAGAATGGAAAATAATGGTTTACTACGATCTTACTCCATTCTCGTCAGAGATACATGCATTATCTTCAGGCTTGCAAACTCTACGGGAACTATGCCTTAAAGAACCAATGTGCGATATTCTGGTGAACAACTTAGACCAGATCCGGAATAAATTGGTGCAAGAAACAGAGTTGTTTACCAACAAACGAATTAAAAGGTCACCCTTTAATATAGTCGGAACCGTTGCCAGATCACTGTTTGGAGTTCTTGATGCAGATTACGCAGAAGAAATATCAAAAACGATCAACGATGTAAAAACTGAAAAAAATATTATCGTTATGCTTTTAAAGAATCAAACATCAATAATTGATTCAACCATTAATATCATTAAACAAAATGGGATCAACACAAAATGGGATCAACACAAATTGTATCAAAACAAAAGATGGGGAATACATTTGCAAAAATAAACAATCGAAACTAAAAAATAATGTTGATGTCAATCCATGCGAGATCAATATTTTCAACAATCGATCGACAATCAATTGCAACTTGAATAGAATCCCAGAAACGACAGCGTGGAACCAATTGCATGATCAAAACAAATTGGTTTTTGCTACTACCACAGACGTGAGACATCGCTGGTGTGTGGCACGGAAACCACATTTATCATATAAATAAAACACTGGATTGATGGAAATTGCCCCTAATTGTGTAATCAAAAATAACTTCATAACAATACAAGGACACTTTGGTATATCAAATGATGCACATACGTCATACACAAGACTAAAACCCATAGAATCCAATAGTAAACTACAAGAAATAGAAAGGGTATTGGTTAACACTACAAATCACCAGTACATGACCCAACTAGAACAGCTAAGCAGTCTACAAAGGCAACTAAATGAAGCAAGGCTAGTACAATTACCCCAAATCATCAACTCTAACAGCCAACATCATCACGCAGTGAGTTACACCACACTAATGTTTTCCATGATACTTGCAATCGATCTGCTGTTCTGGAAATTTCATCCAAAATTCTATAATGGAAAACAATCTACACCCAAACCAGCTCCACGAGTCACGGTTGATGAACCCTGAGGACGTTGCTGTAATGTTTTGAACAAGATTCAACGCGCGGGAAAATGTTAAGATATGTAGTTATTTTTTATTCTATTTGTTATTTTCTTTACTTAATAAATTTGCTTATATATTTTTTATATTAATATATAGGCCAGCTGTCAATAACCTTTAATTGCAATTTTATTTTCATTTAATTAATTAATAAATTCGCTTACTCAACTTATAGAATTTTATATTAATATATAGGTTAGCTGGCAATAAACTTTAATTACAATTTTATTTTATTTGCTTAATCAACTTATTGACTATTCATATTAATATCAATTGCATGCATATCAGTTTAATATCTAGGTCAACAAATAATGTATTATTAATTATTAAAATTGTAGTTAAGCATTTGTTTAATCCAATATGTAAGTTTTGCACTTCCGTATAACTAAGCATTTTTCTTTAATGTCTTAATGATATTTAAAGAGAAGTAAAATAAAGTTTTCTTTAGTGTTTTATGATACGGCAATTATATTGTTTTATTGTTCAACACTGTCCTTCAAGTTTCCAAGTGCTTGCAAGGAACCAAAACGCAAATTAGTGAAGGCCTAAATGTGTGTGTTTAGACCACTAACCACTAATTAAACCACATTTTGGGGAATTTTACTAATTTAAAAATGTTATTAGAAAAATTGTTGTCAGTTGCAACACTGATTGCTACATATAGCTTACATATATTAGAGTAGGACAAATAATGTATATTGCAGGGCTGCATTTCTCGTGTTGAAAAGAATGTAAAAGTTTATAGAGCCTTAAATAGATTTTTTAATATAGAAAATTAAAACTTGTGTATCAAAAATATAAAAAAATGTTGGTGCTAAAAATGAAACAACAAAATAAAGTTTTTATTTTGTTCCAAGGAGGTGGAGCTCATGTTATTTAATAGGACGACGAGGTATTTACATATTTTAATACAATGTATATCAATTATACTTATTTATATACACATCTATTCTTAAAATTTTAGGTATTTTCTAGCAGCAAGGTTAGTGCTAACCAATATTATGGTTAGGTGTGACTAGTTAGTAATAACCAATATTTTGGTTAGGTGTGACTAGTTAGTGTTAACCAATATTTTGGTTACGTGTTACTAGTTAGTGCTAGCCAATATTTAGGTAAGCATTGACTAATAAAAAGCAGCAGAGTAAGCAGTACAGATATACGTTATGTAGTCGGGGGAATTAATTAGTTAGAGGAAGATGTAAAATCACACGTATACAAGAGTTTCGGTTATTTTTTTCATTTGGCTCTTAATAAACTAATAAAAACTTAAAAATAATATACCCGTCAGCACTACCGGCTATATAACTAGTTATATAACCGGTAGTGTTCTTGTGGGGTAATTATAGTATGCCAAACATTTTGTTTGAATATATCTTTAATCAAACTAATACTTTGTAAGCTGGCAATGCTCTCGCCTGCAGCCAGAGCCTTGCGCCGAGCATTTTTGTCGGCGGCGGCTGCTAACGAATACATTGTCGGCGGCTCATAGCCGGCCAAGGCCGATAATCAATCAGCTAGCCGGATTTTGTATGCCTCGTATAGAAATACGGCTGGAATTGCAATCAGGACTGCCACAAATTTGAAAAAAATTACAAGCCAACCAAACTACCTACACACTTGCATCTCCAATTGGAAATTGTAAAACGAAATTAAAACATATTTAAAAAGAATAAAATTTATTATTAAAGTTCTTTTTTGAGAATTATTAAATTACATTAATATAAATTTTTAACGTGCTTTTTCCCAAATTAATATTTTACTTTTTAAGTAAAATTATTAAATTCTTATTAAAATACATTGAAATTGATTATGGAGGGGTATTAGCTAGTTCCTCTGGCCATTTCATTGGGGCTAATGCAAATCGTCAGGGAACCTTTACCCAAAATCTCATAGAAAAACTAAAGATATATTAAACTCCTAAGTAAAATATTAATTTGGGAAAAAGCACGTTAAAAATTAAAATTAAATAAAATATATTGTTTAGTTATTAATTTTTTAGGGAAATAATAGAGGAGTTCACGCTTTGTATTAAATATGATAAGAATATATCAGGAATATATCAGGTCTGTGCATTAAAACCGGGTTTCCTATACAAAATTCGTACAGTAAACCAATATTACCTTTAATAAACTAATATAATTAATTAATTTAATAAATTTTTATGAATATGGGGTTAAGGATTTAGACGTTAATTGGATAATATTTCTTGAACTAAATCGTGATTGTCGTGTATGAAGAGAACTTGTTTAACTGCCAGCGCATTTAAGCTCGACCTTTTTGCAGTGATTAGTGAACCAGCACTAGAAAAAGCCTCTTCGGCGGATGCGCTTGTAGAAGGAATACATAGTATGTATGATGCAAGCTTTGCAATTCTGGGGTATTGCTAAAAAATAAAAAAATGATTTTTAACATTTTATTAGCTTAAATCAAAGAAATTACCGTTTCGTTTTTCTGCCACCAGTAAAAGGTTTCGCATCCAAAGGTTTGCGGCAAAGTATTTTAAAATTTCTTCGTAAATTGGACTTTCCTGCGACTTTTCTGAGGTAAATGAAACAAACGATGCAATAGAATTTTCGTCTCGCTTCTAAAGACAATATTAAAAAATATATATGTTTAAAAATTACTTTTAAAATTTATTTATATTACTTTTTTTTGCTACATTGGATGACGTTGGTATCTCGGATAGGTCGTTGTGGCTAAAATTTTTTTGCAGTTCCTGGTAAATAATATCTGCCCTGGAAATTCCACCATTAGGATCATCGATAGTCAACTCCCCGTAATTATCAAGTCTCGGCCAATTTACTTTTCAAATAAAAACTAATTTACCAAGCACGTCGGCGGCTCTGTCTTAGTCGACTTTAGCTGAAATATAATCGGCGGCGGCGGCTATGAGAAACTGTCGGCGGCTCGGCTTAGCCGACAATAGTCAAACTTTATATTGAAAAATAATTTGTTTTATGTTAGCTGTTTTTGATACATGGAATTTGACATTTGTCATGATAAAAGTGTATCAGTTATATACTACGTTTATACGCAGGGCTTATTTGCAAATAAAAACGTAGTGCTGCCAAGTATGTATTTTTATTGTAACTTACTAACTCACGAAAACAATTGCTGATTAACGCGCTGTTTGCATATAAGAAGTTTGGGTTGCCACTTTTACATATGTTTGTTAATAAAATATAATAAATAGATAAATATATTCACAAATAGATGAATAATCATTGATTTAACACGTTACAATCAAAAAGTATTTGTCAGCATTTTATGTTTTTATTTGCAAATAAGCTCTACGTATAAAATAGCACTAAATTTTTCTGATGTTTTTATGTATGAAGCATAAGCTCCCTCAAAGTTAAGGCCGGGACACATAGAATCCGTCGTACGTTATACGTCGCCTTTTTCAACTGACAACTAAGTTGAAATACATGTTTTCTTATGAGCTTAGTCACTTTCGGTACGTTTCCGTCAACGCAAAGTACTAAAGTTGGCCAACTTTTAACGTACGTCGAGTACTTTGACAGCTATCAGTTGGTTTTTTGCTTTGTTTCGATTTAGTTTTTTCTGCTGTTTGGCACCAAAAATTAAATAAAACAATAAAAACAAATAAAAATAAATAAATAAAATCAAATCAAATTTATCTGCATAAACATGCGAAGAAAAAATAGTTGTTTTAATATCCGTCAACAAAGTACTCATTGTGTCAACCTCCTCCGTCGTTACGTTAATGTCAGTTGAAAAAGGCGACGTATAACGTACGACGGATTCTATGTGCCCCGGCCTTTACTAACACATACCCGTTGCTGATAGAAAAATACCAGTAATGTGTCAAAATCTATTGTCTGTGTGATGCAACCATTCTCAAATTTAATAGAACAGCTGAGCTTGTAGTGATACCTGTTTAATGTACCTTGATACTTATGTTGCAGTGATGGAAAATATTGATTTTTAAAGGTACTGTACCGTAATATAATAAGTACTTTGTTCACCTTATTGGTACTTTTTCAAGAATTAATAATATATATAAAACTTCAGGTTTTCTTAACTATCATACAAAAAAACCAATCTTGACATTTTAAAATATATTTTTACTATTTTCATTGCTTTGTCTAGATGTAATTGGAGCTCTTCACGCTAAATATGAAACTTCCACACTGCAAGTTGCTGTACATAGTTATTATATTTTAAAAATTTAGAACCATAAGTATGTTGAACTAGCAACATATATTTATGTATATATTAAGGCAGAAAATAATATATAAAATTCAGCTAGTGGTTAGACAAAAATTTAGTTTCATGCACAGAAAAAACTAAAATACCATTTCAGCTACTAAAAATGTAGATCAATTTAGTTTTGCTGTTGAAGCTCAATCTACGATGAAAATTGTATATTCAATTACTAAAATTTTAATTTCTAATTACACAGCAAAAATCAGTTCTAAAAAACTTTTATATTATTATACTATATCAAAAATTTAAACCATTTTCAATTAATTTCGTAATTGAATTATTCCATATTTACACCATGCAACTTTGTCGCATTCAATTTTCATTTTAAGTGAGAGTGTTGAAATAGAAATGTATACATTTTCTATTTCTTCTCTGTCTTTCTCACTGAAAAAAGAGAGTTGCATGCAACAAAGTTGCGTAGTGTAAATATGATATTAGTTACATGCAATTTATACGGTGATTTTTTCACTTGTCTTTAAATCACGTCTTATATTGCTGGATAGTGAGCGGGGTGGAGAAGAAAGCTGGGTAGAAAAAAGACAAGATTTCTGTTTCCGAGATTTTTTCATATATTTTTTTTAGCTCCATTTGCATTTTCTCTTTCTCTCTCTCTCTTATGTGATTGTGTTAGGGTTTTTGTTGTTATGTACAAAAAAGACATGACATGGAAACTCATTGTATAAATGCAAAAAGTTTTTGGTAGCAACATTAAAAGAGAATTAAAAGAAGACATGTCTTAAAAATCACGGTGTAAATTGCGTGTTACTCATTTGATCAAAAACAATATTATCTAACAGAAAATAACTTCCCAAAGCGAAAATTAAATAAAGAAAAAAATTTTTGTCACCAAAAAGAGAAATAGCAACCGAATAATGGTTGTCGTTGCCCTCTGTGCATTTTTTGGGGCTTTATTTCATTTTGCTATGGAGGTTATTTCCTGCGGGTTATTTCATACCGCCTATCTAACAATTTTCACAAACTTTGAGCAATTGAAAATTTTAATTTCATAGTACGTTTCCATTATAAGCAAATTACGTGGATTTAGGTAAATAGCTTCGAAGCGTTTCCACTGAGCTTGTGAATGATTTTGTGTTCTAATCTACGTGTTCATATGATGCATTTACTTTATAAGGTGTACGCAGCAGCTGTAATTTAATTTTTTTCATATATAGTTTGACATTTAAAATTAATTAAATATTCTTTAATGTCGTTTTTTCGAAATTGTCAATCACAATTGATGGATGACCCAGGGATGAAGTTTGTAATTTTAAAAGCAACGCAGGGTTGCATAGAGTATTTTCGACATAATTTGGAGCAATTTGAGATAATTTACCAATATACAAAATCTATGGGAAATCATGTCGCAAAGTACTTAATTTGGGCAAATCAATTATTTTGGCCGAAATTACGTATATGGAAATGCACTATTAGTTATTGACGTCGAAGGTCAAACTTGAACAACGAAGGTAATTGAATCTGGAGTTTTCGTAATTGAAATCGTATTTTATTTTTTTCTTTGTACTCAAAACTTTAAAAATTTGATAAAAGATTTTGTTCGTGATCACATGGATAATTGATTTAATTACTAAACTGAATGCATTGAAATTTTTTGTGGAATAATTTTGCTGTGTGGTTATTGTTGCCATCTCACATCTCGCGGCAGCTTAATACAATAATAATTCGTATGATTTTAGATTTTATTTCACTGAAAATTAAAATACTGAGGATTTACAATTTGATTTTGGTGCAATCACAGAGTGCAAATTAAATAGTCTACTATAACAATGAATTTTTTGCCTGTTATAAATGTTCTGTAATAGCTCCTGTTTTTGAATATAATGGGTTGAAAATTGATACCCCGGAAGAATATTTCAATGTATTTGTTAACGTTTCATATGGGAAAAAGTACTTGTTATGTCGTGGGGGTTTTAAAGTATTGTGAGAAAAAAAAGTACTGAAAATAGTACAATAGTACTGCATTTTCCATCACCTTTATGTGGACATCCTCGAACGTAGATGAAAATGTTTTTATCAATGTAAGTAAAAATGCAATTGCTTAGTAATATTACGTGTATTAATTATTGCCTTTATCTAATAGTATTTATGTTATAAGCGGAATATTGTTGGCGTTTGGGCTTAGTTTAGTGGTAGCGTTATACTCCCTTCGACAGTATTTGAAATCGAGAAAAGCAAAGCTAGAGCCTCGCAGCACAAGTGTTAGTGTTGGAATATTTCATCCTTATTGTAATGCTGGCGGTGGAGGAGAACGCGTGTTATGGTGTGCTGTAAGATCAATTCAGGTATTATTGCTTCCATTTAAAACAATTTGTGCAGTGACACATTCACAAGCTGTTGTAGATCGTTTAATTGTTGTTGGTAGTTTCCACATAAACATTGTTTAGAACATGTTTTAGATGAAATTACCATCAACATTAAAGAACTGTGTGAAAAAAAGAGAGAGCAGAGGCCTAATCGTCGCTCTCGATATCTACCTGATTCGATCGAGTTTTCTTTGCTTGAGATTATGGCATTCGATATTGAACAATATAAACACATTGCTCGACATCGAATGTCTCCAGGGGCCGAATTACCGTATTCGTTATCGATTAGGCTTTCGTATCGAATAACATTTCGTCACGTATCGAATGGATGGATTACCGCCGGGGCCGAATCGTCGCTTTCGATATCGAGCTGATTCGATCGAGTTTTCTTAGTTTGATATTATGGCATTCGCTATTGAACAATATACACATTGTTCGATATCGAATGTCATAATCTCAAACTAAGAAATCTCGATCGAATCAGCTCGATATCTAAAGCGGCGATTCGGCCCTCGCTTTCGATAGCTAACGTATCGAAATTTGTAAAAAGTGTACCAAGTTTATTTTACACCGGTTGTTGAGTCAACTAAGAATTTGTAAAGAATGGTACTCTGTTCATCATTTCGTGCGAAGT